>LNAC01000475.1:662235-895787 GCA_002007465.1 Ailurus styani
CCCTCCCCTCCCCTCTTACTGGGCTTCTCAGTCTACGTCTTGTCTCATGAACCTGAATCTCAACCAGCCCCGTGAACACTGACCCTCAGCACCCCCAGCACTCACATGTTCAAAAAGAATACTCAAAAGCTTGCTACACAAATAGCATTAGACTTGAATATCATCTTTGTAAAAAAAAACAGATACGTTAGGGATGCCTGGGTGGCTCAGTCGGTTAAGCGTCTCCCTTCGGCTCAGGTCACGATCCCAGAGTTCTGGGATGGAGCCCCGCATCGGGCTCCCTGCTCAGCAGGAAGCCTGCTTCTCCCTCTCCAGCTCCCCCTGCTTGTGTTCCCTCTCTCTCTCTCTGTATCTCTCACTGTCAAATAAATAAATAAAAGCTTAAAAATATGTAGATACATTAACTAAGAGCAGTGTATGTAAGTTTAAGTACTAACTGAATCATGGTGTTTAGGCAATTCATATATACGTGTGTGGCACCCTGTATCCTCCTTCCTTCCTTCTTTTCCTTATTTCTTTCTTTCATTTATTTTAGGCCCGAATCTCCAGGACTCCCTGTACTATGAGGGAGTGATATAAACTCCTGAACAGGCTGGGCATCTGTTCCCATCTAAGCTTTCCCAGAATTTTAGGCCATCTAGCTCTAAAACAGTTCACAAAGCAGGACTTTTGATTCCAACTACAACCCAAGAGTAATCACAAATCTGCCTAAAATCCTGGAATATAATCAGGAGATCCAAACAAGTCGTGGACAGAGGCCCATTTACTGAGGATCCCCTGAGGAGGGTTAACTGCTAAGGAAAATGACAGTTGTCCTTTATAAATGAATAGAATGGAGTTGGCCCATTGCTGGTGAGGAAAGTAGAGGCCTGGCTTTAGAATCAAACTGTCTTGGCTCTGCAACTCACCAGCTTCATGATCTTAGATGAAATAAACTCTCAGACTCCATTTTGTCACCTGTAAAATGGGAAGACATGGGTCCACCTCATGGGGTTGTGGAAGTCTATGGGATGAGTTGCAAAGCTATTTGGCCAGTGTAGTGCCTGCCTATGTAGCTCTCAGTCATAGTACTAATCAATATGAAAGGCTACCGATAAGACCTGGGCTCTGAGCTATTTTTATGGTAAAGCACCACCCAAGCAATGAGCATCCCTCTTTCAAAGTTCAGCTTTCCTTGGTAGACATTAACAAAGCAAGGCTTCAGTGACCTTCCGCCTAAGATCCGTGCTGGGGAAAGCTCCCTCCTCCAGGGCAGGTCACCCCGCACCATGTGGCTGCTCACTGTCTGGGACTCCTGACAGGCTTCAGCTAGATGCTGCCGCTGCTCCAAGGGAGCCAGCCGAGAGAGACCTGTGCAGACAGCATGGTGCTGTCTCTTTATTCTCTGCATCACTCAGCCTCAGGCCACACCAGGGTGTGTCATGGATGTCCCTAAAAGATTGGGGGAATTAAAGGGAATTACAACATTGGAAGAGAACACAAAGTTCTATGCTGAACGATGTTTCCCATGGCCTGGGGAAAATGGACCCAGAAAACTAAGCCCCCCCCACACACACAAGGGGTCTACCCCACTTCCCAACTCTGTTCTCCTATCCTCAAATCTGCTCACCTCTCAAAAACATGTCTTTCCTTTATGCTCCACAACAGACAATGCTTAGAGGTTAGCTTAGGTGTTAGCACAGCGTAGCATTAGTGACCCGTACAAATCCACCTCAGACTAAGACTCTTTCACTTACCATTCAAGATATCCCTACCCTCAGTTTCTCCAGAATCTGCCTCCTTCCTCTATCAAATCGGAGCTAACCCTGTCAAATAATGCCCCAAGGAATGAAGTGAGGCTTTAGCAGAACACTTGGTGATGACTTTGGCACTGTAAGCTCCAAAGAAGAGTCCAGCAAGATAGTCTTGGACCAGGACTCACAAACTCAAATGTCTGGAGCGGTCACACAGATCATGGCAATGAGTAGAAGCAGCCCGGGTACAAAATCCTGGCCGACTGAGTGAGGTCTGCCTTGTCTAAGGAAGCCCCTTCTACCCGTCTCTCCAGTTGTTAGCATGCAGACCATGGGCCAGTGTTGCCAGATCTTCCAATGGCTTAAAAGAACATCGAAATCTGGGTTTCTATATAAAATTTCTGAAGTTTTGCGACTTGGCAATCACTCCAAATTCAAAACAAACACTTTGCACACCAAACAAAGCTGAACCGCCCACACCTGCCACGCCATCTCGCATCACCATTTTGCATCATCTCTTTCAAACCTGTATGATTTCTTGAACTCCCTCCCTAGAGTTTGCAAGTCTGCCTCTCTCACAGTGAAGTTAATATCCTATAATTACACAAAGCAATACCTTTCCTTCATCACCAATCCTCCCCCATCCCCAAATCCTCAAATTCAAATTGTAACTCTCTGGCCAGCTAGAATCCAGCCCACTGATAAGTACACACACACACACACACACACACACACACACACACACACATTGACTACAGCTCTGTCATTACACAAAGGCCTGCCCCAGGCTTTAAAATTACCATACACAGGGACTGCGTTAAATTCTTAACCAGAGACTGTCCTTTTCTCGGGAAAGAAGGAGAAGGACCATTAGTGATTATGGCCTCACACTGACCCAACAGTCTCATCCAAATATCCCTGTGAGCAGCAACCTACAACTGTGAAGTAACAGTCAGAAATTAGAACTATTTTTGTGTGTGTGCCTGTACTACTATTTTTCTGAGAACAAGGCTAGCTAGCTTTTAGAAGGATCAAAAAGAATTTGAAAATCACCCTACTTTATATGGTAAGAGCTTTAAGAATATCAAATATTTCTTACCAAAGAAAAGCATTTACAAGCAAATGGGTCAGAAGATTTTTCCACGATTATCTCTTGCAGAACAGAGCAATTTGAAACCAGAGAAAACGGGTGTTGCTGTGGGGGGAAATGCTGTAAGAGCAAAAGAAAGCCAGTCCCTGAGAATCTCAGACCCAGAAATGGAATAACTTTCTCCTACTGCACATGTGAGCTTCAAGCACAAGAAAGGCTGCATTTCAAGCAGAAAGCTCTTTTCAAAGCACAAATATTGGAAAAGTAGACCAAGACATCAGCACATTCTAAACACAGCTGTGTTTGTCCACACCTACTCCCTGCCAGGCTGTGTTTGATTTAACCGGGCAACCAGGGGTGAAAGGCTCTTGCATCCAATTATTCAATCTCCCAGCATTATTATGGTTAATGTTGGATATAGTAAATTGACCTCTTTTTAAATGTTGCAGCCAACAGAGAAGTTTTAATAATCTTTGCAGGATGAAATGTGTGTTTAGAGGGCTGTGATTTGTATTCATTCTAGGAAGGAAAGCGTCCAGCCACCTGTTCCGAGTACCGCGGGCTGCTCCCGCTGGGACGAGCATTACCGCCCGCCTCCCGCCCCCTCGTAATGCATCTGAGTCCCAGCCGTCTCCAGGACAATGTATTTATTAGTGTTGGAGGTGGCGGGAGAAACGGATGTAAGATTTGCCAGTAGGCTGGGATCCGCGAGTCAGAGGGTCGCGGACAGCCGTGAGAGCTCTGGGCCCCCTGAGAGTGGAGAGACCGCAGAAGTTGTCCGGAAAGTACAAAGACCCCCGCCCCCAGTCGTCATCAGGATAATGAGCAGGCCCCGCCATACGGTTATATCCAGCCTGCATCACGCGGCTAAGGGAGTTTGCAAGAGAGCGCTGATGGTGCAGTGTCAGCGTGTCCCTAGTTAGGGCCTGAGGGTACAAGCGACTGAGCATCAGCATCCAATAGATAACAACAAAAGCCATTATCTCTCTCCCGGCTGGGCTGCCAAGTGCAGGGGCCAGGATTGCCTGGTGTTTGCAGTTTCCATAGCAGCGCTGTTTTGTTCTAGCTGGCAAAGTACACAGAGAGGACCGCATAAACGATGCAGGAAATGACACGAACAACCCAGCGCTGAGCCTGGGATCTCAGGGCAGACTCTGCCCTCTGTGAGGCCGCCGTGGAGGTGAGGAAGGATGCTTTTCAAGAGAAGCCTGGAAACTAACAGCTCCTTCCAGCAAGGTGCCTGGCTGAGCATGGCCATCCATCTGAGGCTAGAGCTCTGGGCCTCTCCCCTGCATTTCCCCCAGCGTGGGGAAAGACTGCAGCGCCCTCAGAAGGCTGCTGAAAGGTTGACAGCCCCTGGGCAGATAGCAGGAGAGGGAAGTGGTGTGCTCCCTTCTCTTACACCCACCACATTTTAAAGCCTTTGCTCGTCTCCCACCTCAGTGCCACCCAGACACCCACGTGGCAACGGAGGGGGCGCTGCAGAGGCCACGGATTTGGAGCCTCATCCCCTGTGCCGGTGAGTTTGTGGCTGCAGGGGAAGCCAAACCCCAGGCCCTGCACTGGAGAACACTGGACTAATACACCGATCGGGTCTATTATTTGGGAAAAGACAGCTACTGCTTGCTAGGAAGGAAGGAAGGAAGGAAGGAAGGAAGGAAGGAAGGAAGGAAGGAAGGAAGGAAGGAAGGAAGGAAAGAAGGAAAGAAGGAAGGAAGGAAGGAGGAAAAATTCATTATGTATGAATCATGCAGTATGTAATCGGTTGAAAATTCCCTTTTTATTTCAGTTTTAATCTGTTGGCTGGAGACCGAACTAGCCATCTCAGAAAAGGAAGCAGAGCTATCTCTGACACTAAGGAAGTTCAGCAATTTCTTGGTATTACAACGTCAAAGCACCTCGGTGGCATTTGGGGTGTTAAAGTCCTCTAATTTAGAAATCCTCCATTATTCTTGTGCCATCCTCTCACTGTTATTATTATAGCTTCAATCTGACAAATAGGAGAAATCAGAAGTCCCGTCAAGTTCGACATTTGCAGAAAGGTCCTGAGTGTCAGAGTAAGGGGGAGAGTTCAGGCGCTCTGAACCCTAGTCACAGACTTGTCTCTCTAGTCTGGTGACACCTCTTGTCCCCGGCCCTGCAAGGACACAGAGGGTTGAATGCCACTAAATTGGATGCTGTGTGCTTCCTTCCCGCTCTAGGATGTAGCTGCTCGACTGTGACTTCTCTTCTGTGTGGATCCAGCTGAACGTATCCCTGTGTAACCTAACCTTCTCCCCTGTCTGAGTATCAGTGCATGTGGACCTTCAGGCTAATGGTCTTAAACGTTTCTCATTCAGGTGAGTCAGAAAATAGTGTGGTCTCAGCAAACTCTAAAATGTCTACATTAAAGGATAGGAAGATAGACCCAAGATGGAAGGAGCTGGAGGAAATCCTCATAATTTAAACTTCACAGTAAGCAAAGGACACCTGTTCGAAGGATTGATTTTACTATGATCAAAGACCAGATCTCACTTGTTTTTAGTTCTCCAGATTCATAGCCAGTTGCCAGACCCATGCTAGGTGCTCCTAATTGTTTGTTTAAACTAAGGATATTCCCCAGGTCCCAGCATCAGTGTGGAAAGAATTGTCTATAGAATGCTTACATGCACCCCGGGCTCACCTGCTGAGCCTCCCACCTGCTCCCGTGGGGAGCCAGAACACTGGGAGCTTCTGAGTTCACAGGAGCTGTCCTGTCACGCTCCCTGCTGATGCTGGAAACCAGGGTAGGTCATGCCTTGAGGGGGGGAAGCAGCAGCAGTCTCTGCCCTTGTGTTTCAGCACGAGGTGAGGATTGATTCTTTTTAATTATGAGGTAAAAATGAAAATACTTGTCTCCCTGCAACCCCTCGAGAAACAGCAAGCGTGTCACCATCCACATCATGTCACGTTCCTGATAGCCCTCTGCGTTTTGCACAAAACACTCTCAATTTGGAGAGATTTGGAGGGAGCAACTAACAAAATAAAAACACAAATCAAAAAGTCTCTGACACGCAGAGCTTATCATTTCCTATTAGCCATCGTTTAGGGAGTGTTTAGGAGCTGCCATCCACGGTGCTAAGTGTGATACTAACACCTGATTTATTCTTCAAACACTTGGAAATTGACATGCATCCTCGTTTTCCAAGTGACGAAACAGGGCTCAGAGAGACGGAGTAGTTTGGCTTGATCACACAGCTAGTAAGCGATGGATCTGAAACAGGAATCCAGGTATGACCCCAAATTCCAGGAGTGCTCTTTCCCACTACAAGCTGCCCCTCCCTCCTACAGCAAGAGGCAGTAAACATGCTACATAAATGATAAATGAGTCTACGGAAGTGTTCCAACCACTGCTCCCCAGACAGGCAGGAGGAAAAAGCCCTGGAAACATTCAGAATTTTTTTTTCAATTTTTTTGAGTAGGCAAAACATTTACAGGTTTCAAAAATCAAACCATCTTCAGAGGCACAGAGTGAAACATCTTTATTCCCACCCCATCCCTTCTCGGCTCCCTAAAAAGGTAACCGCTTTATGGCATTCTGAGAATATCCTTCAGAGTTCTTTCATGCAAATACAAGCACATATGAATACACATTTTTTCCTCCTTGTTTTTCACAAAAGGTAATGCACTCTACATCCTGTTCCGCATCTTGTTTTATTTTCCATTTAAGCAAGGACTTGTCAGTCTTTCCATACCGATACGTAGAGTCTTCCCTCTTCTTTTATACTGTAGCCTAATATTGCTTAGCATTCTGTCATATTGACACCTTACAATTGATTTGGCCAGTTCCATAGTAATAGACAATTGAAGGGTTTCCAATCTTTTGCCATTAAGAAAAATACTACCACGAATGATTTTGAACACACACCACTTCATATATGTGCCGGTGTATCTATATGATAAATTCCCAAAAGTGGATTGCTGGATCAAAGGATATATGTGTTTGCAATTTAGACAGGTCCTGGCACCGTGATCTCCAAAGGAGACACACCAGTGGTGCTGACAAGAGATGAGAGCACCCGTTTTCCTGTTGGGCTTGACAAGAGCGGTATTGTCAAAGCTTTGAGCTCATCCAATCTGGTGGGTTAAAAACATACTATCTCCATGTAGCCGTAATTCTCTCTTGTAAGGTTCAAGATCTTTTCATACAATTCAGGGACATCTATATTTTCTTCTCTTTTCATATGCTTTGTCCATTTTTAATTTATTTCTAGTGTTTGCTCCATTTTTTAAATAAGATCACTGAGGCTTAGAGAAAATAAAACCTTGTTGTAGGAAACAAAGCCATGAAGTCATAGGCCAGATGTTGAACCCAGGTCTGTCTGACTCCAGAACCTGAGACTTTAACTACCAACCCATTAACATTTTTGTTTTTAATAATAATTATTATGTTATTTTTGTCTCAACTGACTGGAACCACCTACCAATTAATAATATGATTATTACATTATTTTTCAAAGGAACTATTAATGGAGTCATTTGTTCAGAAAAAGTGCAAAAATGAGATTTCGGTTGTCTCTCAGTATCTTTTCATAAGTATGACATGAAAAAGCAAAGATGATGCTTGAGTTCCATCAGATCCAATTCTACAATGAAAATTTCAAAGTGATAGTGGGAATAACTGATAGAAGTGGATGAGGATGGTCCACAAGGCGTCAATCCAATAACCTGCACCCAGTGGGTACATCCTTGAGGACTTCCGTGTAGTCCTTGTTTTCAACAGGCATAGACTCTAATTAGGAAAGGACTGCCATGCACACATGAAATGTGGAAGGATCAAAATTGGAAACAAACATTCTAACTTTATTAAGGAATCAAATAAAATAACTAATTTTCCAAAAATATTAATTATTTCTCCATTCATTCAACATTCTTCTTAAATTTTATTTCCAAGGTAGATAAGCAAGGATGGACTAGAGCTAATAAAGTTTGGGTGGATCCTGGTTTTCTGTTTGGGAATTCATGTGGCTCCAGGGGAGCTGATCCTCTCCCAGGAATAAAGGTCACGCAGAGTCCATGCCATTTGCCATTCACCAACCCCTTGTCAAAATGGCAGTGCTCCGTGGTGAGCACTGTCGACTAAGCATGTCCATCAGATCAATTATTAGTGCTTCACTTGGAACTTTAGGATAAAGATATTTTCTCTCCCTCTGAAAAGTGTGAAATAAAGTCATATTTTGTTACCAGGAGAATAGCCAGAAGGAAACAGAACTCTGAAATTTAAAAAAACAAAAACAAAACAAAACAAAAAAAACATTGCTAGCGTCCTGATGATTTTGTGATGATGGTGATACCTTTGGTTAGACTCACACAAAGCCTCTTTTGTGACGTGAACCAATAACATCTCTTTATTATTTAAGAGAATTGTTGGTATTTTTGCTCCAGCAAATGATGGACTACAGCATGTCCCTAGAGCATCAAGACTCTCGACTTTAAAAGATGTCCATCACTTAACATAAAATAGACTCACAAAAAAGAGCCAAGTGAAGGAGGCCTGGGAGGCACAATCAGTTGAGCATCTGACTCTTGGTTTCAGCTCAGGTTGCAATCTCAGGGTCATGACCTCAGAGTCAGAAGATCAAGCCTTGCATCAGGCACCATGGTCAGGGTGGAGTTCGCTTAAGATTCTCTCTCCCTCTCCCTCTGCCCCTCCTGCTCATGCTCTCTCTCTCTTTCTCTAAAATAAATAAATCTTAAAAAAAAAAAAAAGAGCCAAGTACACTCAACCTGCATATTCCCCACTTTTGCCTGCTCTATGGGAACCTCTTCCTTTAACCAAAGTTACATTTACACAGTACTGTAGTTTTTTAAGTATGCAATAACATTATGTCTAAAAAACATACATATCCTAATTAAAATGTATTTTTAAATTTTTCATTTATTTATTTATTTGAGAGAGAGAGCACACATGCAAGTGGGGGGAGGGGGGAGCAGAGGGAGAGGGACAAACAGACTCTGTGCTGAGTGTGGAGCCCAACACAGGGCTTGATCCCACAACCCTGAGATCAGGACCTGAGCCAAAATCAACAGTCAGATCCTTAACCAACTGAACTACCCAGGAGTCCCTAATTAAAAATATTTTATTGTTAAAAAATGCTAACCATCATCTGAGCTTTCAGCGAATCATAATCACTGATCAAGGATCACCATAACAAATACAACAGTAATGAAAAAGCTTAAAACAGTACAAGAATTACCAGCTGTGACATGGAAACATGAAGTGAGCAAATCCTATTGCAAAAATAGCTCCAACAGACATGCTTGACACAGGGTTGCCACAAACCTTCAATTTGTAAAAAACTCAATACCTGCGAAGTGCAATAAAGCAAAGTACAATAAAACAAGGTATGCCTATATTGATTAAACAAGAAAATTCATTCAGCTCACTTTAGAAGTAGTTCAGTTTTTGACAGGTTGATGGGACAGTGACGGGGTAAAAAGGGGCTATAATTTTGAGTGTTATCTATTACTGTGTAACAATGTTACAACAAAGGTAGGAGCTTTAAAAACACATATAGTTGTTATCTCCCCATTTCTGTGGGTCAGGAGTCTGACCACAGCTCTGCGGGGTCCTCTGCTTAGAGTCCTAGAAGGCACAGTCCAGGTGTTGACTGGGCTACAGTCTCATCTGAGACTCAGCTGGGGAAGGATCTGCTTTCAGTCTTGCACAGGTTGTTGACAAAATACAGCTCCTGGTGGTTGTAGGACTGTCAGTTTTAGTTTTTTGCTGAATATCAGCTAGAAGCAGCCCTCAGTTTCTATGGGCCAACTGCATTTCCTTGCCACGTGGGGTTCCCCTACATGGTTTCTTGCTTCTTTAAAGGGATAGAGGGGCTCCTGGGTGGTGCAGTCCACTAAGCATCCGATTCTTGCTTTAGTTCAGGCCATGATCTCAAGGTCGTGAGAGCCCACGAAGGGCTCCATGCTCAGAGCAGTCTGCTTGAGATTCTCTCTCTCCCTCTCCCTCTGCCCCTCCTGCCCATGAGAGAGATTCCTGCAAGATGGGAGCTATAATCCTATGTAACAGGATCCTGTAGTCATGTACACATAATCTCAAACATCCTGTCCCTTTTGCCGTATTCTATTGGTCAAAAGGAAGTCACAGCTCCTTATCTCACTCAAGGGAAGAGAGTCATAAGAGTGCAAACACCAGGAGGTGGGGATGGGGCGGAGTTGACCACCTTAAGAGTAGGTCTGCCACAAGGTGAGAGAAGAATTCATCTAAAATTTAAATAAATAAATAAATAAATAAATAAATAAATAAATAAATAAATAAAATTGAAACAAAAAAAGTCTCCTTTTAAATATCTTCATTTACTTGGTCTTGTGGATTGAGACCTGCAGTCTCTCACCAAGCTCCCAGCAGAAATCAAAGATAACCAATTAGTTAGTTCGATAACGACCCACCTTCACCAGATGCATCAACGTCTACCTCACCGCCAGCAGGGCAAGCTCTTCCACTTTGCCTGCCCTTTCCACATCCTAGTGCTCAGCCCGGGCAGTGGAAGAAAAGGGGCTTTGTTCGTGGGCACACGGGAGATAATGAGGTTCTTCCTGAGCACCATCGGGGGGTGTACATTTGTGTGTATGTGTGGTACTAAGCTCCAAGGCCTTGAGGCAGAGATGAGGGATCTCCACTGAAGAAAAATGACAGTCAGAATAAGAAGACGAAGCCAATTTGTCACTTAATGCAGAGCCTGATGGCGTTGTAACAACAGCCTGGCGCTGGGATTGATTACAAACAAGATGACAATTCCCCGTGGGCTGCCTCGCGCGTTATTATAAATAAATACCATTCGCTTTAGCATCTGCATTACTGTAGAGGACAGATTCTATGTCAGCGCCTTGGGTGTACAGTAAATATCCCTGGGAGTACGATGGCCCTCCTCAACCTACACGGGGAGTCTTGCCTCATGTAACACCGTTTCATAAATAACGTAGGGCTAGAGCACAGCGCCATGAGCCCAGAAAATGAACACAGCGTTTCGCTGATATTAGGGATTCATTTCCATGCAGGGCACACTTTAAAGTGTGGTAGGTTTTCGTTCCAAATGGCCTAGGGCCCCTCGGCAGCTGTGCGGCATTTTTGACGGTTCACTGGCAGGGGAGCCCACGGGAACCACCTGATTCCTGAGAGTATTTCCCGAAAATCAGAGATCGGCTTTCAAGATGGAAATAAATCTGTTGGATTTCTCAAATATCCCCTTGCCCTTGCCCTGACTGTTCCAAATCTGTCATTCTATAGTTTTCAAATAAATAATTTCAACCACGGAATAAAGAACAACTCTTTTCTATTTATTTGCTTATGCCTTGCTCCAGTACAGGGCTGGATTTGATCTACCTGTGAAAAGTCTCTTTTTTCACTTCCAGGCCTATCCACTCGTTTTCTATCTTCCTCTGTACCTCTTCTCGACATTTCCCTATCTCTCCCGTTCTCTTCTCCCTGAGAGCAGATAGGCGCGGGGAGGGGGCGGCCTCGCCCTTTCTTAGCTGTGACACGAGCGCCCTCTGCTGTCCAGAATGTGAACACCTCGGCATCCAACGGGTTCAGGGCGCACCCGAGCCGCTTGCAAGAAAACGTACGGACGTTCTCCTTTCTCTGGGCAAACGCTGGAAGGATTGTTAAAATGAATAATTTATTAAACCACAATTGTTTATTGACTGCCCTTTCATTATTTACTTTTCAGTTATTAAACACACTCGGCGGAGTGCCTGGGTGTCAGCCCTTAACCGACTTGCAGCTTCTTTCTGAGCCAATGATGTTCCCAGCCCCCTCGCTCCTCTCCGCACGAGACATTTTCGATCTCTTTTGTCAGGTCAGGGTCAAACTACAGTTGTTCTGTGATGACTTTATCAATTCTCAGTTGATAGACTCTAAATGAAAAAATGCCTACTGCTACCTCGTGGCTGCTTAAGCAGAAGAGTTATTTGTGTATTGTTCTGTCAGTCCGGCAGGGCCTGTGACAGACGCAAGGAGGTGAAGGATATAAGGGAAAAGATGTTTTTAATGCCTTTTTTTTAGTCTCCCTTCCTTACATCAAGGAGCAGATGATACCCATTCTAGGCTGTCCTTCCAAACCAAACAGGCAAGGGAGGACGTGTCCCCCACTGCCTTCAGAAAGTAGTAGCCAGACCTGTTTCAAGTCAGAATGTTAATTACTGCCCTTCCCTTCGAGGTGATTCAAAGTCAAAATCACTAGATAAACAGGGGAGGGGCCCCTTTCCTCAAGAAAATTCTCTGACCCATATTTGAAGGGAAGCATCAGTCTGTACCCTGAGTGCCTCCTGTTTTTAAACAGCAAATGTTTCCATCATTTAGAATTACAGGAATATATGCCGTTACCCTTAAATAAATGAGTGAATGAATAAATAGGCTCAAGGCAAAGAAGAAGCAGAGACTCCCAGAAATAAATGGGACATTTTATTCTAAAACTCAATTTTAAAAAATCTTGGTCAATACTATACTTAATCTGCTTGATACTATACTTAATCTGCTTGATACTATACTCAAGCATAAGAAAGCTCTCATACCTCTCTCGGGCTTTCTCCCTCTATCTCTATCCCCACACAGACCCTCTGTCTTCCTGAAATAAGGCAATAGTTTCATCTTCAAATAACTCATTAGGAATTTATGTTTTATGACTTTCCAGAAAGACTCACACCTTGATATTTTCTCTCCCTACACTAATATTTGTAGGCTCAGCATCCTGGGGGCTGGGGGAGAGGTGGGAAACGTGACAAGATATGCCAGAGGGTAGGGACACTATGAGCAGGTTTGCATAAACCAAAGCATTGACACATGTAAGAATNTCGGGGGGGGGCAATGGGGGGGACACTACGAGCAGGTTTGCATAAACCAAAGCATTGACACATGTAAGAATGCCTGCAAGATACAGTGCATNGGACACTATGAGCAGGTTTGCATAAACCAAAGCATTGACACATGTAAGAATGCCTGCAAGATACAGTGCATTTTAATAGTTAAGAGCACTAAATTCGAAGTGAATCTGACCTTCTGACCTGTGTTCCAGTGATGGCTTTGCCAGGTAATCATCCGTGTGACTTGAACATGTCTCATAAACTCAGTAAGCTTCAATTTCCTTGTTTGTACAATGAAACTGATGCTTCTTCCTTCATGAAATTAAATATGAGAGTTCATCCATGTCATGTATACAAAGTACTTAGCACAACTGGGTGTATAATAAACATGCAATATGTGTATGGGACCCTTACCTTTCTATTGCCATTCCCTTCTTTCCATCCCATACACCATAGTTAAGAAAAGGATTATCCTGGGGTGCCTGGGTGGCTCAGTCGTTAAGCATCTGCCTTTGGTTCAGGTCATGATCCCAGGGTCCTGGGATTAAGCCCCGAGTCAGGCTGCCTGTTCGGTGGGAACCCCTGCTTGTGTTCCCTCTCTAGCTGTCTCTCTGTGTCAAATAAATAAGTAAAATCTTAAAAGGAAAGAAAGAAAAAAAGAAAAGGATTATCCTATTTTTTATCCTATTTTAAGCTCCCTAGATAACCCTGCTTGCCTTCATTTATTTATCCAGCAAACGTTCTTCAAATCCTTACTGTGTTCTAGGTACTATCCTAGGCTTTAGCTACTCATACGTGAAAAACAGAATCCTCACCCTCTAGGATGAGAACACATAAATTAATAATCTACATAATAAAATTAAACCCCTATTTGTCTCTTTGTTATTGGCACCAAAATAATTGGGGTCATACATGACTACATGGCATAGATGAAATCCACTTTGGGGAAGGGTGCTTGGGAGTAGGAAGGAACAACAATTATTTCTCTTTGCATGCAAAGTAATAACACACCATTTCATTCAGAGTAACACAGTATGGTAAAAGTTTAAATTTATAAATCTACATATTTTGAATGTTGCTATAATTTTATGGATGATAAAGAAGTCTCAAAATATTCATGATTTTTTTTTGCAGTTGTCCATTTTAATTTTTCTATTTTTTCCCCTGTGCATTCACATAAGAAATCATGCTAGAGAAAAACTGTCATCTTGAAGATAAAGAAATGTTAGTTCCTCATCAGCAAGGGCTATGAAAACTCAAGAATTTTAAGAGTCCAAAACTCTAAATCTTATTCTCTGTTGTGTCCTCAGCCTCTAGTCCAAAATTTGGCATAAGGTAGGTGTTTAATAGCTCTTTTATGACAGAAAGAGGTAACAACAGGAGGGCCAATAAAGAAAGACAGGCTCTTCCAAGCAGTATCCACTCGGGGCTACAACACAGGGGCCCCCACGGACTAGAGACAAGAACCAGGTGCTCTCCTGAGCAGCCGGAGATGGGCAGCATCCTCCCAGAAGCTGGAACCCTGAGCAAGGAGGACACCCAAGGGAGGAACCCAAGGGACACACGTGGAGACCACCTGAAAAGACATGCCACTTAAGCCACAGGGAGAAAATACAAATAGAATTTCCAATGAGGGAGCCCAAAATTGATTGTTCTGAGTTTAATATTTGTTCAAGATCTGAAATTCATCTCAATTGCCAAGCCCCAAAATAGAAAGTCTAATGGATTGGTTATTTCAATAATAAAGACAGGACCTTATCATCTAGAATCTGGAACATTTAAAAAAAAAGCAAAAGAACCCGCCACAGTACATTTTTGATGGGTACAGACAAGAGAAATCAATAATTAGTTCCTGGACCCACTAATTCCCTCAAATCAGCCCCATTTGCTTCCCAGTGTCTGCAGTGAACTGCCACCGAGGCAGGCACTAGCTGATTTTTTATCAAATTGCTTTCCACAAGGGGATCTCCCACCAATATTGATTTCTATGAGTTCCAACTAATAGAATAAAAAAATGTAGTATAAAAAAGCAGCTTTATTGCTAAGCTGGCAATTATTATAACTCTGAATTATTGTACTTTTTAAAAATCATTACAATTGAAATATTTATTTTTAGTCTTCCCATTAAACTTTGTTTAACAATAATTCAAAACTGCCCTAGCAATGCTAGGTAATACAGCCAGTTCAAAAAAGAAAAAAAAAGTGGGGTCACCTAGGTGGCTCGGTAGGTTAAATGTCCAACTCTTGATTTTGGCTTAGGTCATGATCTCAGGGTCCTGAGATCAGAGCACACACACCCCCCCAGGAACTCAGCAGGGAGTCTACCTGGGATTCTCTTTCCCTCTCCCTCTGCCCCTCCCCCCTTTAAAAAAAGAAAAGCAGCGAGTGCAATGACCAAGCTCTGTGCAGAGTTTCATGGAAGCAGAAAAGAGCGTTTCTGACTCAGTTGGAGGATGGAAGAGAAGAAGAGAAGAGAGGCAGGCTTCCCAGGAGAATTGGTTGAGCCTTAAAACTTCCCCTTACCTCTTTGCAGCTCCACCCATCTTTCCATTTGTATCTGAGTACAAATACAAATCATCCTCAGGATCCACCTGATAAACCCATCATCAAGCCAAAAATGCATGTACTACGCCTAACCTACCAAACACCGAAGCTTAGCCTTCCCTACCTTAAGTGTGCTCAGAACACTTACACTAGCCTACAGTTGGTGAAAGCCTCTAACACCAAGCCTATTTGATGATAAAGTATGGAATACCTGGTGTAATTCACTGAATCCTGGGCTGAAAATGAAAACAGAACAGCCGTGTGGGCACACAGTGGTCGTAAGTGTTCTGGTTATTTGCCCTCATGGGTAAATAACCCCGTAGCTGCCACTGCCCGGCATCATGAGAGTTTGGCAGGGCATATCACCAGGCCAGAAGAGGATCAAAATTCAAAGTACAGTTTTCAACCAAATGCCTATCACCTCCACACCATCATATAGTTGAAAAATCATCAGTCAATCCATCCTAAGTCAGGGACCATCTGCATGCATGACCATAGTTGAAATGAATGACTAAATCTGGATACCGAGTATACCCAAACCCAAGAAAGGGAGTAATTGAGAACTTCCAAGCACTCTGAAGGCTACTCCGTTGTCACATGAAAGCCAACTGAATGATCTAATCATCCATTTTCAAAATATTTTTATATTTTGAAATATCTCAAAATAGTTTCAAAGTGAAACCAGAAAAGAGGAGGAAGAGAGGAAGAGGAAGAAGGAGGCTGAATAAGCCCCCCAGCGGAAAGGAACTGGAAATGTTCCTTTATACGGAAAAACTTCCTTCCATAAATGTTATCTGTCTACCCAGATCAGAATTTACAGAGAGCCTATCATCAAAAACCTAAGCACTTTTCATTGTTTTTATTGGAGAAATGGGGGAAGCTTACTCTGCGAGGTGCTTGGAAATTTCCCGAGCAGTGATGCTAAGTGCAAGAAGGGGTTATATGTCCCCTGCCTTCTTCCCTGATCCATAAGGCCGCCTCCTGGGAGCGTCGTGCATGTTGGGAATGGACTGGCATGATGTGAGGTCAAGGAAAATGGTGGTTGAACGTTGGCAAAGATATCTACAAATGACACCCATGTCATCTCTTCAAAAATACGTTTCGCTCAAACGGCAGCAAAAGAATTTTTGATGAGCTTGGAGAAAGTGAAGTAATACCATTGTCTGGCAATAGCCTGAGCTTTCTTGCACACCCTCTATAGGGATCCATTAAATAAACAGGAAATGGAAAGAAGCTCAGCGTGTGATGAATGTCAGTTACTATTACTTTTTATGAAGCTCTTCTGAAAGGCCCTGGGTGTAGACTGGTAGGTAACAAGGTAAATACATAAATAAACAATCACCTGCCTTCCAGGGTTATTTGCCTCCGCCCTTTCTGTGAACTTGTTGAGACCTGGGGAGGTTACCAGAGAGATTCGAGACAGAGCGTAATATGAACTTGTCACTGTGGCAATACGCTGAACGAAACAAAAGAGATTTGTGGCTTCCATCCGGGAGATCTGATGGATTAGAGCATTAGATCCTTCACTTGTTGGTAGGGGAAATAAAGAATACTCAAATCCCCCTCGTCTTGGTGTGTGCCTCTTAACGCTTTATGGATGGTTTTGTTCTGATTCGGAAAGTCAGTGAGACTAGGACCCTCTACAGGCAAGTGATGGGAACGTGAACAGCCACGCATGGCCTTGCTTACAATAAGCCATGCTGATCTCTGTGTCACCAGGGGAGAATGTTCGGTAACCAAACAGAACATTCAAACAAGTGATAATAGTGCCTTGTGCTTGCATGGTGTCTTTTTTTTTTTTTCTGAACACTTTTTCCAGCATTTTACAAACTTTTATAAAGCGTCCCTCGCCAGTCATCTGAATGCAGTCGTATCTAGGGTAGAATAAAGACAGCTGCTCTGCCAGAAAGCGAATATGGTTTTGGGAAGAAAGGTTATTTTATAAGTGCGCTTACGAAATTCTCTAATTTCCCTTTTTGTCGGGGCATTTCTGCATGAGAGTGGAGCTAGGTGCTGGGCTCAGGATGACTCCAGTAGGACCAAGCTGGGGCATGTGATGTGCTGCCCACACCCTCCGCCCTCTCTGCAGACGCGGCATGAATGAGCGAAAATGTGTTAAGTTAAATGTCCCAGGCAATCAGAAGTGTGCGTGTGTGTGCGGGGGCCGAGCGGAGTCGCAGAGGGAGCGGTGTTCTTTGGAGATACGAGACTATGTCATGGATTAATTCCAAGGGTCCCAGGGCCTTTTTACTACCAGCTGGCAGATCGGAGTCCCTTTCTTCTCCCTAGCGGTCTCGACCCCCAGGGCCCAGCCACCAACAGAAATCACTGTGGGGTTCCCAAAGGGCCACCTTTGTGAGCAGCAATCTGTGTAGTCACATGGGGCCCCCACTGACAAGGACCTCACCCTTGATTTCATGCTCCCTTGTTACCACCTTAAAATTCTTAATAATTTTGTCTTTGAATCTGTGTTGTTGTTGTTGTTTTATAAGATTATTTATCTATTTTTTTGGAGGAGGGAAGCAAAGCAGAGGGAGAGGGAGAAGCAGGCTCCCCACTGAGCAGGGAGCCCNTTATAAGATTATTTATCTATTTTTCTGGAGGAGGGAAGCAAAGCAGAGGGAGAGGGAGAAGCAGGCTCCCCACTGAGCAGGGAGCCCAACGTGGGACTCGATCCCAGGACCCTGGGATCATGATCTGAGCCAAAGGCAGACGCTTAACTGACTGAGCCACTCAGGCGCCTCTCAATCTCTGTTTTAGAAGGGAAGTCCAATGGGACAATGGAGCATGAGTATGAGCAGAGGAGAGATGCATGTTCACGCGGGGTCTCAGCGTTCCTTACCACCCGTTCCCACATAGCATTTGCGATGCCCACGCGCAGAATCCCGCAATGGAATCTGGGAGTCCAGCGTGACTGCGTTACATCAGAACTGCGTGGTGCCCCCATAGCACCAGCCCTCACGAGAAGCCACATTTTCTCTTCAAACCAGAGAAAGAAATGTTTTTGGCCTGAAAGGAGTCAACAGTGTCGTAAGCAAGAAGAACAAGCAAGGAAGCCTGTCGCATCCTTTCCCATTCGTGTTACATCTGCGTAGCCAGCCACACTGAAAATGATGACGTAGGAGGAAAGGGAAAGATAGAACAGACTATAGTTCCTTTTCCTGTCTCTCTTTCCTTATTTAGCAAGCAGATGGGAGAGATTGGTAGAACGTGTCCTATCAAGTCAGAATTTTACATGGAGTGGAAAAAGCTGATTTGAGTTCCTGGTTACATCACAGTTTTTAAACTTTTGAATGATTTTTTAAGAGTATCCAAAAATCTAAAAGCAGTTGGCAAACCAATCGAAAAATATTTACAACATACATAACAGAAAAATAACAAGTTTCCTTAACATTTTAAAAAGCTCTTCCAAAATAATAAAAGAAAGATGAACATTGCAATCAAACATGGGATTGAACACATCTCAAAACAACTTCACGGGACCAATGAGAAGCACCGCAGAGTATTTTAAAATCCACTAATAAATGAAATGCAAGTAAAAACAACACCAATGTATAAATTTCCACCCAGGAAGTTAGAAAAGATAAAATGGAAACAGCAGCAGCTGGTACAGGCCTGGATCTGAAGGTTACTGGAGGATACTTCAACTACGCAGATCAAAATACCAAACAAGGATGGCTCCAATTCAGCAATAACATTGTTAGAAATGTACTAGAGAGGGCGCCTGGGTGGCTCAGTGGGTTAAAGCCGCTGCCTTCGGCTCAGGTCATGATCCCAGGGTCCTGGGATCGAGGCCCGCATCGGGCTCTCTGCTCAGCGGGGAGCCTGCTTCCTCCTCTCTCCTCTCTCTCTCCCTGCCTCTCTGCCTACTTGTAATCTCTCTCTCTCTCTCTGTGTCAAATGAATAAATAAAATCTTTAAAAAAAAAAAAAAGAAATGTACTAGAGAGGTCATGGGACTTTTACAAAGACAAATACGCAAGGTTGCTCACTACAGCATTGCTTAGAGTCTCTAACAATCACAATAACCCCAACAGCCACCTGTTGGGTACGGGTGTAATTAATTACAGTAAATCCATACTGCATATGCAGATGTTAAAAAAGAATTAGATAACTTTATACATAATGACCTGGAATATGTACACAGTATATTGTGAATTTTTTTTAACTATAGAATACAAAATGATCCCATTTGGGGGAAAAGGTGTCTATAAAAATGTATATATTCTTCCTTTTTTTAAAAGATTTTATTTACTTGAGAGGGAGAGACAGATGGTGATAGAAATAGTGAGAGAGCACAAGCAGAGAGAAGAGGGAGAAGCAGGCTCTCCACTGAGCAAGGAGCCTGATGCGGGGCTCTATCCCAGGATCCTGGGACCATGACCTGAGCCGAAGACAGTCGCTTAACTGACTGAGCCACCCAGGCATTCTAAAAGTTTATATAGTCTTATAAATTTTTCTGGAGGAGACCGTATTTCAGGGTCACCTTTGGGAAGTGGAATTCTTCATAGCAAAGAGAAAATAAATGAGAGTCACCCTTTAGGCCTTTCTGCAATGTTCAGGGGGGGAAAAAACATGACAGAGCATATATCTTTGCTGTAAATTTTAAAAATTCAAATATTGAGAGTGAATTAAAATCATTTACTGTGTATCTTTACAATAGAATATTAAGTAGCCATGAAAAATGATGCTGTACCCCAAAATATGGTCACAACATGTATTTCTGTAAAAAGATAAGGAGGTTATTGAGCAACACGTGTTGCACAATTACATTTGTATAAAATTTTGTGTCTTTTGAGAGAGGAGAGTCAACTCTCTGAAAAGCTGTTCACCAAATGTTAACCACAGTTACTTTTGAGTAGTGGTACTTTTAATGGTGTTTTCCTTTCTTCTTTATGCTTTTCTATGTTGTATAATTATTTGTACAATGAGTACATATCCTTTTTATAAATCAGAAAAAGAAAAAGCTATTTCTCTTTTGAACACTTTAACATGAGTAAGAAATTTCCACAAAGTGAATGAAAAGGACTGTCTTTGTGATCCCAAGAGCATCCTTAAAGTCAGCACAAATAAGAATTAGAACCTGAAAAAAAAATTAGAACCTGACTATGGTCTGACTTGAATATTTTTGCCACAATTTTGCCAACTTTACCAAGAACAGTATGTCAACACCCCCCCCCTTGCAAACTCATCTCTAATCTATTTACCCAGCAATACATTTTCAAATGTAGTTATTTGAACTAAAATGATTTTATTTCCAAACTAACTTATTCTGAACTTTTCCATTTATCTCTTAAGCACTGTGCCTAATGTTTAGATTTTTCTAAGAAAGAACTGACTTGAACGAATATTAGTGCTACATTAATGCACAGGTACGTTTTCCCAATTTTGTCCTATAGCAGTAATTATTTCAGAACCTTGCTAAGTCTCAGTTCCTTATCTGTCTTCCCAATAAGTCTCACCAGGAAAAATGGCAGTTTTATCCTTCTTTTCAACAGAAATTTAGAGGCCAAGAGCTAGAGTGAATTCTCACCTGACAAAGAGTTTATTGCTTTTATCAAGACATACTGCAGGACGTTTATTAGGAGACTATGAGGTATTTATCACCAATAATTAAAACTAAGCTGTTCCTTTTGTAATAAATGCACAGATAGAAATGCAATACTCTTACTTTTTATTGTGTATTTGTTCTCCCTTTAACCTAGTCTAAAATTTCCTTTTTTAATGTGTTAGGGCATTTATCTTAAGATTGATGTTAAACAAACCTGTTTGGCTTTTACTAAGAATACTAGCACTAGAAGTCACTATAAAAAGCTTTCTAGGCGCACCTGGGTGGCTCAGTCGGTTAAGCGTCTGCCTTTGGCTCAGGTAATGATCTCAGCGTTCTGGGACCTAGTCCCGTGTCGGGCTCCCTGCTCAGCAGGGAGTCTGCTTCTTCCTCTGCACATGTTCTCTCTCTCTCTCAAGTAAATAAATAAAATCTTTATTTAAAAAAAAAATTTCTTGGCAACCCTCTCGGGTCTCCTCCGTCTTCAGGAGCTTTGTACTATCACCTTACCATCACTCAATAAATCTTGCTTTGCTGACCACCCAAAAAAAAAAAAAATTTCTAAGGCAACAGCACAAAGATCTAGGAACATTTGTGTACTATTAATAGAAATAAATGTAAATTGACCTTTAAAAGATAAGAACGTTATTTGCAAAGTGGAGGAGCCTTAAAAATATTCATGCCCTTGACCTGAAAACTTTCATTTACCCTAAAGAACTAATCATGAATATACGTGATGTGAATGGCTATAAGACTGTGCAACCATATGGGATTATTTTTTAAAACTGTCTAAATAACAGAACACTTTAATGCTTATAGAAATTATGATATAGAAAAATAATTATAATGTAAATGGGAGAGAAGTAGTTTACAAAACAGTATGCATGTATGTAAAGTAAAACATGATCATGGGGCGCCTGGGTGGCTCAGTGGGTTAAAGCCTCTGCCTTTGGCTCAGGTCATGATCTCAGGATCCTGGAATCAAGGCCTGAGGCATCAGGCTCCCTGCTCAGCAGGGAGCCTACTTCCTCCTCTTTCTCTGCCTGCTGCTCCGCCTACTTGTAATCTCTCTCTCTCTCTCTCTCTCTCTCTCTCTCTCTGTGTCAAATAAATAAAATAAAAATAAAAAATAAAAAAATGATAATGTAGATAAATAGATAGAGGCAAAAGTGGAATTTATCAACGAAATATTAATAAATCACCAAGATAAAAATATCGAAATCTCTGCATAGTAAAATTATGAATGGAGTTTGTATTCTTCTGTGTGCCTACGTATATTTTCCAACTTCCTACAAGGTACACGTACTACTTTTACAATGAGAAAAAGTTCTTTATTAAGAGATAGTAATGACTCTCTAAATATTTGAGGAAGAAATGAATTCAGTTTATTTCCTTATATATTGTTTCTGCTTTGAAGACTTTCTATATACGTAAACTTGTCATTTGGGAAGGAAAACTTTAGGTGTAATTCAAACCCAGTCTCACCGAGACCTGAACAAGAACACCAAGAATTATCTCAAAATGTCATCACACACAAACGCGGACACATGAAAATTGAGCGTGTCACATTCTAATAGCAGCCCAACATGGAGTTTAGGAGTAGTGGTTTGGGAACAGCAACAAGTGACCCAGCGTCACCAAAGACTGAGACCTATTTGAGGGTTCTATTAAATACAAAGCACATAAACATCTAAAATGTAATAAGCCTGATTTCTTATGAAACCTCACAATATTTTTGTCCATATGTGTGTACATACACATGTATGTGCAAAGCAGACCTCAAAGTTCTGACAAAATGGTGGCACAGCAGTCAAACATGTGGCCAATCTTTGCCAGACGAGTTCTGGTTATAAGCTTAGTTGGCCACAGATTTGTAGAAAATAGAGAGCAAGTCAGCTCACACTTGAAATTTCAGGCTTATACTTTCAACTGTCACCTTTATTTTTATCATTTGGGGGGTGTTGGTGTTTGGGGAATGCTGGGGATGAGAGTCGCTTTAAATCAAAAAAGGTTTCAGTTACTTAAAATGAAAAGCAGTCTGGAATCCGTGGCCCATTCGTATGCAGGATTGACCACAGCCATGTGGACAAGTATGGCCAGCAAACTCCCAAGATGCTCCCTATTTCCTTTTAAAGTTTTGGAATTGTAAAGAAGTTC
Organism: Ailurus styani; assembly: GCA_002007465.1. NCBI lineage: Eukaryota > Metazoa > Chordata > Mammalia > Carnivora > Ailuridae > Ailurus > Ailurus styani. Next base: position 685,144 of record LNAC01000475.1, read on the forward strand.
TGCAATTTAGGGGGTAACTGTGGTGTAAAGAATTTTACATGACAGAATTTAAACCAAGTAACACCACACGAACTTGCCCGGCTCTTTGGCTCTTCGGTTCAAAGACAATGGTTCTAAGACAATTGCACTTTAGTCAGCCTTCTGGAATGAAGGGGACTTGGCAATCATGCCTGAAACTGCCTATTGTTTCATAAAGAACTTCCTTTAGGCAGCTCTATCACGGCATAGGCTAATTCTTTAGGTTTCTTTCACCTCGGCAATCCAACCAAAAAGTTTACTCATACGAGTCATGACTGAAAATGCCAGGTGAATCAAGAAAAGGAAATTAAGTCAAGAATGCTTCCTTCGCACTCAGAGGGTCCTTCCTGAGGTGGTGTCGCAGGGAAGGGGGTGTGGGAACCCCTGCATCCCCAGGAACAGACTCAGTGCCCACTCTACCGCTCTGTCCTTGCTGAAGAGAAAATTTCAGACAAAAGCCATATTTCAGTCCAACTATGCACCTGCCTAAACTCCACAGGACGGGAAGGAGAAAAGACTGCCATTGACTTTACTCATCTTCCCTTTAATGAGTTTTGAAGGGTTTCCTTTTACCAAAGAAATAATGAATGCCCCTTGCAAACTGTGGCAGAAAATATCCTATTTGGAAGTAATTGAAAATATGCTTTGCTGCCACTTACAAACTCTTTTCCAAATAGCTTTCTTTTCTAATTAACTTGCCACAACGCTTAGCTCTAGAATTCACTGGGCAGAGAGTGACATCTAGTGTGTAATAAAAGAACTTGAAAAACAGAGATTTGGGCGAGGGCCTAAGATCCAGGTTAATAACCATGACTTTTAAATACTTCCCTTCTAATGCCATAATAATTGCTGGATGGAAATGCAGGGCTGATATCGTAGAGCTTTCAAGGTCTGAAATTATGAGGAAGGTTTTTTTTTTTCTCTTTAGAAAGGAAATTGGGGATGTTTGGAGACACATTTTGTCTAAAGAAACATGCTGATTCTAAAAGCAATCTGTGTGGGAACAAGGTTGGCTCGTAACACCTGAGAGATGAAATATGACTTTTCCCTGAGGTCAGAAAAGTAATTTTCACTTAAAGTGAAAGGAATCGGTGATGACCAGCTGCCTCTGAACTCTAGGAGCTTGTCATCCCGGGAATGTTTCCAGGCTACCCAAGTAGAGAGCTCAAGCCTCCTGCAAGAGAAAGCGGTCACTGCAGATCTCACTGATGGATGCAGACGCTGACCACATGCGGTGTCCGTGCAGCAGAAACTCCAGGTGAACAACTTTGATTAAAAGCCTTAACTGAAAAGTAAATATAGTGCTAACGTGGGGAGGCAAAAGAGGAGGCCATCTTATAGAAGGAACAGAAACTGGGCACCTGGGTGGCTCGGTTCATTAAGCCACTGCCTTTGACTCAAGTCAGGGTCCTGGAGTCCCTGGATCGAGTCCTGTGTTGGGCTCCCAGCCCAGTGGGGTCTGCTTCTCCCTCTGACCCTCTCCACTCTCATGAGCTCACTCTCTCTCTCTCTCTCAAATAAATAAATAAGATCTTTAAAAAAAATAAGTTAGAAGGAACAGAAACTATTCAGTTGGGATGGTTGAATTATGAATAAAATTTGTGACATGTGAAAATGGGAAGAAGGGGCATTCCCGGTCAAGGAAAGCCCCTAAGCAAAATCACAGACCATGAATGGTTCCGAGTGCGACTCTGCTTCTACTGAACAGCAGGTAGCACATTCTGACTCAGCGACAAGGTAAGTATGGAAGAGGAACAGAAGACAATGTTGATCGGTATCATCTTGCACAGACTTGTGCAATGAAATTGCAATGTCAATGGAGGGATTTCTTAAAGGGTCCTTGGTGTCTTGAACCACTGATATTTATCAGGGATGAGTGCCTGTGTTCTCTGATCCACAGAGCTCACAAAGGGAGCATGAAGCTCAGCAGAAAAGCACGTGTACATACAGTCACCTATGATGATTAAGAGAGGCAAGGCCAGCTCCATCCTGTCAAGGTCAATGCAGAACCCAGGCATCCCCCAGTAAAAGCCATCACTGACAGTGAGCAATATACCCAGAAGTTCCCCCCACCCCCCGCCAATGCCCACTTCCCACCTCCAGATTTAAAGAAAAAGATATTTCATATTCCACAGGAGGAACTTGAAGGCTTCTTCATGAAGGAGGTTACCATCTTTGACCTTGTGTCTTCTGTCACTGAGGCCAAAATTTTTCTAAATAGATACATAGGGATAGAAGACCATAGCTGGTTGCTGAAATGGGGATTACAGCATTAAAAATAGTTCTGTTTTCAGTAAGCCTTCTCTGAATACAGTAGGGAGCTGAGAATTATTGACCAACTAACAAAGAGCTGGGCCCTGTCAAACCCTGATGTGTATTTTCTAGTTCCAAAGGACAGAAGGCCCCTTCTTCTTTATGGCAGTGAAACTGGACATTTGAAAGCTGACACCCAATCACAAAATAAGGGTACTTGGGGCACTCTGAAGTCTGAAATTAGCATGGGAGTACTTTTTCAAAGGAGATCAGATAATTCTCCCTAAGGACAAAGCCTTTATGGTAAATTCATGTAATCTGTTCATTCAACATCGAGATATCAGTTACACTCAGGCAGCTCCACAGATTCATGACATGTAATGATCTGTCATTTTATCGAGATACGAATTTGAACTAAGCCTGGTCTGAGGTCCAATCCTGTGCCTTTCTGCATGGCATCATGCTCTCTGAAACCCTGGAAATCTAATCTCTAGGTCTCAGAGGGGAAAAGGCAACAGATAAGAGAAGAAGTATCAATAAAGTTGAAAACCAGGTTTTGGAGAGCCTGCTGGCCCTACAGTTTGGGTTCTTCCATAAGAAAAAGAATTTTTTAATTAGGTAAATATCTATATACAACCAAAAAAGAAAGTTCAACCAATTATAAATTGCTTAAAGCTATCAAACACCATAATCACCAAAATTAGAAAAGTAACTTGATATGTTTATTAATTACCTGACACACTTCTATAAAACATTTTTGTTACATTTTTTGGCTGCATATCCTTTGCCTCTTCATATCATGAGATTTTATAAAATCTATTTCAATAGAAAAAATAAAAAGATAGTTCCGTCCTTCCTCTATTATGACTGAGCAAAATGTGTTTTTATTACTGCTGGTTTTGAAAGGTTTCCTTTAGTTTCACAGTGCGACAATTCTTTATTGAAGCCATGTAAAATGTTTAGAATTCTCAAAGTTGAAAAGACCTCCAACAAGTTTCTTTTATAAATGACATGTAAAACTTTAGGGCATTTCTGATTTTCTTTTTTTTTTTTTAAACTTATTTATTTATTTACTTATTTATTTGTCAGAGAGAGAGAGAGAGAGAGCACAAGCTGGCAGAGTGGCAGGCAGAGGCAGAGAGAGAAGCAGACTCCCCACTGAGTAAAGAGCCCGTTGTGGGACTCGATCCCAGGACCCTGGGACCATGACCCGAGCTGAAGGCAGCCGTTTAACTGATCGAGCCAGCCAGGCATCCCCATTTCTGATTTTCTTGAACAGTAGCTAACCTTAAATACTAATTGACTGACATTTCATTAAATAGTTTGCCATCAATATCCTCAATATAATGACATATTATGATTTTATATTGTCTTTATCAATACCAGTATTTTATCAAACAAGTAAAAAATGTAGATCTTTTCTAATGTGTTTATATGATTCACTCCTCTTCATCAGTTGTACTATCAAATACCCTAAGACCTTATTCATTACTTCTATTTAAAGTTCAGGTCTTCTTAATAGACTACCACCTTAGTCATGAACTGAAATATTTTTATCATAATTCACTTTTTTTAAGATTTATTTACTTATTTGAGAGAGAGAGCATGAGTGGGGGACGGGCAAAGGGAGAGGGAGAGAATCCCCAAACAGACTCCCTGCTAAGCATGGAACCCATTGCAGGGCTCAATTCCAAGACCCTGAGATCATGACCTGAGCCAAAATCAAAAGTCAGTCCCTCAACCAACTGAGTCACTCAGGTGCCCCTATAATTTACTTTTTGATATAAAATTTTTTTCCTATGGATTTTCATTCCTCTTAATCACTTTTGTTTTACAGTCCATTTTTTTCTCATGATTTTCTCCTCTATTAATAAAAATTTTAAAGATGAGTAAAGACACTACCTTTCATGTAGATCCAAGTCAAGTCTGTAATTTCTCAACAAGTATTAAAATGTTGTAAAATTTCTTTCCAAATTCACTTCTTACTAGAGTGAACTTGGAGTAGACTTAGAACTTAAGAAACAGTAAAAACATGAAAGTCCTAAAGCTAGTTATTAAGTGCACCAAACTGTATCAGCAGGGTTCTACCAGAGAAAGAGAAAGATTTATTTCAAGGACTTGGCTGAAACAATTGTGGGACTGGCAAGTTGGACTAGGCAAGTTGGAGCTCCACAGAGCAAGCCAGCAGACTGGAAACTAACTCCGGTCCTCATGGAAACTTCAGTTTTGTTCTTAAGCCCTTTCCTTTGATTAGATTAGCTCCATCCTTTACAGTCAAATGATTATGAATATTAATCATATCTACAAAATACCTTCATACCAACATGTAGACCATGTTTGACTGAATAATTGCTACCAATCAATTGCCTAGCCAAGTTAACACATAAAACTAACCATCGCACATTTACTGCCATCTACTAAATGTTGGAGACTGCACTAATAAGCAGCCTACAAAAATTAAAAGCTATCTTTGACCCAGGATTGGGTGATGGAAGCACAAAAGAGGAGATTAATTCTGCTGCGGGGGTAAAGTCATGATTGGGGAAACCATGGAACAGACTGGTCAGAAACTCAACTCTGGACTCAACCTGCTTGGCTCAAATTCTGGCTTTGATACTCCCTTCCTTCTTTATGTCCTTCTTTCTTCAATGGTGAAATGAGGATAATGATAGTACCTATCACCTATCTGTTGTGAAACTTAAAAAAGATAAGCCATGTAAAGTGCTTAAAACAAGGCCAGGCAGATATCAAGTACATAATTACTGGTTGTCATCATTATGATTACTTACCACGAGCCTTGAAGATTGAATAAGAGTAATCCAGGACAGGAAGAGCATTCCAGGCATATGAAACAGTACGAGCGGGCACCTGGGTGGCTCAGTGGGTTAAAGCCTCTGCCTTCGGCTCAGGTCATGATCTCAGGGTCCTGGGATCAAAGCCCGCATCGGGATCTCTGCTCAGCAGGGAGCCTACTTCCTCCTCTCTCTTTGCCTGCCTCTCTGCCTACTTGTGATCTCTCCCTATCTGTCGAATAAATAAATAAATAAATAAATAAATAAAATCTTTAAAAAAAAAAGAAAGAAAGAAACAGTACGAGCAAAGGCACAGAGGTATGAAAAGGCCCATCACATCTGGAGGAGAGTAATTAATGCAATCCAGCCAGAGCGTGGAGGGTGGTAAGGAAAGATTAGATGGGAAGGGTTAGATGCAATCTGCCCATGGGGAACCTTGAATATTACATAAAAGAGTTTGTACTTTATTTTGGCAGCAAAAGGAAACAATAAGGTTTTTTCTCATGCAAATAAATAAATAACATAATCAAGCCTATGAATACCTGGAATTCATAGATTGTAAATGAGGTCACATTTGAATAACTACCCCAGGTCTTATTCTGAGTATTCACTGCTTGAGTAACAGGAAATCCAATCTTTGCCCAGGGTTTCTCTTCCTATATATTTCTAAAACTTCTCCAGGGTTGTTTACATGAATTTTTCAATCAATCCTGGTGACAACGTACTGTCACCTTGACTGGTGGTATAGGTCCCCTCACATGCCCCTCAAGGGAGCACTCCACAACTATTAAGAAAGATCTGCTGTAACCACCACTGCCGCAGTCCTGAATGATAGAACCAGGAGGTCCCTTTCGAAGAAAGAGAAAGCTCAATGCAAGGTTGTCCCATATCAAAATTGTCTGGCTCTCAAGGCATCATAATCTTTTATATTCACATTGTCCCCCAAAATCCATTCTCTCCATCTGCTATAATAGTAAATTTGTATCTGGGCATATAGCCACCTAGCTCAAGATTACATTGACCAACTCTCCTTGCAGGTAGATGAGGTCATATGACTTCTCACCAATGCAACATGGGCACAAGTGGTACATGCCACTTCTAGTCCCAGGCTTTAGAATATTATACATGTGTTCCTCCCTGTACTTTCATCTGCCCTCAAACTAGAATACTGACTGATTGTGACTCACCTTCAACCATGTAATTAGAACCCAGGATTTAAGAAATGGTAGAGAAAAGTGGGTACCTGAATGACCTCATGGAGCAGAGCTCACCTTGCACTGTGGCTAACAAAGAAATAAACTTCTATCTTCTGTAAGCCACTTGATTATTTTGAGTCTTTTTACTACAATATTCTAGTTTTACCCTACACTCAGCTCTTTCCTCCAAGATTCATACATGTAGCCAAGTAAGGCTTTCAGGTAGAACCATCATCCCCATCAAAAGCTTAGACTTTGATCTCAGGTTGGCTCATGGTACCACATTCCCTATCACGAATTCTAAATTGGTGTGTGTGTGTGTGTGTGTGTGTGTGTGTGTGTGCTCACCATCATCCCTCCTATAATCTGCTCTATGTCAGAATTTGACAAGGCTAGACAGGGTCCAATTTGTTTTTTCTTGTGGGAATTTTTCCAGCTCTTAAGCAAACCCAAGAACATAAACAAATACCTGGGGGGTAGGGAAAATGTCTAATCCCTCTTAATAGAAGCACCTGTGTCCCTGCTCTGCTCAGCCACGACTCCCAAGACCCAAGGTTCTAAGCTGCCTGAGAGACCTCTGATCACTATAAGGAGACTAGGCTGAAAAGCCAAGGACAAGGTCACATATAAGGGGGAACATTGCAATTACCCAGAAGAGAGACCAGCCAGAATAATACCAGTGGGAGTGGAAAGAATCAAATTCAAGAGCTATGTCAGAAATAAGAACAGTAAGACTTGATAACAGACATTTACCACAGTAATCACATAGACACTTAAATATTTTGAGTGAAAATATCGATACTGGTAGTGATGACAGTAATGTAGAATGACTTACATCTGCTTGATCCTGGACCACATTATGGGAAAACAGTTAACAACAACAATAACACATACACACAATGTTATGTAACAATTGCATCTTATAAAAGTTTAAAAGGGAGGAAGTGGGAGAAATTCAAGTATAATAAGGGGTACAAGGTGAGTGAAAGAGAAAACCTTCAACCACCCTGGAAATTAACATGTAATAGTTTTTAAGAAACTATCAGTCATTGCAAAATATCCCATGTATTTCTAGAAAGCTCTGATTCACACTTTTTTTTCTTTTTAGAAATTTTCAAAAAATGACCTAGGATTCAGTTACTTTAATTCCATCTTAACTTCCTTTTCTGTTTGTATTCTGTATGGTTCAGAGTACTCAGCTGCAAACAATGGCTAAGCAATGCTGTGGACCAAATGTTTGTGTCCCCACAAAACTCACATGTTGAAAATCCAATACTTCAGTGTGGCTATATTTGGAGATGGGACCTCTAATGAAATAATTAAGGTTAAATGACAACCTCAGTGAGGAGCCCAGGTCCAATAGGGTTGGTGTCCTTGTGAAAGGAGACACCAGAGAGGGTTCAGGATCCATTTCGAGTCCTCTCTCCCATCTTCCCTCTCTCTCTTTTTTGTGCATTCATTGAAGAAATGCCATGCCATGTGAGAGCACAGTGAAAAGGCAGCTGTCTGCAAGCTAGAAAGAAAGCTCTCACCAGAAACCAAAGCAGCTGGAACCTTGATCTTGGACTTCCAGCCTCCAGAACTGAAAAAATAAACTTCTGTTGTTTAAGCCACATAGTCTGTGGTATCTTGTGATGGCAGCCCAAGCTGACTAAGAGAGTGGTAAGGCATTTATTACAGTTTACCATTAAAACTAAGATGCAGAGAAGCCTATCGTGATCCCAAGATCCTGGATTAGAGCCCCGCATCAGGCTCCCTGCTCAGCGGGGAGCCTGCTTCTCCCTCTCCCTCTGCCCCTCCCCGCTGCTTGTGTGTGTGTGTGTGTGTGTGCGCGCACGTGTGCGCACGCAAACTCTGTCTCCCTTTCTCTCCGTCAAATAAATAGATAAAAATCTAAATAAACAAATAAAACTAAGATGGAAACATTTGTAAGGCATGTCATTATTTTATAAACATCTAAGAAAACGATAACACTGCTCATTAAACTGTAATATGTCATTGAGGCTGTAAGAACATCCCAATTCCAAAGAAAAAAAAGAAGAAAAAAGTGGGAATATGTGAATCTTAGAATTGATGAAATAGATAATATACACTAGGAACCTTATAGACCACTCTCCCAGGAAGACCAGGGAAATGAGTTTAGATGAGACACAGCCAGGAAAATGCCCAACCACCCCATGGGGCTAATCGAACAGAAAGAGCAGTGCCCCCACTGAACACCAATAACACCTCAGAAGTCACTGCAGCTTCCCTCAAAGAACTAATACCTCCACCTGGAAGTTGCCAGAACAGCCAACCACCATCACCACCATATTTAAGTCCCAGGGACGACCAGGAGAGTGAAGGGGACACATTTAATAATGATGCCATCACGACAGACAGAAACTGGAAAACCAGGCATTTGGCTGTCCTGGGTAGAACCTAGGACCCTAATTGCATGCAAGTCTGAGAAATAGTTTTCGCTTCCCTGTCTCTGCAGTCCAGGAAGACACAGGCTAGGCCATTGCCATGGGCATTGAGTAAATATTAGAGAATTCATGGATAAACTTATTCCAAAAAGATGATCAATTAAGTATTATAATAATTTTGTTGTAAGCAAAGAAAGAATCTCTGTGTAAAATGGAGACCATCTGGGGCCACTCTGTTCTATGCTGTACAGCACCCCAGCAGGGAGGGGAAAGGTCTCATGAAGACAGCATTCCATTAGGGAGATTCTCCTCCATTTATGCCCATCTGAGCTTCAGAACTTTGATACTGAACTTGCTCTGTCCAACAGCTTTATATCACAATACCTGAATGTCTTTTTTAAGTTGGAATTTTATTAAGACGGCAAATGGATTTGCTGTATAATGAGAATTGTATACAGATACAAAGATCTATAAAGGTTGTATGGAAGTTTCAGGACTCTATCTCAAGTTCCTCCTCACAGAGGAGTAGTTAGTTGGTCAGGACACTTGAGCCTGATGGTTGGGAGATTCATTCTACTTTTTCCTGTATCTTACGATTCAATATTTTAGATTGTTCTTGTCCCATACTCTTGTCCTCTGTGAAATATCTAGTACTTCCTCCAGAGCCCTTCTTCACGGATCACAGAGTTCAAAACCTTTGTCTTATAAATAGGTAATTCTTTTTTTTTTAAGATTTTTTATTTTATTTATTTGACAGAGAGAGAGAGATCACAAGTAGGCAGAGAGGCAGGCAGAGAGACAGGAGGAAGCGGGCCTCAATCCCAGGACCCTGAGATCAAGACCTGAGCCGAAGGCAGAGGCTTTAACCCACTGAGCCACCCAGGCGCCCAAAAGGTAATTCTTTTTGCAAATATTCTCCCTCTGCATGTAATTTCTCTTTTTAAATTATACCTTCCAGAAGCCTCCAGTCACAGGACACGTCACTAAGACTTGGAGCTCCAAAGCAAGAAAGAGAGAAAGGTTTGGCCTCTAGCAAGCTCTGAGCTTGAGAAACAAGGTTAGGCAATCCTGCTCGGGCTCTCAATGGGTTGCCACAGGCATTTCGAGCAGTATAATTATTTTGCTTGGAGACCGTCAGGGGTATTTCCCCACCACGATACATGCCAAAAGCACACTGCACTTATAGTTGCAATTAAAAAGAAAAAATGTTCCAAATCTTTTCCAAATGCCCTTAAGAAAATGGGAACTCCCCTAGTTAAGAACCACCAAGCCACAGAGAGGATTTCCTCCATGTCCTCAGCACAGCACAAACCCAAGTGGCACTAACTTCCCATCACAAATTTCTCCTCAATGTATGTGAAATAAATGGGTTCACAGACAGCTAGGCCTAGGGGACCACCTCATCCAGTTGGCCGGGGACTGCTCTGGGTTTAGCAGTGAACCCCTCAATCCCAGGCAATTGAGGAACGTTGATCCACCTGACTCAGCCATGAGGTTGACTGGCCTACTGAATAGCATCAGACAAAAGAAATGCTTCTTCCAGTCAGGAGGAGCTGTGGAGACAGGAAAAGGGGCAAAGGGCTGGACAGAAAAAAGTACTCCTGGGGTTCTCTCTATCCCTCCTACCCCAGACACACGCCAAACCTCTCCATGTGGCCTAGAAGGCCTCAGAAACATCGAGCTAGGTATGAGGCACCTGAGGACAGAGGCTTCTTACCCTGTTTTCTCATGAGGAAGCAACACTCTCACTGTGGGGAAATCACACCTGGTACTGTCACCTCATCTGTAAAATAAGGGAGGTGGAGATTTCCTCTTAGGGCACTATTTACTCTCACACAATAACTCCTTTAAAGTTCTGTCCCACCGTCATGATCCCAGAGTCCTGGGATCGAGGCCCCCAACTGGCTCCTTGCTCACCAGGGTGCCTGCTCTGCCTCTGCCTGCCCTTCCCCCTGCTTGTGCTCGCACGCTGTCTCTGACAAATGAATAAATACAATCTTTAAAAATAAATAAATAAAATAAAGTTCTGTCCCTTTAACTTTTCAGAACTTTTTTCAAATTCTGGGGAACAGACAACTTTTTCAAACAAGGAGTCACAGCCCTCAGAATGGTTTAGTAAACAAGCCACTAAGGGTGGGAAGTGACTGTGTGAGGAGCAGAGCTGTCTCACCAGCCTCCTCCGTGGCTCTCTGCAGGGGATCAGAGGAACCCTCGGTGTGCGTTCGCTAGAGCTGCCAGGACAAAGTCCCACATACCGGAGGCCAGAATCTGAGATCAAGGTGCTGGTTTATTCTGAGGGCCTTGCTCCTTGGCATATTCTCCCTGTGTCTTCATACAGTCTCTCCTCAGTACAAGTCTGTGTCCAAATGTCCTCTTCTTATAAGGACACCAGTCAGATGGGTTTAGGGCCCACCCCAGGGATCTGAATCATGTCCGTGATCGAAAGCACCTATTTCCCAGGTAGACTAAATGGGTGAAGGGGCTCAAGAGGGGCAAACTTCTAATTATAAAATAAATAAGCCAGGGGGATACAATGTACAGCACGGTGACTGTGGTTAATAATACTGTATTACAGGGACGCCTGGGTGGCTCAGTCAGGTAAGCCGCTACCTTCGGCTTGGGTCATGATCCCAGGGTCCTGGGATGGAGTCCCACATCCGGCACCCTGCTCGGCGGAGATCCTGCTTCTCTCTCTCCCTCTGCCTGCTCCTCTGCCTACTTGTGCTCTCTATCTCTCTGTCAAATAAATAAATAAAATCTTTAAAAAATAATAATAACCATACTGTATTACATATTTAGAAGTTCCTAGGAGAGTAGATCTTAAAAGGGCTCATCACAAGAAAGAAGATTTTGTAACTATGTATGGTGAGGGTGTTAACTAGATATATTTTGGTGATTACTTCCTAATACTTACTAATATCGAATCTTTATGTTGTACACCTGAAACTAATATAATTTTATATGTCAATTATACTTCAATTTAAACAAAGAAAAATACTGCCAAACCAAAACCTTTAAAAAAGAAAAAAAGAAAAGAAATCACCTATCTCCCAACTAAAGTTACACTTTGAGGTACAAGGGGTGAGAACCCAACATATGAATTTGGCAGAGACACAATTCAGCCATAACACCTATGTGCCTGGAATTGGCATTCTTTCCTCCATTCTCAGGTCCTTGAGTCCATATTCCCTGAAAACTACCGAGCCCCAAAGAGACTCTTCAGGTAGAACCGTTCACACGCCATCCATGCATGTGATGACTAACTTCAGCAGCTGCTCTCAGCGGCAGGTGACTGTCAGTGCGGTTGAGGGAAGTTCTCTTTAAGGAATATGGCTCTCAAACTTTGGGGGAAAGGTAAGTAACATGGTAGTGTTATGAAAATAATTTTGACTTCATGGGCTCTCTGAAAGGGCCTCAGGAAATCCTAGGTATCCCTGGACATACTTTAAAAACAACTGCCAGAGAGGAGCACCTGGGGGGCTCAGTCCGGTAAGAGTCTGACTGGCTCACGTTATCATCCTGGGCTCCTGGGCTCCTGGGGTCCAACCCCGCATCCCTGCATCAGCTTATGTCATACACCTGAAACCGATATAATGTTATATGTCAATTATACCTCAATTTAAAAAAAGAAAAATATTGCCAAACCAAAGCCGCTGAGCTGGGAACCTGCTTTCCCTTTCCCTCTGCCCCTCCCACCTCACTCGTGTTCTCGCTCTCTCTTTCAAATAAATAAATAAAATATTTTTTAAAAAATAAGAAAGAGAGAGAGAAAGACAAGAAAAAAGAAAGATAGAAAGGAAGGAAGGAAAGAAAGAGAAAGAAAGGAAGAAAGAGAGGAAAGAAAGAAAGAAAGAAAGAAAGAAAGAAAGAAAGAAAGAAAGAAAGAAAGAAAAGAAAAAAAGAGAAAAAGAACAACCGCCTTAGAAAAAACCTCTGTGGATGTCTTTATTCTTGACTGTTACTTCTCCCTGGTAACACTTAATCCTGGTTTTCCCACAGGTGAGTCAACAACTCCCCACATTAGGTAAATAATTGTGAACAAGACTGTATTCATTAGGAGACATTTAGTTGAATATAAGAACCAAAAATTATTTTTATTTTGGCTTAAACAAGTCAGAAACACATGGCTCTTTCTTAGAAGAGAAATCTGGGGTAGGCAGCCAAAGGCTGGTACAGTGACTCCATAAAATTGTCAGGAAACAGCATACTTTTCAGCTTGCAGTCAGCCTTCAGTGGCACTCATCCTCAAGGTCTAAGCTGGCTGCTGAACTCCAGCCATAGCAATCATATTCCACCCATGAGAAACGGAAAAAGAATACTTCCCAGGAATTGTGTATACTGCTCATTGGCCAAAAATAAGTCACATATTTACAAAGGAGATTAGAAATGTTTTCTACTGGTTCCACAACATCACGTCTAACCACTGAAGAAGGAGAGTATGTGTCCTGGGAGGTACTAAGCAGTGTTGACCACAAATTGTCAATTAGTTGCTCTCCCCCTTATAGAGAACAACAAAGCAAAACTGAGATGCCGACGCTTGGCAGCCACTCTGTGACTCATCAGCCAGTTGACTCACTCCTACCCACCAGCTTGTCAGCAAAACCGAGTTTCTACATGTCACCACCCTTCCAGATTGCTAAATATATTCGAAACTCTGAATTTTAATTCTTGAATGCAAAGTCTACTATTTAGCATATTCTTTAGATTTTCAAATTGTTTATTTTATATAAAAGTTATTATCTATATCAAACATCGAGGGAACATATACGTTAATATTAACCTAAAAGTTTGCAGGGATTATTTCTGAACAGTGGAATTACAAGAAATGCTTTTTTTATTATTATTTTCTATAGATAAAAATGTTCCTCCAGGGCGCCTGGGTGGCTCAGTGGGTTAAAGCCTCTGCCTTCAGCTCAGGTCATGATCTCAGGGTCCTGGGATCGAGGCCCGCATCGGGCTCCCTGCTCAGCGGAGCCTGCCTCCTCCTCTCTCTCTGCCTGCCTCTCTGCCTACTTGTGATCTCTCTCTCCGTCAAATAAATAAATAAAATCTTTAAAAAAAAAAAATGTTCCTCCAGTGCATATACATTGCTTCTGTAGTTAGATAAAACAGTCATTTCTTTTCAAGAGCCCAGACTTCTAGCCTTGTCTTTCATTAGTGGAGGGATTTATTCATCTATAACCTACAGTCGTGGAGATCAGAAGGTAATTAGGAAATCTGATTCTTAAAGTAGTGCTTTACCTGTGACCCACTCTATACCTCATTTCATACCATGCATCTTGGGTTAAATACAAAATTATATCATGACGTTTATGATCATTTCAAAATAATAAACTGTCATCAACTCTGTAGTATGGTTTAAACAGACCCTGAAAATAAACGCAACCCATGAACCACATTTCTGAAGAATAGTTCTGCTTGGCTGTTACAATGAAACAGGAGTCAGAAGAAGGGGGAGTTCTACAGTTCAGACTTTGTAAGGAGAAAGGGATGCTTTTTCTCCCCCCACCCCCACCCCCACCAGAAACTCTCTGGGAGGCATTCCCCATCAGCATTTTTAACTTTGTCATTTTCCAGGGAATTCTGTGCAACCGAAAATGAAGCCAGGAGATTGGAAACAGCTCAAGGTGCTGATCTGAGCCGACCATCTCCAGGGGGGGCTCCAGAAAGGATGGTGGCAACAGCTGCAGCCCCCAAAGGTGCCCGGAACAAATCCCTGGCTCTCAGACAGAGCCTGTCCATGACCCCACACCCACGCCACGCTGCCTTCTTTTTCTCCAAAAAAGGCATTCACCGAAAAACTGAAAGACAATTCTTCTTGGTTTTTATGTTTGCACTTGTCCCTACCCCAGAGCCAAAAGACTAACAATCTACCAATTTAAACACACCAGCTTTGCTAGAAAGACACCCAAAGGCACATGTATAAAAGCATTAACTTCACAAACACAAAAAATAGACCAGCTATATTTACTGAAGTCTTAGAACACTGTGTGGGGATACACAGATAAAACTGGTCTACACCGCACAAAAGGCTCAAATACTTCTTCCGGGAAAATGAAAACACAAAGAGGAAGTGGATTAAAGTGTTGACTTGAATCTCATCCATATCTAGCCATTAAGGAGCACAGGAAAGGTGCTGAGCCTTACCATCCACGTGTGACAAAGGCTCTCCACACCCCTCCCCGCCCCAGCCACAGCCACACCTCTCATCTGTGCAAGCCACACAGGGGCAGCAGGATAAAACATAAAACTTCTGTGATCAGCAGAAACAGATTCTCCGCAAAGCAAAGGAAGCGCTGGCTCCAGGACCCCTCCCTTACACAATGCCTTCCCGGTCTCATTCTAAATAAATACTTGCTTTCTTATCTAATTTCCTTTTGTAATTTTTTTCTATGAAAGGGTCTCTAAATTCTATAAGCCCCAGACTTCACAAAACCTGGATTCTCTCCTCAGCAAGTAAAACAATGGGTCATGTGCTCTTATACAATTTTATCTTTTTAATTGAGATTTTAAAAAGAAAAAACGTATACGATCTTAACCATTTTTAAGTATACAGTTTAGCGGGATTAAGTAATTCATGTTGGGTTTCGTTTTAAAGATTTTATTTTTTTAAGTAATCTCTACACCCAACGTGGGGGTCCAAACTCGTAACCCTGAAATCAGGAGTTGCACGCTCTACTGACTGAACCAGCCAGGCGCTCCACTTTCACATTGTACAACCATCTCCACCATTTATCTCCAGAACTTTTCAACTTGCAAAAGCTCACAATAACTCCCACTTTCCTGCGCCCCCAGCCCCTGGCAGCCACCATGTACTTTCTACCACTATGGATTTGACTACTCCTAGGTACCTCATGTAAATGGAACCCTAGAGTATTTGTCTTCGTGTGACTGGCTTGTTTCACTTAGCATAGTGTCCTCAAGGTTCATCCGTGTTGTAACAAGTGACGGGATTTCTTTCCTTTTTAAGGCTAATATTTCGCTGTCTGTGTATACCACATTTTGTTTATCCATTCATCTGTCAGTTGACATTTGTACATTTTTTTTTTTATATTTTAAGATAAATGCATGCAACCATTTGGAAAGCCACGCTCTTGCTTACAAATCAGTTCTACAGAATGTGCAATAGCGGTGCCTTGTCAGTCACAACGATGTGAAGATTCAGGGGCTTTCTCTTTCTGAGCTCAATGAGAAATCAGAACCTTTTCCTTGCCAGCCTGTGAATAACCCCCTAACAAATAACACAGTCTGCATTTCCTTACCTAGGCATTCTACGTTTCTTTCCATATCTCTTAACCCATTTTAGTGGGGGTTTTTTTAACCAACCAATACACATGTATTGAGAAATAGTATTTCTTTTTTTTTTTCTTCAACTATTATTTAGCAACTTCAGTGTTCTGGGTCTAATTACTGCGGAAGACAAAATGAAAAAAAAATGAATAAAAGTAAGCCTGAAAAAGTTCACATTCCAGAGAAGGGAATGGATTCACATAATAGTAAATTCATTAATAGAGGCATATACAAGGTGCAAAGGGAGCACATTAAAGGAAGGAAATTTTTTTTGTAAGATTTTATTTATTTATTTGTCAGAGAGAGCACGTAAGCAGGGGGGGGGGCAGGCAGAGAGAGAAGCAGGCTCCCTGCTGAGCAAGGAGCCCAGTGTTGACTCCATCCCCGGACTCTGGGATCGTGACCTGAGCCAAAGGCAGACACTTACCTGAGCCACCCAGGTGACCAGGGAAGGATTTTTTCAAAGTAAATGAATCAAGCAAGATTACCCAGGGAAGGTAACACTTAAAGTGGGCGGTCAAAGGGATGTTTGTTTGGTGATGGAAGCTACAAAGAGTATTCCATGCAGAGGAAACAGAGTGAATGAAAGGCCTGAAGGTATTTGCTACATTCAGGAAAAAGCAAATTCTTTGGTGTCTAGAGGGCAGAATGCATTGCTTGGAGTAGCAGGGGATGAGATGCAAAGGAGATTGGGGCTAGGCTGTGAAGGTTTTCTGAGGCTCGCTAAGGAATTAGGACTTCTGGTGGGCAATGGGAGCCACTGCAGGTCTTTAAGTGGGGAGAGGGAGCATCTTGATGGCGTCTGTGTTCTGGAAACACCATCCTTTCACCAAGCTAGCCATACTCAGGATAGGTTAATATGAAGAGACGCTGGCAGGATGGGAGAGCGGGCAAGAGAAAAGGACAAGGAGATCCCTGAATCTGAGTGAATATTTAACTGAAAGACAGCGTTTTTCTCCTCCATCAGCAGAAATGAGAGCTGACAAGCAGGTTGAATCCAATCATTTAAAAAAAAAATTGCATTTCTGCCCCTTTGAGTTTTAAACAGCTACACATGTGTGTGTGTATATGATGTTATAGAAGAAAATGCTAATGTCAGCTACCTCTGGGCAGGGAAATTAAGGATGATTTTTATTTTTTTTCTCTATGCTCTCCTCTATTTCCCCATGTTCTATATTCAAATGTTTTTATCCTCTAGCGATAGGAAAATGCTATTTTTAAAAGACCATTTTGTTTCTTGTCATCCTTAACTCTCCAATGTGTTGGAAGTTATCATTTAACTGTGTGGTGAGTTGGGGAGGGGTGCAATAGTATCGGGGATCCTTCAAAACCCAGTCTACTCCTCCATCATTCCCAAAATAAATGCATCTGAGTGGGGGAGAGGGAGAGAGAAATATGCATACAAGAAAATGTGTGACCCTCTTCTTTGCACACTGGCAGTGTCTATGTCATGAAAGAGAAAGAGGCAGACAATGAGGAAGGTGTGATTTGGAGAAAGGAGTCCTTCAGGTGATCGGGGCACTCAGACAAGATGGTGGGATTTGTACTAGTTTATCTTGGAGATAAAGGAAGTGAAGGCTAGGAAGATATATTTCTAGTTGGCAGAACAGTGGGAGTGACTAGGAGTGGATGTGAGGTTTGACAGAAGGTGAGGAGAACAGGCGACTTG
This sequence comes from Ailurus styani, assembly GCA_002007465.1. Taxonomy (NCBI): domain Eukaryota; kingdom Metazoa; phylum Chordata; class Mammalia; order Carnivora; family Ailuridae; genus Ailurus; species Ailurus styani. The sequence goes on from LNAC01000475.1 coordinate 702,770, forward strand.
GAACAAAAGATGCATGTAGGACATAAGGTTAGAAAGGTGGATTTGAGACCCAGAATCCGTTAGATAGTGGGGAACTGATGTTAGTTCTGAGCAACAGTTCTGATGCAAGAAACACAGGACTTCAGGAAGATCGGTTGGAGGGTGGTAGTCAGGAGACATTGCCAGGAAGGAAATGGGGTTGAGGTGTGGCTTCCTGATTGCCACACACACCTAAGTGTCTGCTGCCAATGCTGTATTTTTACTAGTTCCTTCTAACTGGGCTGTTTCTTTCTCTAAAGATAAAAATAGCTTTGTTGAGATATAATTCATATACCATACAATTTACCCATTTAAAGTATAGAATTGTCTGGAGTATGCCCACTTAGTTGTACAAACATCACCGCAATTTAATTTTAGAACTTTTTTTTTTAAGATTTGGGGGTTTTTTTATTTATTTATTTGACAGAGAGAGAGAGATTACAAGTAGGCAGAGAGACAGGCAGAAAGAGAGGAGAAAGCATACTCCCTGCCAAGCAGAGAGCCCAATGCAGGCCTGGATCCCAGGACCCTGAGATCATGACCTGAGCTGAAGGCAGAGGCTTCAACCCACTGAGCCACCCAGGTGCCCCATTTTAGAACGTTTTCATGAAAGGAATCATGTACCCATTAGCAGTCACTTCCCATCCTCCCCAATTCCTCAGCCCTAAGCAACCACTAATCCCGCTTTCTGTCTGCCTATTCTGGACATTTCATGTGTAAATGAAATCACACAATATGTGGCCTTTTGTGTCTGGCTTTTCTTTCACTTCACATGTCTTCAAGGTTCATCTACATTCATGTAACACATACCAGACTTCATTCCTTTTTATTGTCAAATAGTGCTCCATTGCATGGAGACACCACATTCTACTCATCCATTCATCCGTTGATGGGCATTTGGGTTATTTCCACTTTGAGACTATTGTAGACAATGTTCCTATGAATGTCCGTGTGCAAGTTTTTGCATAGACATAGGTTTTCATTTCCCATGGGTATCTCCCTACGAGTAGAGCTTCCAGATTGTATGGGAACTATGACGCGGGAGAGCTAGCTTCCTGTCTCATGGAGTCGAAGAATGAATCTCAAGGACACAAAGTGAGTAAAGTGATAGAAGCTTATTAAGATTCAGAAAAGGCTCTTAAGACTGAGAGGGGTCCAGACAGCATTGCCACTGAGGGCCTTTAGGGTTGGTTTTTGTAGAAAGCTAACCAAGGAACTTAAATCCTTTTACCTTCTCTACATATATCACCATTGAGCAAGGACTAGTGATAACACCTTCAATGACTTACTTCCTTTTTGGGGTCTGGTTATTCTGTGTTTGTCACAGGTGATTATCATTTAAAAAAAAAAAAACACCCACCCAACATGCCTAGGGCGGGGTGGCCCTGTTTGTTCCCTTATCTCTGGTTTCCTTATACTTCAGCATTTGGGGGATTTCTGTGAGCCTGATCACAGAACCCCCTATCTATCTCTCCCTACCTAGCCTCCCACCCCTTACCTCACTCAACTATATTAGGTTTCCTTTTTTCTCTTTTTTTTTATGTTATGTTAGTCACCATACAGTACTTCATTTGTTTTTGATACAGTGTTCCATGATTCATTATTTGTGTATAACATCCAGTGCTCATTGCAATCCATGCCCTCCTTAATACTTATCACCAGGCTCACCTGTCCCCCCACCCCTCTCCCCTCTGAAACCCTTGTGTTGTTTCCTGGAGTCCATAGTCTCTCATGGTTCATCTCCCCCTCTGATTTCCCCCCACCCCATTTAGTTTTCCCTTCCTTCTCCTAATGACCTCCATGTTATTCCTTATGTTCCACATGTGAGTGAAACCATATAATTGTCTTTCTCTGCTTGACTTATTTCACTTAGCATAATTCCCTCCAGTTCCATCCATGTTGATGCATCCTTTCTGATGGCTGAGTAATATTCCATTGTGTATATGAACCACATCTTCTTTATCCATTTGTCTGTTGAAGGGCATCTCGGCTCCTTCCACAGTTTGTGAACGTTGCTGCTATGAACATTGGGGTGCATGTGCCCCTTCTTTTCACTATGTTTGTATCTTTGGGGTAAATACCCAGTAGTGCATACACTCAGTTTCTGACCTATGCATGCTCTCTGATTAATCTTACAGTTTGTTTATTTGTTTGTAAAGCTGGCTTATGTCTCACCCAGTATAATTCTGAATTCCACTTGTGGAGTACCCACCCTAACTTAACTCAGCCTCACTTGTAGTTTTCAAAGCCAAGAAGGAAGGAGGTGGTGCATCAGAGCCTTCTGCTATGCTCAAGAAAGCAGATGTGATCACAGAGCAATCACCACAGCCCATGTGTGGGCCGCCCTTGTGCCTCCTACACTTTCATGGTAAAGGAAACCAAACGTCAATCTCTCTCAGCCTCTCTCTCTCTCTCAAGCCTGGGTAAATCAGCAGCATCCTGTATGGAAGCAGAGATTTCAGTCAAGGACCTTCTGCTATAATTCTCTTTCTTGTTGCCTGAAACAAGGATTCCAGAAGGAATTCCAGGTCTCAAGATCTCAAAACTGGTAACAGTCAAAACCAAAGTCAGAGCCCAGTTCTTTAGAAGTGTGTGTAAAATTAGAAATATCAAGAAGTGTTGGGGTTTTTAAGGTTTTAAGCAAGAACCCCTGAGAGATAAATGGCAATCAAAATGAAAGGAAAAAGAGCCACACTTTGGAGCCCTAGGCAAGGTCGAGGCAATGTCATTTGAAACAAACAAACAAACAAACAAACAAATACAGGCACAGGTGGGATTAAGAGAGAGTTTTGAATAAACAGCTGGTATCTTCAGATTCCAGAACACCCCCTCTCCTAGGAGCCAATGCAGGTAACCAAAGTCATATACAATAGAAAAAATGCTGGGTTGGATGAAACCAGCTAATTGACCTATGGATCAATACAAAAAGCCATCAATGTGTGGTTAAGCAATAGCAAATGATTGACCTGTACTGAAGGCTTGACAATGGAGGGAGCAAGATTTATACTTCAATATTGTTCTAACAATATTTCAACATCCCTGCCAGCCCTGTGGGATTATAAATAGATTCTGGTAAGAGTAATAACCTTACCTCGCAGAATCCTGTATGTATAGGAAATAGGGTACCAGGGGAACAGACATGCTGAGACAGAGGTGTTATAAAACTCAAGTTAGGAAAGAGATTAATGTTTCAGTGCTATAGAACAAAATATCCCAAGGAACACAAGATGATGGCCTGTCTCTCTGTTATTGGGAGCTTGTACCCTACAAAGAAACATAAGAGGTAACAAGTAACTTGACATTAGAAACAGTGAACTACCTGCCTTAGGAAAGTATGGATTTCACTCTCTGGGTACAAAAGTATTGTACAAACTGGCTTGCTAATAATCAGGAAAGTGGTCTGTTCAGTGGGAAGAGACAGATATCCTCCTTGTCTTGTTTCTGAACTCTAATTCTGATTAGCCAGCACCTCGTCTGCAGAAAGAATTCATAACGTCTCTTTTGAGATATTCTCAAAAAAGAATCTTCCCGGGGAATTAGGTAAGCTTGGGATTTCTGCCGCTCCCCTGCTTCCAGATATCACTTTGCTCAGCCTCCCACTGCCATGTGGCAGCTCCACGTCACCTCCCCAGTCTGAACCCGGGCATTCAGTCAGCTGGACACCCCCCAGTGGATGTTTCTTGGCTGGGCGCTTGCCCTGTCCCTAGTCCCAGATTCTTACTCTTCCCTTTACGTCCTGGCTGGCCGCCTGGAGACTGATGGAGGTTGTTACGGCGAACCAAAGGGTGCTCAGAAATTCAGGGATACGCAGGACATGATGAGATCGGCCTCTGACCTTGTACATGTGGATTTCATTGCATAATTGCCGTTGATCTGCCCTCTTTCTTTTCTGGCCTGCCCAAGACCAGAAGTATTGAAAAGAGATGAAGGAAGGAAGGCAGGGAGGAAGGGAGCAAGGGTGGGTGGGGTGGGGTGGGAGAGGAGAGGGTGGGCAGGAATCAGCCTCTGGTGTTTTAAAAATTCCCAATAGCCCGTCATACTCAACAAGAGACTTCAACTAGCAATATCTTTAAAAGTCTTTCTTTTTAGCTATTAACAACATAAGAAACCACAGATGTTGGTGAGGATACAGAGAGGATGGCGAGGATACACCGTTGGTAGGAATGCAAACTTGTGCAGCCACTCTGGAAAACAGTATGGAGGTTCCTCAAAAAGTTAAAAGTAGAACTAAACCTATGACCCAGTGATTGCACTACTAGGTATTTACCCAGAGGATACAAAAATACCGATCTGAAGGGGCACATGCACTCTGATGTTTACAGCAGTATTTTTTTTTAAAGATTTCATTTATTTATTTATTTGACAGAGAGAGAGAGAGATTACAAGTAGGCAGAGAGGCAGGCAGAGAGAGAGAGAGGAGGAAGCAGGCTCCCTGACAAGCAGAAAGCCCAATGCGGGCCTCAATCCCAGGACCCTGAGATCATGACCTGAGCTGAAGGCAGAGGCTTTAACCCACTGAGCCACCCAGGCGCCCTGTTTACAGCAGTATTATCAACAATAGCCAAACTACGGAAAAGGCCCAAATGTCCATCAACTGATGAATGGATAAAGAAGAGGTGGTATCTATTTTCTATGGAATATTACTCAGCCATCAGAAAGGATGAAATCTCACCATTTGCAACGATGTGGATAGAGCTAAAGAATATTATGCTAAGTGAAATAAGTCAGTTAGAGAAAGACAGATATCATATAATCTCACTCATATGTGGCGTTTAAGAAACAAAACAGATGAACATAGTAGAAGGAAGGAAAAAAAGAGAGAGGAGGAGACAAACCATAAAAGACTCTTAACTATAGAGAACAAACTGACCCTTGCTGTAAGGGAGGTGGGCAGGAGATGGGCTAGATGGGTTGTGGGCGTTAAGGAGAACACTTGTTGTGATGAGTGTTGGATGTTGTATATAAGAGATGAATCACTAAATTCTACTCCTGAATATTATGCTATACATTAACAAACTAGAGTTTAAATAAAAACTAAAAAAAAAATACAAGCAAATACACTATATATTAACTAAATTGAATTTAAATAAAAAAATTAAAAATTAAATTTAAAAAACAAGCAAAAAACAAAAGTTTTTCTTTTACATTTTTTAAGTTTATCTTTTTCTCTTTTTTTTAATTTTATTTATCTATTTGAGAGAGAGAGCTAGAGTGCGAGCACGACCAGGGATCGGGGGGTGGAAGGTGTGGGACAGAGGGGCAGAGGAAGAGTGTGAAGCAGACTCCCCACCCAGCAGGGAGCCTAACTGGGGGCTCTGAGGACCCTGAGATCATGACCTGAGCTTAACCAACTGAGCCACCCAGGCACCCCTTTTAATACTAACTTCCCAATAAGAAAAAACTTGCATTTAACTGAGCCTTACTTATACTCAAATTTCCTTTTCAGTGGCCAGGGTTGAAGGCCCAGCAGACACTTTTCCAGGATGAGAAATAGCAAATTATGGTAACTGACACTTAAAGAAAATAAAAATCTCTGTCAATGAGAAAACAGTTCCTCTGCCTATGATGAAAGCAACTTTTTTAAAGTCCTACCTAATTTCATACACCTCGCTTGCATCCTAATATCTGCTTATGAAAAACAACAACAATCTATACATTACATGCACTACATTTCTCTCTTTTTATAATTAACTTTTTATACTACAAATATGCATTCGTGGTTAAAAATTCAAACAATACAAAGGTGTATAGAGTAAAAAGAGTCAAAATCTCTATTCATCTTTCCCTCAGCCCCATAGGGGACGACTCCCTACATCATACACGGTCCCTCAGGTAAGGATGTTCAGCCTGTGTTCTTCCGGAATTTTGTTTAGGTATATGGGTCTGTTTACACATACAGGTGTTGTGAATTTACTTTTTACACATAGTGGAGTGTGCTACACATACTGTTCTGAAAGTTGCTTAATAATGAGTCAGAAGCATCGCCCATGTCAGCGCATGTTACACAGCCTCACCCTCTTTAGCAAATGTGGTTACCACTGTACAGGAAAGAATTCCACTACTTCCCAGTTTGGCTGTTTAATGTTTAATGCTGCCGTAAATATCCACCACACACAGGGACACGTACCGCTGAGTCAACGTCTAGGAGCATGGCTGTTTTGTTAGGTGTTGCCAAATTGTTCTCCATAAAAGTTTACAATGATAAGGGGCACCTGGGTGGCTCAGATGTTGGATATCTGCCTTCGGCTCCAGTTGGGATCTCCAGGTCTGGGGCCCTAGCCCCATGTTGGGTTCCCTGCTCAGGGGGCGTCTGCTTCTCCCTCTCTCTCTGCCTCTCCCCCGGCTTGTGCTCTCTCGGTCTCTGTATCTCTCTCAAATGAATAAATAAAAAATAAAATAAAGTTTACAACGATGAACACTCCCCCTGATTGAATGTGAGTATATATTTATTTATTTTTGTAATTGGGGGGATGAAAATCACATATTGTTGCTGTTTCTACTTGTATGTTCCAGACTATTTATGAGGTTGAGTAACTTTTCTTGGCCATTTGTATTTCTTTATCTGTCAACTACCTTACGTTTTCCTTTTCTGATGGGTGGGAGCTTTACTTTTTTTTGTGATTTCAAGAAGCTCTTTCTATATTGTGGTTCTCATATGGTTCTGTGAAAACAATTCCTCTCTTGCTGCTGTTTGATATTTTGTTTGGTTTATGCGTCACTCACTAAATAGAAATTTAAAAAATATTTCTGAGAACAGGTGCACCAATCTCTCCTTTATGGCTCTTAAGGTTTGACACTTCTTTGGAAGGCCATCTTCACCTCCAGGATAATTTTAAAAACAAAATAAAACACTATACTTTCTTCTAGTACTTTTATGAAACTTTTTTTTTATATTTGGATTTTTAATTCATTTAGAATATGCTTCTGAGAGTGGTGTGAAACAAAAAACCAAAATAATACCATGGTGATGGTAGAATTTATATCCTGTTCCCATCTTCAGTGGAAATCTCCCAATGACTCATTATGATGATATTTACAGTGGTTTATGACTTTATCAAAGCTTATTTATAGTTTCTTTTAAAATAGAGAATGCAGGGTGCCTGGGTAGCTCAGCCGGTTAAGCATCTGCCTTCAGCTCAGGTCATGGTCCTGGGATCAACCCCCACATCAGGCTCCCTACTCAGCAGGGAGCCTCCTTCTCCCTTTCCCTCTGCTGCTCCCCCTGCTTGTGCTCTCTCTTTCTCTCTCTCTCTCTGTCAAAAAAGTAAATAAAATCTTTTTTAAAAATAAATAAATAAAATAAAATAAAGAATGCATATTGAATTTTGTCAGCTGTCTTTTCAGCATCTGATAAGATCATTATTTGATTGTTCTTCTTTAACTGAGTAATAATTAATTAATTGCATTATTTGACCTCCTAATGTTGAAATTTCATTATTTTCCTGGGAGTTATATTTCTAAATTTTTTAATATGTCTCAAATTTATGACACAAACAGAAATGGTATTTTTATCCCACATTATTTTAAAAGATTTGAAAATGAAAATCTAATTATTCTGCTTTTTCAATGTCCAAAGCCCTGTTAGTTACACAAAAGAATATGTTTTTATTTTTGTTTCTTTCTAAAAAAAAATAAATGCTCAAGTTGACATGGTAACATGTAGTAGCATTCCATTTACTCTCCAGAGATTTTTTTTTTTCTCATCACTTTCATTCACATTCAGTTGAAGGTCATCTTGTAATGCAACAAGCATTTATTAAGCAGCTTTCATGTGCCAGGTTCTGGGCTGGCTGTTATAAGGGATTTATAATGCCTAAGAACCAGTCAGTCCTCAATCCACTGAAGCAACACCTAATTATCAGAGTCTCATTCTTTACCTATAAACTCAGAGGGAAGACATGTTTATGCTACCTAATTACTTAAAAAGCACAATATCAAATTTTTTTAAGATTTTATTTACTTATTTGACAGAGAGAGAGAGAGACAGCAAGAGAGGGAACACAAGCAAGGGGAGTGGGACAGGGAGAAGCAATATTCCTGCTGAGCAGGGAGCCTATTGTAGAACTCGATCCCGGGACCCTGGGATCATGACCTGAGCCAAAGGCAGATGCTTAACCGACTGAGCCATCCAGGCACCACCACAATATCAAATGTTAACAGCAGCCATGATCTCTCTTTATGTATGTGGACCTCTCTAGGTATCATCCATGCATACCATCATACTACCCATGCATAGTTAGGTCACTTATAAATTCTTTTTAAATAAAGTTGATGATGATGAGAGTGTTAAAAATAATGAGAACTGGCAGCCACAAGAAGCATTACAGAAATCAATGTAGGACCATATATGTACATAAGGTCATTTAAGCCATCTTTGTATTCTCACCACTGACGTACAAATGGTTTCGAAATATCCTTAATGACCTCTCAACTTGAACTTAGTTCTTGTTTTTACTTGTCAGAATCTGTCAAGTATTCAAATAACATTAACTGATCTGTTTCGACCTGTCAATAATTGACAATGAAACTTCCTATACTTACTGAAAACAGATCTTACTAATTTGTGTTAATACATAATTAACAAATCAAATATAATTTTTTCAGGCCCAATTATCTGTGAAAACTTTTGATATAACCTTTCAATAAGTATAAATCAAACAGGAATGATGTCACATAAAGAACTTTCTCTGAGCCAATAGGAAATTAAATGAATAATAAGAGAAAGATATTGAAGAAAAAATAAGGAAATTAACATTTTTAAGTCATTTAATTTCCTAGGTACATCACTAACTTCCTAGTTTTTTTCCATAAGTGTTTGTTAGAATGGTGGGAAGAGTAAAGTGCAAGAATTTTCATCTTTTAAAACCTGTGTACACTGTTTTTTCAAAAGCAGACATCAAAAGTAACACACAACAGGGGTGCCTGGCTGGCTCAGTTGGTAGAGCAAGAGACTCTTGATACCCAGATCGTGAGTGCCCACGTTGGGCCTAGAGCTTACTTTAAAAACAAGAAAGAAAAGTAACACATGATATGTGATGCTGAGCTGTACATTCTTTGTGAAGACAAAATTTATTGAACAGAACTGTAGGAAAAAAATAATTGACGAACCATTACTACTATACCGAGGAGACTTGCAATCATTCTGAAGTTTTTACTGAATATATACTTTCCAGAACTTTGTAAACCAAGGATACTTTTTGTCTAGAAAAATAAGAAAAATATTTGCTTATAATGCAAAATCATGTTTCAGCTGTAAAAGAAAGCCTATTAAAAAACAACATCAACAAACAATAAAAGCAAAAATTCCAAATACTTCTTCAGCAATTCTAATAAAAGGATATATTGATCAAAAAAATTTTTTTTAATTTTTTTCCAGTTTTTTTTTCCTAAAAAAGATGACAAAGAGATTCAGATATCTGAGTGGACTATTAGTGTGTTGCAAAGAAATTATAATTGGAGACAACAGTAAAAGCAATAAAGATTTTTGTATTTCTCTTTTCCAGTTGTCTTTTCTCCACAATTACCTTTTCTAATTGGTAAGTAAGTGATAGAGAGGAAATGGGTAAATTCAAACTTTAAATTCCTTTAGTTTCCAAATGATTACCTGCTTTTAAACTTGGTGCTTTTGTTTGTTTGTTTTGCTTTTAAGTAGGCTCTGCGCCCAAAGTGGGGCTCAAACTCACCACCTGAGACCAGGAGTCCTATGCTTTACCGACTCAGCCAGCCAGGGTGCTCCTCTTTATCTGTTTTGAATTAGTTTGTTAAAAATTAGGAAAAGTACATGCTTGTTGAAAAAAAAATTTTTTTAAGATTTATTTGTTTATTTTAGAGAGAGAGTGTGTGGAGTCAGGGAGGAGGAGCAGAGGGAGAGGGAGGCAGAGAATCTCAAGCAGAGTCCCTGCTGAGCACAAGCCAGGTGCAGGGCTCAATCTCACGACCCTGAACTCATGACCTGAGCTGAAATCAAGTTGGATGCTTAATTGACTGAGTCACCCAGGTGCCCCTGAAAAAAAAATTTTTTTTAAGATTTTATTTATTTATTTGTCAGAGAGAGAGAGCGAGAGAATGCACAAGCAGGCAGAGAGGCAGGCAGAGGGAGAAGAAGAAGCAGGCTCCCCACTGAGAGGGAGCCCCTTGCAGGACTTGATCCCAGGACCCTAGGATCATGACGTGAGACAAAGCCAGACAGCTTAACAGACTGAGCCACCCATAAGTCCCTAAAAAATATTTTTTTAATATAAATGTACCTGTAGTAAAGTGTGAACGTCCTACTCTCCCAGCACCTCATTGCCATTCTCACTTCTCAGGGCTTGCCCTGCTTAACAGTTTTTATATTTATCTTTCCAGATTCTTTTCTGGGCAGATTAAAAAAAACAGTTTTTCATATGAATCTAAATATATGCTCATTTTACATATTGTTCTACCGCTTTTTTTTTTAAGATTTTATTTATTTATTTGACACAGAGAGAGAGATTACAAGTAGGCAGAGAGGCAGGCAGAGAGACAGGGAGAGGAGGAAGCAGGCTCCCGGCTGAGCAGAGAGCCCGATGTGGGCCTCGATCCCAGGACGCTGAGATCATGACCTGAGCCGAAAGCAGAGGCTTTAACCCACTGAGCCACCCAGGCGCCCTTTTTTTTTTTTAATATGCCAATTTAACACAGCTGGAAAGGCCAGGGGTTGAGACATGACTGTTGGTCGGACTCCAGAACCAACTTTCCGGGAACAGTTGCCAAGGACATGGCCCCAATTTGGGAAGACTGGTCTAGCAGTATTGTTGGGTTATAAGACATCAGTTGAATTCTTGATTCAATCAAGACACTCTTTTTTTTTTTTTAAAGATTTTTATTTATTTGTTTGACAGAGAGAGATCACAAGTAGGCTGAGAGGCAGGCAGAGAGAGAGGAGGAGGCAGGCTCCCTGCTGAGCATAGAGCCCGATGAGGGCCTGGATCCCAGGACCCTGAGATCATGACCTGAGCCGAAGGCAGAGGCTTTAACCCACTGAGCCACCCAGGCGCCCCCCCCTTTTTTTAATAGCATTTTCTTTTATTTTTTAAGTAGGCTCCATGCCCAAAATGGGGCTTGAACTCATAATCCTAAGATCAAGAGTTGCATGCTCTACTGACTGAGCCAGCCAGGAGCCCCCATCCAAGACATTCATATTTGTTTGTTTGTTTGTTTGTTTGTTTGTTTGTCTGTTTGTTTAAGTAGGCTCCACACAGGGTGTGGGGCTTGAACTCACCACCCTGAGATCGAGGCCTGAGTCAAGATCAAAAGTTGGATGCTTAACCAAATGAGCCACCCAGGTGCCCTAAGACATTCTTGACTGGAGACTTGTAAATATCCAGCAAGCAGAAAATAAATTGTGGTACATTAACTAGAATACATATCAATTATGAAAATTATGAAAACTATGCTCCAACATGGAAAAGTGATTGTCGTGAAATTTTAAAAGGACAGTATCTTCTGGTGATATTTCCCAAAATGAGATTTTTGCACCAAACCTAGGTTGACATCTTCACCTCCTATAACAAAATCGCCACCTAGATTTACTGGAAATTTCCCCCTTTACAAAAAATATAAAGTCCTGTCTCCCAGAGCAGATACAATAAAAGCCTTCCAGAAACTCTAAAGTCATTAAACACTGATCATTAATTATTATTTTCCTACAGATGATGGGAAATCGGTATGGCTTGAATTGTGTCCTCTGAAAACAGATGTTGACACTCTAACCCCTGACACCTACGAATGTGACCTAGTTCAGGAAATACAGTCTTTACAGATGTAATCAACTTAAGATGAGATTATTACAATGGGCCCTAACCCACTATGACTGACCTGAAAGACGCATCTGGATGGGGCACCTGCGTGGCTCAGTTGTTAAGCGTCTGCCTTCAGCTCAGGTCATGATCCCAGGTTCGTGGGATCCAGGTCTTCATCAGGCTCCCTGCTCAGTGGGAAGTCTGCCTGTCCCTCTGCCTCTCTCTCTCTTTCTCTCCCAAATAAATAAATAAAACTTAAAAAGAGAGAGAGAGAGAGAGAGAGAAATCTGGACATAGCCAAACAGAGAGAGAACATGATGTGAAGACACGGGCACGGAAGGAAGACCGTGACGAGACACAGTCAGGCTGCCACAAGCCAAGGAACACGTGAGGTGGACAGGAGCGGGAAGATGGGAGGAAGGAGGAGGCTTCCGGGAGACCATGGCCCTGCCAACACCTTGATTTTGGACTTCTGGCCTCCAGAACTGTAAGAATAAGTTTCTGTTGTTTTAAGTCACCGGATTTGTCGTACTTTGTTATGGCAATCCTCGGAAATTAATACAGAAATCATTGAAGATTTTGAGGAGAGGGTGGGGAAGACTAACATTTACTGAGAACCTATGATGTTGCCCCGGCTCTGTGCTATAGGTTTGACCTGTTTCTTTCATCCTAACAACTCTGAGAAGATGGCATTTTACAGATAAGGAAATTGAAACCCAGAAGCTAAAATGCTGAAGTCCCCTCTGCTGGAAAGGGCAGAGGCTAAGCCCTTCCCTAAAGCCCACAGTGTTTTCCCGTGCACTCTTGCCAAGGACACAGTGTTGGTCTGAGAGACTGATTCAGCAGAACTGCGGACGCTGATGTGAAACATCAGTTACAGTGCAACCTTTACCCAGGTGAACCAGACCTCCGTGTCTCCCTGGAAGACCAGTGAATAAACAATCCCGTCTGTTTGCTTATAGACCTTCGTACTGAATGGCAGGAGTAAAACATGGTATGTGTACCAGGGTGGGCGAGTCTTTCTTCAGGAAATACCAATCACAGACAATATCCTACTATCTAACTCCCTTTTTTGGTTTTAAAAGGTTTGCTTCAAAATTCATATTCTCCTCAGGCTTCAGTGATGGCTAGCTGGTAAATGATAAAGCTGGTTTCCAGGTACACTCTTAGTTCATAAAGTCCATCTGGTGTGCAGTTAAGAATTTAAATTCAGACTCTGGAGCCAGAGTGGCTGGGTTCTGACATGCTGAGACTCATGCTGAGTAGGTGGACAGTGGGCTGGATTCACGCCCCACTCCACCCTTCAGCTGGTGTCCTTGTGCAGGACCCAATCTTCTCAACCTTGCAGGTTAACCGTTCAGGTAAGTTTACACCTCCCCTGACTATGGGTAGTAGTGTTCTCCACGACTGTCACACTATCCGCCCAAAACATCACACGCTAAAAAGGAAGAAAAATCTTGAGATCAAAGCCTTTCAGTATATTTGATACTTATGATATTGCTAATGAAATCATAGGTCGCCTCCCTCCAAAGAAGGAAAGTAGAAACTAGGCATTGCTCAATCCCCATGGTTTTCATCCTGTGGGATCACTTTGAGAGCAAAGAAAGGACGACAACAGCGTGGTCCTGGGATCTAGTCAGTGGAGCCCTTACACACATCCAATTCCGCTCAGCAAGCCCGATCAGAACGTGACACCCTGGATATGGTTCGGGATATGTGTCTCCAGGAGGGCTAATTAGCAGCTCATAGAGAAGAAGCCATTCTCTGGTGCCCCATTAATCACAGTGCTCCTGGCAACTCAGGCAGGCCCATATGAATGCCTGTTGCACAAAAAGGTCACATCCTGGTGTTGCTAGTCAGAGCTCTACGAGATCTTATTGCTGTTCATGGTTATTTCCCTGTTAATCGCTCCCCGGAGGTTGGTCTGGCTACAACCTAGAATATTTGAGTACGGTAATTTGCAAGATTTATGGAAAACAATTTTTCAGAAATGTGCTCTCAATTTTCATTGGGCAAATTCCTCTTTCTCTGGTAAGTGCTGGAGCATATGGAGCAGGTAAATGTTTTAATGGACAGCATAAAAGTAACATTTTTCTTCTGAACTTGATGATTTGCACTTAGGGCTTCCAATCCCATTTTTTACTATAGAAAGTGTTCAGAGCAAATTAGAGGACAAAGGGAAAACTCCAATCTTTCAACCTTGCTATCTCCACAGCTCAGTAATGACTACACAATTTCCAAGACTTGTGTTACCCCCCGCCCCACCGGTGCTCCCATCCTTGGGGAAGGAAACTTTTATTGAATTTCTCTCCCCCCAGGTTTTAGTCTTCCACCTGCCTCTTGTGTTTTGTACATTGAACTCATTCCCTTCTAACACAGTTTAACACAATAAGATGAAAATGGCCAACGGCAGGCTTCCTAGTCTGTGGAAGGAAAGACTCATGGTAGAAGCAATCACTTAATGAAAAGTGAGAGGAAAAAATATAGCACGGGTAAACATTACCCATGTGGGCATGTACAGCACCTGTACTCTTCAGAATCAGAACAACGGCAACCATTATTAATTTTTTCCTTTTATGACATGAAAAAATAATAGGGGACTTAGAATCAGCCCTCTAACCGTGGGAAGTTAAAATCACAGCAATACGAGTCATTCGCCTGTTCAGCCACATCCATTCATTAAGAATCCACTTCGTTTGACACACCCATTTGTTACATCTGCAGTGTAACCAACTATATTATTCTTACACATACATTAGGTGGCCTTCCTCTAGTTTCCTTTAAAGCCTTCTGTATATCTCTAGCAATGCATTTATCACTTTATATTGCAATTACCTGCTAGTATGTTTGTCCTCCAAGTTGACAATGGACGGGGGTGTAGCTGATGGGGGCAGAGACACATTCTATTCTCCTTTGAACTCTTGGCACCTGGACCAGGTGTAAAGTAATGAATGACATGTGTTCGATAAAATAATGAAACCTCACACGGTCGCAAAATAAGCTCTATTCTCCTAAGGCCTACTTTGAGAGTCAATGGGGAAGACTGGAGACTGCTAAGGAATTATGAAGTTAAAAGAATAAGCTCTTTCTCTAAAAGTTAAATATCAGAGGGTTTTCTAAAAGCTGCTATTAGATTTCCTTTTTTTTTTTTTTTAAGCCCCAGAAGGACTTGCAGAGATCATCCGGCCTACTCCACTCCTTTCTCTCCCTCCTCTATTTGTAGAAAAATGGTGGCTCTAAAATCTGCTAAAACTCACACAACCTGTTGGCGAATGAAGCATCTGCAGAGTGTGGGTTATTGGATTGCACCCCCCACCCCCTCCCTGGCCACGTGCCTTGAAAGGCAAAGCTGACCAGGTCATGATCTCAGGGTCCTGGAAGGGATGGAACCCCACGTCAGGCTCTCTCCCCCTCTACCCCCACTCGTGATCTCTATCAAATAATTAAATAAAATCTTTAAAAATAATTAAATAAATAAAATGCAGATCAGAGAAGAAGCAGCCCATACGTCTCGTTCGGCTGCCCCTCTAGCAGTTCCTAATTTATCTGACCCCTTCACATCTGCTGCAGGATCTTCACACCCTTCCCCATAAGCACATGACACGGTCGGGGAGACCCCCTCCTTACTATTCTCTCATCCCCCAGGCCAATCTGATTTTCCTTCACACATCAGCAGGGCACCTCGTACTTCCCATTCATGGGACTTATCTCAGTTTGAGGTTACATAAATGTGTGATTGTTTGTTTTTTTTTTAAGATTTTATTTATTTATTTATTTGACACAGAGAAAGAGATTACAAGTGGGCAGAGAGGCAGGCAGAGAGACAGGGAGAGAAAGAAGCAGGCTCCCTGCAGAGCAGAGAGCCCGATGCGGGCCTCGATCCCAGGATGCTGAGATCATGACCTGAGCCGAAAGCAGAGGCTTTAACCCACTGAGCCACCCAGGTGCCCATGTGTGATTTTATTTAACATCTGATGTTTAATTAACATCTGTGAGATGTCTCCTCCAGATTAGATTCAGAGGTCATAAATTATGTCTCTGGGGATAAGAGGCATTCTAAAAGCATTTCCTAACCCACCTTTTCTTCAGTATACCAACCTAGGAGTAGAAATGGGATCAGTATGACAGTAACAAAATGATTTCTTTGAATCTCCTTCACTTGCCAGTACAGAGCCTTCAGACTCAGTTCAAGGACACATCCCTCACCCCAGTCACCCCACTCCAGGGCTCTAGGGGTCCGAGGGTGGTCTCCCGTGAGCTCACGCCAAAGGCTCTTCAGCTCTCCTTAGACATCTCACGCTCTTCCTGTTGGGTGCTGGCTCTCTGCCAAATGTGCCTTGAGACCTTCACATTCCTCAGACCTACCTTTGTGTTGTTACGTGTGACGTGTGGGTCTGCATCATAGAGATGTTAGTCAAACCATTCTCTCCGTGTCTGCTCCCAGCCCTTGCTCCTTAGAGCTCAAAACTGGAGTCCTAAAGGATTGGCACAAAAGATCAACATCTCTCCCCTCTAATCAGGAACCAAAGGCTCTGATCACACTGGTGTGCCTTGACTCTAACCTTGGGACAAATTCTTTGCCAGAAGCCTCCTTGGTGGTTCATATAAATAGTCCTCTGTACGGCCTACCAGTTGGGCCCTCCATTTACCCCAGGCTTGTGTGCATTTTAAGAGGAAAAAATGAAGTCTCAAGTTTGGACCCCTGCTAAATTCAGAGGAAGCAGTAGGATGTCAACGCCTGGGAAGGAGAAAAGCAGTCAGAGACTTTGTCCTGGCCGGGAGGGGAAGAGCACCGCCCCCTGCACCCAAGCATTCAACAGCTGTCCTTGGGAGCAAGGCTTTCCGGGAATAACCCATGCACAGGCACTGCAAATTCCTGCCAGCAACACTTCCTGACTTGGAAATCTTGGCAGACTCATGAGGAATATGGCCATGTGACCCCTGGAGCAGAGGCAAGAGAGCCATCAGCTGAGGACTCATACACAACTGGTTTGAATCTTGGCTCCAACCCTTGCCACCCTTGCCTGATATGTGATCTTGGGCAAGTTTCTTAGCCTCTGTGAACCAGTTTCCTCATCTGTATACCAGACAATCTCTATCTCTCTGGAATGTTCTGAAAATTAAACAAAACCAGGTTGGGAAATCATCCAGCATAGGGCTTGGCATAAAACAGATACTTGGTAAATATTCATTCTCTTTCCTGTGACTTTTTTATCTGCTTTGATTTTTACAATCATTCCTCTTCATTGACTTTGGTCTACTTGTTTCCGTAAAAACGTTAAAAATACATATTTCATTAAGTACTAGGTAAAAATTCTACTTTGCTCCTAGAGTTTATTATCCCATCATTAAATACAAAAAAAAAGGACACTTGTTATTAATTAGTTCCTGGATTCACTCCTTCCGATGGAGGGGGGTGGGGGGGAGACCATGTTCCCCAACTCTGAAAATGGCTCCCAACTCAACAAGCTTATCTTTAGAGAAAGAATGGGAAACTAATTATTTATTACCTATTATGTGCCAAGGTGACAATAAAGCTTGGCAGCTAATTGCTGAGGCTTTGCAACCACAATGCCTGGGTTTAAATCCAGACTCTACCACTTAACTACCTGTGTGATCTTGGGCAGGTAATATAAATTCTTAGTGCCTGAGGTTTTAATCCACGAAATAGTAGTGATTGTACCTACCTCCCAGGATATTTGTGACAATTACATGTGATAATTAGAACAAAGTATGGCACATAATAAATGCTTATGAATATTAGTTATTATTGCTTTTCTGTTTTGTATGTATCTTGATTCTCACGGCAGCCCTTCAAGGGCTATGTTTTTCTCTCTAATCTCCCCAGAATGAGAAACTCTAACTGGGAAACCCGCCCCAGGGTCCGTAGCAAGCTCACAGCCCCCTAGCACTCCTGCCCAACATTTTATGGGCCTAAAGCCCTGACCTTCCTCTACAGCCAGCCACTTTCCAGGTGGTTGCAGCTGGTTCTCTTAAAGCACTAAAATGATAACCAAAACATCACTTATGAGATGGATAGTGTATATGCGCTGAAGCATGGTTGAGACAAAACACGTCCCCTTATTTGGGGGGAGTTTGGGATTGAATTATGACCACAGTCATGGTCAATGAACCCTGCAGCCACCTGACAGCCAGCAGACAGCATGTCAAACCAAAAGCTACATAACTGTTTGAATAAGCAAAAGGGGAAAGGAATTCCTAGCTGTTGAATGCCAATATGTTGTGCTAAGCATTTCTCGTGTGTTCTTTAATTCTCTCGACAAGGTAGGTACTATTTCCTGCATATTCTAGATGGGGCAATTAAAGCTCAGGAGGATTATGTGACTTCTCCCAAGGTCAGTAAGTGTCAGAGGCAGCTTAACCACACAGGTGTACCAGCTCCTGTGCAGGGGAATTACGTCATCTCCTGGGTGACTCAGTCGGTTAAGTGTCTGCCTTCGGCTCAGGTCATGATCCCAAAGTCCTGGGATCAAGCCCCACTTCAGGCTGCCTATTCAGCAGGGGGTCTGCTTCCCCCTCTCCCCCTGCTTATGTGCGTTCTCTCTCTCCCTCCACCCCAGAAAGAAACAAGTAAAATCTTTTTAAAAAAAAAAAACTTTTTTAAATGAATAAATAATCTCCATAAGTACTGGTCACTTCTTTATGACATCGTCCTAAACCCCTTGCTTAAATACAATACTATCTAAAGCTTATCAAGTGTTTGCTGCTGGCCAGGCTCTGTTCTAAGCACTTACATCGTCCTAGGAAGTTGGTACTACTGTCATCCCAGCTCACACAAGAGGAAACAGACCTTAGGGTGTTAATAGCTTGTTTCAGGTCCCATATCCTGGAGGTGGAGCCGGGTGATTTCAGAGTGTGTGATCTTCAGCACTAGTCTAGGCTTTCTCCCACATAAAGACGTTCTGAGCATAAACTCAGTATTCTTTCCGTACCAACATGCTAAACTAGAAAGAGTGCTGGTCTACAGACAATTGATCTGAGCTCTGACTCTCACTGTGCAGTGCTGAGCACTCCGTTTCCTGCTCTGTAAACTAGAGAGGTCGCACCTGTGTTTGCTCTGGTGCTAGAATCTATGATTTACAGCACTTCAGCATAAACACCAAAGCAAATCAGTAGAGAAAATTTCATTTGGCCGTAAATACTCTTCTTCATCAAAGAGACCCCTTAAGAATTTTTTTTTTTTTTTTGTCAGAGAGAGAGAGAGAGAGAGAGAGAGTGCCCACAAGCACGGGGAGCAGCAGGCAGAGCAGGCAGAGGGAGAAGCAGACTCCCCGCTGAGCAAGGAGCCGGACTCAGGGCTCCATCCCAGTACCCTGGGATCATGACCTGAGCCGAAGGCAGACGCTTAACGACTGAGCCACCCAGGCATGCTAAGGCACCTTAAGACTTTATGGCAGTTTCGTAACCTTCACAGGAGCTGGACACTTGCTTTAAAACTCTTATTTTGCCACCCTAGAGACAACACTAAATACATTAATTTAGAATTAATATGCCACCCATGGGAAAGTGACAACAGGGTACCTGGGTGGTTCAGTCGGTTGGACATCTGCCTTCAGCTCGACTCATGATCTCGGGGTCCTGGGATGGGGGCCCCATGTTGTGCTCCCTGCCCTGCGGTGAATCTGCTTCTCCCTCTGCTGCACTCATGCTCTCCCCCCACTCTCTTTCTCGCAAATAAATAAATAAATAAAATCTTTGTTTAAAAAAGTTAAAAATAAAAATAAAATAAAGCAAACATTTATACATATTTTTCATTTAAAAAATTCATCTACTGATAGAGAAAGAAAAGAGAAGGCAAGGACTATGAAGAAACAATCCATGAGTGAACTGAAAAGCTGGATTTCTTAGGGATACCCATCTAAATTTGAATGTATCCTGTGGGGGCAGGGACAAGGGAGAGGGCAAAGAAGCCACAGTAAGGTTGCAAAAGCTGCAAATCCTCTTAGAGTTGTTTACTGACTTCTTCCCCACCGTGTTCCTCTCAAGCTTTAGGGAACGTATCGGAGAGCTCTAACCTCTAATTTTTTCCCACATGGATTCACCCACGGGAATTCATATGGTAATCCACTAATGTCCCTGTTGCCAATTTTAACTGCAGAAATCACAGAAATCCGCTAAGGAAATGTTTGTGCTACTTCCCCTACAAGCTGACAAGTAGCAGCAGTCCTCTCTGACATATTTGGAAGAGTCATCAGAAACACGTTCTGGTGAACTGACACAGTGCCCGGAGCAGGAAGATGATAAGAGCAAGGTCCCCCGAAGAGGTCAAGGCAAATCCCAAGAAAAGGGAGCCAGAGAACAGAACAAGCTGATTTTGTCTTTTTTTTTTAATTAAGCTTTTTTTTTTTTTGAGGTAATTATAAATGTACATGGAGTTGTAGGAAATAATACCTAGAGATCTTGTGTAGCCTTTACCCAGTTTCCCCAGTGGTAACATCTTGCAAAACTATACTACAACATCACAACCAGGATAGTGACAATGATGTGGTCAAGATACAGCCCAGCTCGCCACCACAAGCGTCCTGCCTGGTGGACCGTGCCAGTCACACCCACCTGCCTCCCATCCTAACCCCTAGCAACCATTAATCTGTTAGTTACTATAAGGTGAACAGAATGTGACATAAATGGAATCATACAGTATGTGATCTTTGGGGATTTAACACTCTAGAGATTCATGCAAGTTGTTGGGTGACTCAATAGTTCTTTGTGTTGCTAAATAGTATTCCATGGTGTGGGTGTATCCCTGTGTGCTTAACCATTTACCTGTTGGAGAACATCTGTGTTGTTTCCACGTTTGGGCTATTACTAAAACAGCTGCTATAAACATTCATGGATAGCTTTTGGTACATAAGTCTTCAGTTCTCTAGAATAAATGCCCAGGAGTACTATTGCTGGTTTGAATGGCTGCTGCATGTTTAGTTTTACAAGAAACTGCCAAACTATTTTCCATAGTGGCTGTATTATTTGATATTCCCACCAATAATATATGGGAGATCCAGTTTCTCCCCATCCTTGCCAACATTTGGTGTTGCCACTATTTTTCATTTTAGCCATTCTGATAGGTATGTAGTAATATTTCATTGTGACCTTAACTTGCATGTCCTTAATGGTCAGTGTCGTTGAGCATATTTTCACGTGCTAATTTGCCATTTGGTGAAATGTTTCTTTGTATTTTTTTGCCTGTGTTCTAACTGGAGTGTTTGCTTGTTTTTGTTTTGGTTTGGTTTGTTTTTAAGATTTTATTTATTTATTTGACAGAGAGAGATCACAAGTAGGCAAAGAGGCAGACAGAGAGAGAGGAGGAAGCAGGCTTCCTGCTGATCAGGGAGCCTCATGTGGGGCTTCATCCCAGGACCCTGAGATCATGACCTGAGCCAAAGGCAGAGGCCTAACCCACTGAGCCACCCAGGCGCCCCGTTTGCTTATTTACAACTGAATTTTGAGAGCTCTGTATGTAATCTAGATACTAGTCCTTTGTAGGATTTATGGTTTACAAGTATTTTCTCCCACTCTAAGTTTACCTTTCCATCCTCTTAACAAAGTCTTTCATAGGGGCTCCTGGTGGCTCAGTTAAGTGTCTGCCTTTGGTTCAAATCATGACCTCAGGGTCCTGGGATGGAACCCTACATTGGGCTCCCTGCTCAGTGGGAAGCCTGCTTCTTCCTCTCCCACTCACCCTGCTTGTGTTCCCTCTCTCACGGTGTCTCTTTCTATCAAATAAATAAATAAAATCTTTAAAAAAATAAAATGTTATAATTGTATAGTTTACACTTAACCCTGTGATCTATTTCAAGCTGATTTTTATAAAAGTTATAAGACAGGTCAAGGTTCCTTTTTGCCTATGGATATCCAGATCCTCTAATACCATGTGTTGAAAAATCTACCTCAGGGTGCCTGAGTGGCTTACTTGTTAAGCATCTGCCTTTGGCTCAGGTCATGATCTCAGGGTGCTGGGATCGAACCTTGAAACAGGCTCCCTGCTCAGTAGGAAGCCTGCTTCTCCCTCTCCCTCTGCCCCTGTTTGTGTTCTCTCTTGCTGTGTGTCTCTCTCATCAAATAAATAAATAAAATCTTAAAAAAAAGAGAGAGAGAGAGAAAAGGAAAGTCCACCTTTCCTTTATTGACTTGCTTTGGCATCTTTGTCAAAAATCAGTTGGCATATTTATGGGGGTTTTATTCTGGGTTCCTCGTTTTGTTCCATTAATTAATTGCCCATATTTCTACCTGTACTGCACACTCTTGATTACTATAGCTACATAATAAGTAGCCTGAAGCTGGATAGACTGATTCCTCCCACTTTATTCTTTTTCAAAAATGTTTCAGTTATTCTCATTTCTTTGCCTTTTCTCATAAGTTATAATCTTATCTATATCTGAAAAAGAAAATCTCGCTAAGATTTTGATAGGAATTGCATTAAACTTTCTGTTGGTTTGGGGAGAACTGTCATCTTTGCTATGCTGAGTTCTCCAGTCCATGAACAAAAGCCTCTCCATTTATTTTGGTTTGCTTTGATTTCTTTCATCAGCTTTGTGTAGTTTTCAGCATACAAACCCTGTACATGTTTTATAGATTTACACTTGAGTACCATTTTTTTAAGCAACTGTAAGTGGTATTATATTTTTAACTTCAATGTCTGCGTATTCATTGCTAGCATACAGAAATACAATTGATTTTTGATGTTTATACTGTATCATGTGAATGTGTAGAACTCATTTATTATTTTTAGAAGTTTTTTTGTATATTTCTTAGGATTTTCTACCAAGAAAATCATGTTATCTGCAAATAGGAACAATCCTATTTCTTCCTTTGCATCTGTATGCTTTTTAATTTTTTTCCTGTTGTATTGTTGTGGCTGAAACTTCTAGCACTATAATTGAATAAGAATGCCGAAATCTTGCCATTCGCAACAACATGGATGGAACTGGAGGGTATTATGCTGAGCGAAATAAGTCAATCAGAGAAAGACAATTATCATATGATCTCTCTGATATGAGGAACTTGAGGGGCAGGGTGGGGGGCTGTGGGGGGTAGGGAGGGAAAAATAATGAAACAAGATGGGATGGGGAAGGAGACAAACCATAAGAGACTTCTAATCTCATAAAACAAACTGAGGGTTACTGGGGGGTGGGAGGGTAGGGATAGGGTGGATGGGTTATGGACATTGGGGAGGGTTTGTGCTTTGGTGAGGGCTGTGAAAGATGTAAGCCTGATGATTCACAGACCTGTACCCCTTGGGCAAATAATAAAAATAAAATTAAAAAAAAAAAAAAAAAGAATGCCGAATAAGGTATCTTTGCTTTATCCCCCAAACTGGGGAGTATTATGGCCTGAAATTATGCCCCCCACAATTCATATGCTAAACTCTTAATCCTCAGAACCTCAGACTGTGACTTTACTTGGAGATAGGGTCTTTAAAATTGTAAATAAATTAAAGGGGGTCTTTAGGATGGGCCCTAATCCAATATGACTGACATCCTTATGAGAAGAAATTAGGACACAAGCTCATAGAGGGAAGACCCCATGAAGACATCACAGAAGATGGACATCTGCAAGCCAGGGAGACAGGCCTCATAAGAAACCACCCCTGTTCACACTTGGCTACAGCTTCTAGAATTGTGAGAAAATAAGTTTCGATTGTTTAAACCACTGAGTCTGGCACTTTGCTATGGCACTTCCAGCAAACTAATATAGGGCTAAAGCATGCGTGCACTTTTTCAACACTAAGTATAATGTTAGCTGTAGGTTTTTTGTAGATGCTCCTTTTCAACTTGAGGAAGTTCCCATCTATTCCTATTTTTCAGAGAATTTTTATTATGAATGGTTGTTAAATTTTGTAACATGCTCTTTCCACAACAAGTAATATAAATCATGTGATTTTCTTCATTAGCCTGTTAACATGGTGGATTATATTTGATTCATTTTCAAATACTGAACCAGTCTTGCATCTCTAGAATAAATCCAATCTGTTCACCAT
Source organism: Ailurus styani (assembly GCA_002007465.1). NCBI lineage: Eukaryota > Metazoa > Chordata > Mammalia > Carnivora > Ailuridae > Ailurus > Ailurus styani. The sequence goes on from LNAC01000475.1 coordinate 726,545, forward strand.
ATATAAGTCTTTGTATATATTGATGAAATCTATTTGCTAATATTTTGTTAAAAAGTTTTGCATCTGGGTTGCCTGGGTGGCTCAGTCATTAAGTGTCTGCCTTAGGCTCAGGTCATGATCCCAGGGTCCTGGGATCGAGCCCCACTTTGGACTCCCTGCTCAGTCGGGGCCTGCTTCTTTCTCCCTCTCTCACTCACCCTGCTTGTGTTCCCTCTCTCACTATCTCTCTCTGTCAAATAAATAAATAAAATCTTTAAAAAAAAAAGCCTTGCATCTATATTCATGAGGGATATGGGTTTATACTTTCTTGTACTGTCTTTACCTGGTTTGGGTATAAGGTAATACTGGCTTCATAAAATGAGTTGTGAAGTGTTTCCTCCTCTTCTACTCTTAAAGAAATTGCATAAAATTTTAAAAAATAAATCACATAAAACTGGTATTCATTCTTTTTTTAAATGTTTGGTAAAAATCTCCAGTGAAACCATCCAGGTTTGGAGATTTCTTTCTTGGAAGTATTTACATTATAAATTCAACTTCCTTAATAGTTACAGGAGTGTTCCAATTATCCATTTCATATTGGATGAACTGTGATAGTTTTGTTTTTTAAGGAATGGTTCATTCCATCTGCATTATCAAATTTTTTTCTGTAGAGTTGTGTGTACACCTCTCCCTTTATCCTATTTATTTCTTTTAAGATTTTATTTATTTATTTATTTGACAGAGAGAGACACAGTGAGAGCAGGAACACAAACAGGGGGAGTGGGAGAGGGACAAGCAGGCTTCCCACTGAGCGGGGAGCCCAATGAGGGGCTCGATCCCAGGACCCTGAGATCATGACCTGAGCCAAAGGCAGACACTTAATTACTGAGCCACCCAGGCACCCCTATCCTATTTATTTTTAAACATAATGATATGTTTAATTTTATTCCAAACTGGAAGAGTTTCCCCTTACAGTAAAAACTAAAACATACTCATAGTAAAAAAAAAAAAAATCTGTAATAGAGAATAGAACACAAAAAGGAGGCAGATTTAACCAATCAAGACTGTTAACATTGTAGTGAAGAACCCTTCAGATATCTCTCTATCCATTGTCTATCTACACACACACACACATTTAAATATACATATTTGTATCAATGGACTCATACTCTGCATGCCCATCTATAACTACCTCTTCCATTCAGCAATATGTGATAAAAATTTTTCTATGTCAATGTAGATCTGTCTTCATTTATGACAAGACATTTCATTTTGTAAATGTACCGTAATTTACTTAGCTCAATCTGACACTGACAAAATACTAAATAGTTTCTAGTGTTTTAATTCTATGAACAACACTGTGGTGAACATTCTTGTGCATATATCTTACCACATCTGTGTGATGAACCCCTTAGAATTATTTCCTAAGAGAAAGTTGGCTGGTATATACATTTAAAATTCTGATACATATGGACAAACCACATCCCACAAAAATGCACCCTTCCACCATCACGTTGGAAACACTGGGTATTATCATTTTTCCCCCCTTTGCCAATATGATAGGTAAAAAAATGATCAGGAATTTTTTTGGCAGTGGTTGTTGTTTTGCTTCTTTCATTACTGATGAGGTTGATCTGTTCATGTTGTTTTTTTTGTTTGTTTGTTTTATTGTTTCTACTCCTTCTTTAAGAGCCACCTAGAAGAGGTAGGTTTTAAATAAACTGTTTTATTAGACACTCTGGAGGGTTAATTTAAGTACATGGAAAAGAAGATCCAGCTTTAATACCTGTCCCATACTATGGCACTGATAATTTTACCAAAAATTGTTCTTAGTTCCTTCATAGAAATAATAAAATAAAAACCCAGTTGGGGATAGATGATGGTAATGGTTGCACAATAATACCAATATATTTAATGCCACTGGTATGTACACTTAAAAATGGCGAGAGTAAACTTTATGTTTATTTTAACACAATTGAAACATAACCCAGTGGGGATGATAGACATAGACACAGACACAGAGATAGAGATGTGTATATACACGTACATAACCATATAAGAACTTTTACTTTATTAGTTTATAATGAAAGGCTTAGTTCTTAATGTACTCTCCCCAAAGGGGAAAAAAATGAGTAAAGAAAAACGTGTCTAATATCTCACTTTGTTTTCAATACTCTAAGAAACTTCTTAAAAGATTAAATCTATCTTTATTTTGAGATTTATATAATAGAAAGTCATGTCATGAATAAACTGGACAGGAAGTCAAGGGCACATTAGAGCAACATGAATAAATTATATCCTCATCCTAAAGACTGCTTATACTGCTGTAAATTTACTTCAGAGAAGGAAGTTTTTTTATATTTAACTTCATTTATATATTAAACTTCTAGGATGACAAAACTTTTTAAGTTCCCTTTATGCTTCTTTTCTGGGTCAAAAGACTTAGAGGTCCTCTTCCCGCTACTGGCTGATTTTTTTTGGAGGGGGGGTAATTTCATCTGGTATTTTGCTCATATTTCATTATTTACTGTCATTTTCATTATCATGGACTGATATTGCCCCAGTTCCTGTGACACAGGTCCTGTGGCCGGATCATTGAGTCATCACCCATGCAACTGGCACTTTCTATTAGTCCAGAGAACCATAGTCAAAGTCTAGAAAAGTCTAGAAAAAGAGTTGAGAAAAGACCTCTTCCAGCCCTTAGGGCCCTGAAGCTCAAGTCTTCCTATCACCTGTCTGCTCTCTTGACACATACACAGGGCTTCTGCATAATGCTGGGATCCAGAGAGAAAAATCTCCTGTGGTGATGAAGAGGGGAATTGAAAGTGGAGAGCTTCCTGCTCCTGCTTTTTGCATAGAACGCGCTGTCCTCAGCTCAGGAGTCACCAGGGAGAGAGCAGAATCGGATTCCATTGTTACTATGCCCCCTTTCAACCCCTTCTCCAACCCACAGACAAATGTTTTATGTTTTAAATGCTATGCTTTTAAATATGTTTTCTATTTAAGAACAAAAATCAGATATTGTTTCTCTGTGGCTTAGCCTCCAATGGCTTTCCTGTGCTCTTAGAATAAAATCCAAATTCTTTATGTGATGGTTGTGATCCAGCGTCTATCACATTAGCTCCTTCAGTCCCTCTATGTCATTAATTGGATTTTCCCACCCCAAGGCCATTACCCTGGCAGTTCCTACCCTCCCTCGTTCATACCACATGGGGGCTCATTCTCATCCTTCAGCCTCAATTCAAATGTTACTTTCTATCATATCACCTTTAGTTTCTTCATAGCATTGACCACACTGTATAATTGCTGGCTTATTATCTGTGTCTTTTCCCTGAACTAGAATGTGAACTCCATAAGGCACTGTTATCTGTCTTGTTTACTGTTTTACCCACAGCACCTAGCAGTGCCTGGAGAAAAGTGGGTGCTCAATATAAGCGTTTGTGGATAAACAAATGAACGAGTGCTTAAAGATCCCTATACGCTCTGCCCCAAATCATACTGAGCTCCGCAACGCACACCACACTGTGGGACAAGTATCCTGCAATCCAAGAACCGATAGTCTGAAGTTTGTTCTTAAAGAAAAAGGCAAACACTCAATGTGCTAAGAATTACTGTGAAGAAGATGTCTCTGTCCCACTCCCAAAATAGATAAAATTGAGAAAATTCTACCGTTTGAAAAGAGAACCTGTAATGGCTAGTACCACATCTTTCAAGTGTTGCTGAAAAGATCACGTGGTTGCTAAACCTGCATCTAGGGTGTCCTCAGGAAGACATGACTGGAATACAGAGATGTTAAGAACCTTAAACTTTCGAGTTATACACAGAGGGCAGCGGCTCAAATGGAGTCTAAAAAAATGAGCACCAGAAGGAGGAATCTGCCTATGTTTCACAAACACTGTGTATTCTAGGGAAAAGCATATTTGTTTCTAAATAGCCAGTCCTTCTTTAAACATAATTATCCTGCCAAAGTGAAAAGCAGTCCTTTCAAAGCTAGCAAGCCGAAGGAGCCATGGAGAAAGATACCCAGTTGCTCCAGTGCTGTTCCTCTTAGATAACCTCCTCTCTCTTCTGTTCTACCGGCCCAGGCACTCCAAGGTGAGATGAGTAAGAGTTACCTGGGAGGAAAGGAGGAGTCAGAAGTGAGGCTGTCCTCCTGTTGTTTGAATGATTAAATATCTTAAAGTGAGCCTGTTCTCATGTATTACTAATAATAAAAAGAGAAAATAATCTTACTTTAAAAACAAACCTCTAGGGACACCTGGGTGGCTCAGTCAGTTAAGCGTCTGCCTTTGGCTCAGGTCATGATCCCAGGGTCCTGGGATCGAGTCCCAAGTTGGGCTCCCTGCTCTGCGGGGAGCCTGCTTCTCCCTCTCCCTCTCCTTCTGCTTGTGTTCCCTCTCTGGCTGTCTCTGGCTGTCAAATAAATAAAATATTTAAAAAAAAAAAAAAAGAAAAGAAAAGAAAGGAATCAGAGCTAAACCCGAAGCCATCAGGGAAATATAAAAGAGAATTTTAGGTAAACAGAAAGGCAAGGAAACCATTTAGGAGGTAATGAAATATGTCACATATAAGCCAATAAGTGCCTGAACTAGTGAAATACAGTGAAGTAAGGGCAGTGGTGTGCTGGTAAATGTTTAACAAACAGCTGGGGCGGGGGGCTGATTTTTGTAGCATCAGCCCATTTCCCTGGTGCAAATATCCCCACCATGGACATTTTCAAGCTACCAATGTGATGTTACTGAACAGGGTCTGAAAAGAGATGCTCGCATTTGGCTCTCAGGAGCCAGTGGAAGCCAGCACACAACAGAGTAGAAGGGGTTGTTAGATTTGAGAAAACCAATTAAAATATGGGGGTTAGCTAGGGTAAGGCAAACTGCGCTAACAGATTTTAAGACTCAGTCATTCAAAACCAAACTTCTTTCCTTTTCAAATAACATTCGGGAGCAGAGATCCCAAGTTGGTGAGGGCCCTGGGTCACACAGTCATTCAGCGACCCAGGCTGACTGAGTTTCCACCATCTTTTTTTTTTTTTTTTTTTTTAAATTTTTTTTTTTTTTTTTTTAACATTGTCCGGAGTTTCCGCCATCTTTAATATGCTGCTTCCCAAGTCACTCTGGTCATTGTTGGAAAGACCAATTCAGCTCCCGAGAGGAGGAGAGAAAGAATATAAAGGAAAGCACAGGGCAGGCTTAGAAGTAGCACATACCTTGCCCTGCTTATATTCCTTTGGCAAACTTAGTCACCTGGCTCTAACTTCAAGGGAGACTGAGAAATGTTGTAAAGCTGGGAAGCCAAATGGGAGATAGAAAGAGAGCATTCTGATGTTCAGGATAGCAGTCTGTGCTACTTTGGGAGATTCTGAGAAGTTAGAGCTGACTGATAAAATTAGAGGATGCCAAATTAGATTTGAATTTCAGATCAAAACCAATGAATAATTTTGTGGTATTGGTATTCCCAAATAACACACAGGACATACTTATACTAAAAAAAATTTTTTTTAATTTATCTGAAATTCAGATTTAACTGAGCTTTTGCTCAGTTTTTATTTACTAAATCCAGCAAGGGTAAATATCAGGTTTCAGAATTGGATGAAATGCTAATTGGTAATGCTATTATCTGAAGGAAAGATGACAAGTTCAGGATGATCACACACATGAGACAGCCACTATAAGCCACATTGTCAGTTCACTAATTTAAAAAATACTGTTAGTATAGGGTGCCTGGCTGGCTCAGTGGGTTAAGCCTCTCCCTTCAGCTCAGGTCATGATCTCAGGATCCTGGGATCGAGGCCCGCATTGGGCTCTCTGCTCGGCAGGGAGCCTGCTTCCTCCTCTCTCTCTCTGCCTGCCTACTTGTAATCTCTCTCTGTCAAATAAATAAATAAAAATCGTTAAAAAACCAATAAAAAGATAAGTTTTTAAAAAATACTGTTAGTATTTACTAGCACTTGCCATTGGTATAGGTCATTCTGGGTACTTTCAGGACAGTCCAGTCAAGGAACAACAATCATAGATCAAGAAAGTAGGATGGAAACAATAGCATTAGAGTACAGTATAAAAAGATTTCCAAGATACATAAAGTAAAAAGGGCAAAGTGCAGAGTAATGTATACAGGTGTTCGTGCGTGCATATGTGTTTGTATACGTGTGGAGTATCTGGAAAGAAACCCAAGAAATGTGACAGAGATGGTCTAGAGGGGAAATAAATATGTGAGTGAGGAAATAAATATGTGAGTGACAATGGAAGAAAAGAGGCTACTTTTTCCACTCTATCGGCTTTGTAGGGGACAACAGCAGACCACTCCAAGATGGACCATTTTGGCATAAAGAGTATTTTAAGTTAAAAAGCTATCAAAACCCATCAGATTCAGGAAAAGCTGCACTTTCTCCACAAAAATTAAGTTAGATAGAGGACCTGCTCCAGTAAGAGAGCTATCACCTTCACCATAGATAACTACAATACGATATGAACTAGGTATGGGGATTGAGAACAGGCTATAGGGCCTGTGTGATCGAAGCCCTCCCTTTGTCCCATTGTTTCTGTATGGTCCAGCCAACATTTGTTTACCAAACATTTACCTTTTCTCATCTTCCTGAGGATTGCATTCCTTCCTTTTGAAGTCCCAGACGTCTACTCCCCTCTCCTTAGTTCAGGATGACATATATATATCGCCTTTTGCTTGATGGTCTTTGGAATTTCCATGTCTGTGTGGGTTCCCCATACGTATACTATTATATTGTATTTTCTCCTGTTAATCTGCCTCATGTCAATTTGATTCTTAGTCCAGCTGGAAGAATCTTGAAGGGACAGTACCTTGACACCTTTCATGCTTTTTTTAATTTTTTATCATATGAATATATTCATCATTCAAACAGTTAATCTTTTTTAAGGATTTTATTTATTTATTTGAGAAAGAGAGAGAGAGAGCGTGCACACACGCGAGTGCGGGGGCAGGGGCAGAGAGAGAAGGAGAAAATCTCCAGCAGGCTCCCCACTGAGCATGGAGCCAGACATAGGGCTCCATCCCAGGATCCCGAGATCATGACCTGAGCCAAAACCAAGAGTCAGATGCTTAACTGACTGAGCCACCCAAGCACCCCCCAAATATTAATCTTTTAAAAGTAATAATACCACTTCCCACTGAAAAGAACCAAGGCTCCTTAAAGAAACGGATGCTTCTAGGGTTGGGGCAGGGAAAGTACACAATGAGCCTGCAATATATTGTGCCAGAACAAGAAGTTTAGCCCCCCAAATGGTAGGAACATATGGCAGGACACGTGAGCTAGCTTGAAGGGGCTACCACTGGCAAAATATGCTAGAATTTAATTATGAAAATAAACAATTAAACTGATGACTTTTACCCTATTAGAGTAAACTAAGTATCTATAAGCTCATACTCACACATACAAACATGCATATTCAACTACATACATACATCCACTAGTGAGGGAAAAGGGAAAGCTCTTCTTTAAATTAGAAGGCCAGTTAATAAATGTTGACAGAATGATGGAGCCAAATCTCTCATTTTGTAAAAATCACAGTGGTAATTGATTTAGGACAAAATCATCAACAGATGCTGCTTTGCAGAAGCTATTCAGTTCCAGATCTTGTGTGGACTAGATCATTTATCTCCTTTGACTAATACTGTATATGAAATATACTAATATTATATATGTTATATATGTGTATGTGTACATATATGGGGGGAGTTATCTGTTAGGATTAGGTTCAACTGAATATAAAAGAACTTTCTCTCTCCGGCTGTATTTCTTTTTTATTTGTTGTTGTGGTGGTATTTTTTTGTTTTGTTTTGTTTTTTTGAGAGAGAGAGAGAGAGAGTGCCAGCATGAGCAGTGGGGTGAAGGAGCAAATGGAGAGAGAGAATTTTTTTTTTAATATTTTATTTATTTATTTGAGAGAGAGATAGAGTGAGAGAGAGCATGAGAGGGGAGAAGGTCAGAGGGAGAAGCAGACTCCCCGTGGAGCTGGGAGCCCAATGTGGGACTCGATCCTGGGACTCCAGGATCATGACCTGAGCCAAAGGCAGTCACCCAACCAACTGAGCCACCCAGGCACCTGGAGAGAGAGAATCTTAAGCAGGTTTCACACTCATCGTGGAGCCTGATGCAGGGCTTGATCTCACAACCCCGATATCATGACCTGAGCTGAAATCAAGATTTGGATGCTTAACCAATTGAACCACGCGGTGCCCCATATTTTTATTTATTTATTTATTTATTTTAAAGATTTTATTTATTTATTTGACAGAGAGAGACATAGCGAGAGAGGGAACACAAGCAGGGGGGATGAACGAGGGAGAGGGAGAAGCAGGCCTCCCGCTGAGCAGGAAGCCTGATGCAGGGTTCGATCCCAGGACCCTGGGATCATGACCTAAGCCGAAGGCAGACACTTAACGACTGAGCCACCCAGGCACCCCCCATATTTTTTTTTAATAGCTCACTTTCTCTCATGTAGAAGATGACCTTAGGTAAGCAGTTCTGAAGTAGTACGCCAACTCCATAAAGTGGTCCTTTCAGTTCTATTTCACCATCTGTTACCCTATTCTCGTGGTTCAGAAGGACTTCCAGAGCTCCAGTCCCCACACCCACTTTCCAGGAAACACTGTGGAGAATTCCCAGAAGTACCATATAACCTGTCCTTCCTCACCTTGTTAACCCATCTCTAGTCATATGGCCCCACCTTCATGCAAAGAAGCCTGGAAAATATAGTCTTTGAGCCTGGGATATGGTGCCCTACTAAAACTCAGGGTGTTGTTACTCAAGAGGAGGGGGAAAATGAATAGCCACTCTAAGGCAGGCATCACTGAAACCATTTTGAAACTCAGACTGGTTCAGGAACTTGCCCACATTCATGTAGCTTGTAGGAGTTGCCGCTGGAACTGCACCTCACATCTCTCTCATTCCAAAGCCGGCAGACTTCCCAACACCCACTCCTAGCCCAACTCACCCTCAGCACAAGACTTTGGAGCTTGGTACCACGCCAGCTCCTCCTCTGAAGGTAATGAAGGAGAGTCAGAAGACAGGCAGGCAGGCCCCAGGGGCCCCCCACCTAGGAGGAAACCACCCTTACAAGCCTTTTACACCAGCCTGGAAGGAGCCCTCCACCCTTTGCCACGTGACAGGTAGATGACAAAAACCTGATTGGGTGACAGGTACAGGGAGGGTTAATCAGATTAAAACAGCCCACCAACAACCCCAGCAAGTCCCCCACCCTCCCAGACTTAGGAACTTTAGTGGTAACCTCCTCGGGTCCTTTCCCTCCTGGAGCTTTGTACTATCACTCAGTAAAGCTTGCTTTACTGCCCACCACTCTGTCTGGTCCGCCTCTTCCTTCTTCAAAGTGGAGGGACCAAGAACCATGGGCAGCAAAGGAAAAGAAATCCTGTAACAAAGCCACACGATGCAAATAGCACACTCATGCCACACACATTTTACTTCAGGATTTAGGAACAAAATGAGTCTACCTAAAACAAACATAGACACGGTGTATGAGACCAAATTCACATCTATTTTTATGATGAAACAAGAGACTTGGAGAAATTGTACAATGGGTCAGTCACTGTGGACTGCCCTGCACTGTTTCCACGACACGCTCCTGCTTGTTGCTTCATGTCTAGTTAACAGCTTTCTGTTTTCTGACCGTATCAACTGCAGAGTTTACTCTACTTGGAACCTACAGCCTCTACATCCCAATAATACTCACGTCTTACATAGTATTGATTTTTATGGGCTGCTGTTAAAAGGAAACCTACAGACCCAAGATGGTGTCACGTGGGCCAGGCCAAGTCACCAAACTGGGGCTTAATACCTAACCTACTTGCAATTTCAACCTCCCCTAGAACTGTAAGTCTTTTTTTAAAAAAGATTTTATTTATTTATTTGACAGAGAAAGAGATTACAAGTAGACAGAGAGGCAGACAGAAAGAGAAGAGGAAGCCGGCTCCCTGATGAGCAGGGAGCCCAACACGGGGCTCAAACCCAGGACCCTGAGATCATGACCTGAGCTGAAGGCAGAGGCTTTAACCCATTGGGCCACCCAGGCGCCCCACAACTGTTAAGTCTTAATGGGTAATTTTCCCAGAGATACCAATAAGGTAATGTGCCCCCAGGGTATTCTCCATCCCCCAACCCCCAAGATGAGGTCTTCGTAATAAGACCCTTGCCCTCCCCTGTGAGGGAAGGTAGGTGATCTGGCCTGAAACAAGCCTTTTCTTTTGCTAATAGCTTTCTTGCCCCACCCTCCTTCCTAGGAAAACCTTCAATTTTGTACAACTCAGGAGCTGTCCTCTCTTGATAGATGGGATGCTGCCCAACTCATTAATCATTTGATAATACCAATTAGCTCTTCAAGATTAACTTGATTCAATTCTGTTTTTTAACATGGCCAATTGATTTTTTTTAATTTAGATTTTTAATAGAAATGTTCTGATGCTGGGCGCCTGGGTGGCTCAGTGGGTTAAAGCCTCTGACTTCGGCTCAGGTCATGATCTTGGGGTCCTGGGATCGAGGCCCACATCGGGCTCTCTTATCAGTGGGGAGTCGGCTTCCTTCTCTTCCTCTGCCCCCCCTTCTCATGCTCTCTCTTTCTCTCTCAAATAAATAAATAAAATCTTTAAAAAAAAAGAAAAGAAAGAAAAGAATGTTCTGATGCTTTTAAAAGTTGAAAAATGCCCAAAGATCCCATTTGGGTAGAGTCCCTATGTAATAATATTATTATTGCTACAAAATATAATTTCCCAGTCATTTCACACAGCTTTAAGAATATCTACTGATTCGCAAGAAGGGTCTCAATTCTGATAAATAATTCTATGTGACCCTGAAGGCATACAGTCTTAACTCACGATTACACTCACTGCCTAACAGTTTCTTTGATGCTAAGTTTCCAGACAAAGTGTCCTGCAGATATATCTTTCATGGGTGGAAGTTTTAATTGCAGAGCTTCATGTGGCCAATGAGATCCTATTATGATGTCTGCTTAAAGGCTGTGGTTCAATTTTAAATGAAGCTTTGGTAGAATACTACCAATTTTGGTGTTTGCTCCCTGCAATTATTATACAAGCTAATGAAAAGTTTAAGAATACAATTTGAAGGACTATCAGATTGGTTCCAGACATCTGACGGAGAGATATGCAAATGAGTAGAAGATTAAGCTATACATAAAAAACATATTTCCTTTTTTTAATTATTATTTTTTAAGATTTTATTTATTTATTTGACAGAGATACAGCGAGAGGGAACACCAGCAGGGGGAGTGGGAGAGAGAGAAGCAGGCTTTCCCGCAGAGCAGGGAGCCCGATGCGGGGCTCTATCCCAGTACCCTGGGATCGTGACCTGAGCCGAAGGCAGACGCTTAACAACTGAGCCACCCAGGTACCCCCATATTTCCTTTTTAAGGCAAAGATGCACAAGGGCTTATCAAAGTATACCAAAGTTTGATTTTAATGAGATAAACAGATTATAATTTATATGGACAAGTAGCTCAGAGCCTTTCTAATGTTAACAAAGATCAGCTTGGTCAGTCCGCCTTAGGACTAACAGTTTTTCCAGGTGGTTGAGTGGGGAAAACAGAGAGAAGTGAACATCAGAAATATTAGACATGGGTGGGGCGCCTGGGTGGCTCAGTGGGTTAAAGCCTCTGCCTTCGCTCAGGTCATGATCTCAGGGTCCTGAGATCAAGCCCTGCATTGGGCTCCCTGCTCAGCAGGGAGCCTGCTTCCTCTTCTCTCTCTCTCTGCCTACTTGTGATCTCTCTCTCTGTCAAATAAATAAATAAAAACTTTAAAAAAAAAAAGAAAGAAAAGAAATATTAGACATGGGAAATTTTACTTTCCAATACCTTGGGCTTTTATAAATAGATGATATTTAAGCCAAATAAAACAGTAAGATTGGAACCATTGCATTTGCTACACTGGAAGACAAAATATTAAGACACTTGGGAAAAAATGTGTAAGAACGTCCTGAAAGTCATAGAAGTTCTGTCCTTTGGGATCCAAGATTCCAGGTACTAGGTTGACCCTGTCACTAACACAGTTTAGGTGCACTCAACCAGGATTTAACATAAACAGGAAAACCATAAACTTCTAAGTCAGTATTAGGTTAACAAAAACAGATCTCAAAAGAGATCTAGGAAAAGGTTGATTATAATTATACCTCTGATGAATGTAAATGCTGACTTTCATTGAATTTAAGAAATCATCTCAAAGCCCAAGGTGTTAAAAGGTGAAGAGAAAAAAAAAAATCAAACCCATATCTTAGAATTGATGACACATAGTGTGGGAGACAAGGACTGGATTGAGGCACACATTTCCTTAACTGGGAAAGAAGCCAAAGAGAAAATGTATATAAAAATATAATGACGATTGTTTTAGGGTAGCCAAAATGTCATTGGGACGAGACTCAGAACTGGGTATGTGCTCAGAACAAACTGTAGGCCAGGTTAATTAGGAGCTTTGAGTGGGAGGACTATTATTATACTAGAATCCATTGCAGAGAGGATCTGTGTCAGTATGTAGGCCCTGTGAAGTCATTAGTTTGTACTGAAATAGTCACACCTACCTCTATGCCCACTGCATTAGTCTTAGAGATCCACAGAGAAACATTTCGACAGGTTTCTTACCCCCAAAACACACCTCCAAGGAAGTGTGGAACCACATGGTCATTAAACCAATTGATACGTTATAGGGTTGTTTTTCTGTTGTTCTTGGTTGTTATTGTTATAGGTTTCACTGATGGACACTGGGGATTTAAATAAATTTTGGTTGCCACGGTAGGCCTGGGATTCTGTCAGGTGGAGACTGATAACTCTAGTCAAAAGGATTCTATCCTATCACGTTTATATTCATAATTACAGTGTAATATTTTCTCTGTTTATATTTATATTTATTTATTATAATTTGAATGACTGGTTTGGACTATTGGTTTTAACATTCTAAATTTCCAATCTCATCAACTGTCTATATAACTGAGACTGTCTATATTTTGCTACTTTGCTATCAATAAAGAGGAGTTCTGCATAATAATAGAGCCATGCAACCTGAAGCCTAGAAGATAGAATGCTCTTAATTGTCTAGCTGCCTGCATTGTCCAAACCCAGTTTATTGGGCACATATTGTGGAAATGGAGGAACAGATGTCTGCAGCAAAAAGCCCAAGATGGCATCCCAACTCTCTTCGCTTTCCTACACAACGTAGATTCTCTGGTCTAATTTCTCAAGAGAGAAAACTACCCTAACTAGAATGCTGACTGGGTAGTGTGAGACCTGGGAAAGTTGAGACCAGAGAAAGTACCAGGGCAAAACTGCAGGCTATTCAACAGAGTATAATATAATCAGAAACGCTATTGTAGAAAATTGGTCTGGCTACCACCGTGCAGAAAATAGACAAGAGTAGACAGGGAACTTACAGTTTAAATACAGGTCACTCAAAAGCAAAACAATGACATCAATCAATCAGAAAGTACACCATGGGCACCTGGGCCTTCGGCTCAGATCATGATCTCAGGGTCCTGGGATGGAGTCCCGCATCGGGCTCTCTGCTCAGCAGGGAGCCTGCTTCCTCCTCTATCTCGGCTTCTCCCTAGTCTCTCTGCCTGCCTTTCTGCCTCCTTGTGATCTCTCTCTCTGTGTCAAATAAATAAATAAAATCTTTAAAACAAAAAAAGAAAGAAAGAAAAAAAGAAAGTACACCATGAGGGGTGCCTGGCTGGCTTAGTTGGAGCAAGGGACCCTTAATCTCAGAGTTATGGGTTCAAGGTCCACGTTGGGCAAGGAGCCTACTTAAAAAAAGAAGAAAGGAGGAGAGAAAGAAAGAAAGAAAGAAAGAAAGAAAGAAAGAAAGAAAGAAGAGAGGGAAGTAATGCTGAGGAATTTCCCAAAGAAATTAATATTGTTGAATACCTACTATGTGCTAAACTCTATTGCTAAGAGTATTTTTCTTATCTCATCTAACCTTAACATTAATTGTAAAATAGGTATGGCCACTCTCATTATTCAGATGAAGAATGTAGTTCCATGAAATTATGTAACTTTCCCAATGTCATTCAATTTCTGGGTGGTAAAATTGGGATTCAAATCCAGACTGAGTGATTTCAAAGCTATTGCCCTTTCCACAAAACCAGATAGTCCTTTGTACTCTAAAAACTGCAACATAGGGCGCCTGAGTGGCTCAGTGGGTTAAAGCCTCTGCCTTCGGCTCAGGTCATGATCTCAGGGTCCTGGGATCGAGGCCCGCATCGGGCTCTCTGCCTGGCAGGGAGCCTGCTTCCTCCTCTCTCTCTCTCTGCCTGCCTCTCTGCCTACTTGTAATCTCTCTGTCAAATAAATAAATAAAATCTTAAAAAATAAATAAATAAATAAATAAATAAATAAAAACTGCAACATATTGCTGAGAGAAATTAAAGGATACCTAAATAAATGGAAAGATGTCCATGTTCATGGATCAACTGCAACTTATTGCTGAGAGAAATTAAAGGATACCTAAATAAATGGAAAGATGTCCATGTTCATGGATCAGAAGATTTAATATTGTTAAAATAGCAATACTACCCAAACTGATCTACAGATTTACACATTCCCTATCAAAATCCCAGCTGACTTTTTCTGCAGAAATTGTTAAGTTGATCCTAAAATTCATATAGAAATCCAAAGGACCAACAATAGCCAATACAATCTTAAAAAACAACAAAGTATAAGGACCCACACATTGCAATTTCAAAACTTACAACAAAGTTCCAGTAATCAAGACAGTCTGGGGGCCCCTGGGTGGCTCAGTTGGTTGAACATCAACTATTGGTTTTAACTCAGGTCATGATCTTGGAGTTAGTAGACTAAAGCCACTATTGGACTTCACGCTGGGGGCAGAGCCAACTTAAGTTTCTCTCTTTCCCTCTCTCTCTCCCCCTCCCTACCCCCCAAAAGAAGTCTGGTACTGGCAAAAGGATAGACACATATAAATCAATGGAATAGAATTGAAAATCCAGAAATAAATCCTTACGTTCATGGTCAAATGATTTTCAAGAAGAGTGCCAAAACAATTCAAAGTTGGACCCTTACCTAACACCATATACAAAAATGAACTAAAAATGGATCATAGAGGGGCACCTGGCTGGCTCAGTTGGAAGAGCATGTGACTCTTGATCTCAGGGTTGTGAGTGTTCAAGCCCTACGTTGAGTGTGGAGATTACTTTAAAAAAAAAAAGAAAAAAGATCATAGATCCAAATATAAAAGCTAAAATTACAAAGCTCTTAGAAAAAAGTATAGGTGTAAGTCTATGTGACTTTGGGTTAAGTAATGGTTTCTTAGATATTAAACCACTAGCACAAGTGATAAAACAAATACTTTCGAGCCCATCAAAATTTAAGTTTTGTGCTTTAAATAATACCATCAAGAAACTGAAAAGACAATCCTAGAATAGGAAAAAATATGTGAAAATTATATATCTGATAAAGGCCTTCTATCTAGAATACAAGAAAAATTCTTTCGACTCAATAATAAAAAGACAAATCATCCAATTTTTTTTAAATTCAAAAACATGACAAAACATATCCCTGAACATCACTAATCAAAAACAATAAAATATCAATTCACACCCACTAGCTAAGCTGGCTATAAACAAACAGAAAGTAACAAGTCCGGCTAAGGACAAGGAAAATGGGAACATTCCTACATTGCTGGTGGAATATAAAATGGTACAGCTGCCTTGGAAAACAGTTTGACAGCCCCTCAAAAGGCTAAATATAGAGTTACCATATGGCTCAGCCATTCCATTCTTATTGTATAAATACAAGAGAAAAGAAAACATACGTCCGCACAAAAACTTGTGCACACATGTTCACAACGGCATTATTCATAATAGCTAAAAACTGGAAACGACTCAAATACAGCAACTGATGAATGGTGAACAACATGCAGCACATCTTTACAATAGAATACTTTTTGGCCATGACAAAGAATGAAGTACTTGAATCTTGAAAACATCATGCTAAGTGAGAGAAGCAGCCGAAAAGACCACATATTGAATGACTCTGCTTATGTGAAATGTCTACGATACGGTAATCTAGAGAGACGGAAAGAAGATTCACAGTTGCTTGGGGATGGGAGGTTTGTGGAAAAATGAAGAGTAAAAGCTGTATCTATGGGATTTCTTTTTAGGGTTATCAAAACGTTTTAAAACTGATTGCCGTGATGGTTGCACAATTTTGCGAGTGTATTAAAAGTCACTATATTGTATACTTTAAATAGGTGAGCTGTATGGTATTTATCTCAATAAAGCTGTTAAAAAGAAAACTCTAAATCGTCTCTTTGTTTACCTTTTCAAGCAGAGATCCAAATATTGAGTTGACAACTAGTCATTCCGTTTCTCCTCACCATCAGTGTTCTCAGATTATCCTCTTTTCTTTTTTTCTTTTTCTTTTTTTTTTTTTTAATTAACATGTAATGTATTATTTGCCCCAGGGGTACAGGTCTGTGAATCATCAGGCTTACACATTTCACAGCACTCACCATAGCTTTTTTTTAAATTACAGTCAGTACTAGGGAATTGAATCATGAGGCTCTGGTTTGATTATAGAAATTGGCTTGATTTTTTTTTTAAGATTTATTTATTTATTTTAGAGAGAGCAAGCACTCAATTGGGGGATGGGGCAGAGGAAGAGGGAGAAAGAGAAAATCATCAGACTCCTCACTGAGTATGGAGCCTGACACGGGGCTCGACCCTCCTCCCCCATCACCACCTGACCGGAAATTAAGAGCTTGCTACTCAACTGACTGAGTCACCCGGGCACCCTGAGATTGGCTTGATTTTTTAACAAAGTCAATAAACCTAACTTCCAATCCCTGTTTAGCTATTATCAGCCTAATATGGGTCTCAGTTTTCTCATTTGTAAATAAAAATGATTGTGCAGATGATCCCTGAAAGTTCTTCCTGTAACACTAAAAGAGCTTGGACTCTGTCAGTGGAAGTGCTGGTTTTCTTTTTCTCCTCAGATCAAGTCAGGGGCACCTGGGTGGTTCAGTCCATTAATCGTTGAACGTCTGCCTTCTGCTCAGGTCATGATCTTGGGATCCTGGGATAGAGAGCCCCATATACATCCAGCTCCCTACTCAGTAGGGAGTCTGCTTCTCCCTCTCCCCCCTGCTCCTGCTCTATCTCCCTTTCTCTCTCTCTCTCATAAATAAATAAAATCTTAAAAAAAAAAACAAAATCTGATATGATTTCAGTTTACTTAGATGATTAGCAGGGCCAATTATGAAAAGCCTCTAGCAGATCTTTGTATATACAGAAAGACAACAGATACATAACAATGTGAGTTTAACATTGTGGAGGTCAGTTACCTAGGACTCACGCTAGAACAGTAAATCAAGTCTCCAGTAGTTGTGTTCATTCCTTATTTTCACCCTGTTTATAAATGATCAATCAAGAAAATTCGAAAAATATATCCAAGTGTGGGGAGAGGGAGCCCAACCTTCAAAGATAATCACTATTAATATCTCCATGTATTTTCTTCCAATAATTTTGCACTGTAGTTTTTTCTTTCTACTTAACACTATAAGCATTTTTCCATGTCATTAAGTAGTTTTTATAAACAACATTTAATGCGAGTGAAGGTTTGTTTAACCATTGCCTTATCGCTGGACAGATAGACTGCTTCCAGTTTTCCCCATCTGAAGTAATGGGAAAAAAAATTAATTTCTTTACACAGAAAAGTTTTGGTATTTAGGATTATTTCCTGGGATAGATTCTGATTCCTAAGAATGAAAATTAATGAATCAAAGGATATAACCATTTCATAGCATTTTTCAAGAAGCTGTGCCAATTTACATTTCTATTGAGAAGTAATTCACCCAGTCCAAGTCACAAATCTAAAGTCAGCCTGCACAAACCAGAAACATCTGTCAAGGAAACCCAATGTACACCAATCATAACCATCCAACTCAGCTTTATCTAGCTTACTTTACCCGAGAAAATAGGACCTCCTAGCCTTATAGGGAAATCCCTTACATAGTTCATCACGTTGTCCTTCTCTGGCTCTATGAAATTCTGCTCTTGTCCCAAATACCTCAGGAAGAGCATTCGATCACTTGTGAAGCACTGTACTTCCCTAGACATACATAGATTGTTTTCCGTTGAATGAAAGATATCAAACTGGTTACTAAGTGATTGTAGTTTTGTCATTTGACAGAGATAATTAAGATAGATTTAGTGTGCTATGAAGTATAATTTAAGACCTGAAATTTCGGGCGCCTGGGTGGCTCAGTGGGTTAAAGCCTCTGCCTTCGGCTCAGGTCATGATCTCAGGGTCCTGGATCTCTCTCCCTCTGTGAAATAAATAAAATAAATTGAGCCTGCTTCCCCCTCTCTCTGCCTGCCTCTCTGCCTCCTTGTGATCTCTCTCCCTCTGTGAAATAAATAAAATAAATTTAAAAAATCTTTAAAAAAAGAGAAAGTTTAAAAAGACCTGAAATTTCTAAGTTAGGTTTTCATCATTGAAATATTTACTGGGGCACCTGTGTGGTTAAGCATCTGACTCTTGATTTAGGCCCAGGTCAGAATCTCAGGGTTGTGAGATCGAGTCCCATATTGCGCTCACACTCAGCATGGAGTTGGCTTGTCCCTCTCCTTCTGCTCCCCTCCCCCACCCCATGAATGCACATGCGCCCTCTCTCTCTAATAAATAAATAAAAATCTTTTTTTATAATTTTTATTTATTTATTTGTCAGAGAGAGAGAGAGCACAAGCAGGCAGAGCGGCAGGCAGAGGCAGAGGGAAAAGCAGGCTCCCTGCCGAGCAAGGAGCCGGATGGGGGACTCAATCCCAGGACCCTGGGATCATGACCTGAGCCGAAGGCAGCTGCTTAACCAACTGAGCCACCCAGGTGTCCCGTTAAATAAAAATCTTTTAAAAAGAGAAATATTTACTTATTTATTGTTCATTGTCTATATACCCCTGTTAGAATATAAGCTCTACAAGGGCCAGAATCTTGGTTTATAGATACATCTCAAGCATCTAGAACAGTGCCTGACAGATGGAAGACATTTAAATATTTGTTTCAAGAACAAATGAAATAGGGAAAAGTTGGTTTTTTTTAAGATTTATTTATTTATTTATTTCACAGAGAGAGAGAGAAATCACAAGTAGGCAGAGAGGCAGACAGAGAGAGAGAGAGAGGAGGAAGCAGGCTCCCCGCTGAGCAGGGAGCCCAATGTGGGCCTCGGTCCCAGGACCCTGAGATCATGACCTAAGCCGAAGGCAGAGGCTTTAACCCACTGAGCCACCCAGGCACCCAAGGGAAAAGTTTATTTTTTAATCATTATTATTATCAGTTCCAACACTCAAGTGGCAAGATTCAGTAGCAGGTTGTAACAGCACGGGCAAGCAAATACATTCCTATATTCATTCTCTGGTATTACTTATCATGACACAATTGAAGCTTTAATCATTTATCACATGCTTACTTCAAATACAAAAGTTGCATTCCTTAGTGCTCATATGTAGCCGAAACTACTAGTTCCAATTTCAGTGTCTCCTGCTTTTTGAAGACAGTGTGCTCAGCTAGAAGACCTCATCTCCCTATGGATAGGGGTAGACAAATGACTGGTGAGATATACATGGAAATTTTTAGAAGTCCTTTCTAAAAAAGCTAAAAATAAAAATAACTGGTGTGGTCCTTTGTTTTTCTTCTGCTGCTTCCTGCCTACAATGTAAACATGATGGTTCCAACAGCCCTATTTTCTTTTTTTTTTTTTAAGATTTTATTTATTTGTCAAAGAAAGTAAGAGAGAGATAGGGAGCGCACACAAGCAGGGGGAGCAGCTGGCAGAGGGAGAAGCAGGCTCCCTGCTCAGGCAGCCTGAAGCAGGACTCCAAGCTAGAGTCCTGGGATCATGTCCTGAGCCGCAGGCAGACACTTAACCAACTGAGCCACCCAGGCGTCCGTCCATCAACAGCCCTATCTTGTACAATGAGGTAAACTTAAGGATGGAAACTCTGTTCAGTGGATGATAGAGAGGAAAGATATAAGAAATTGTTGTAGGATTTCTTTTTCTTCAGTGCCTACTGTTCTTGGTTATGCCACTTCAAGGAGTGGAGAGGTAGACAAGACAGAGTGGTGAGCAGCAAAGCAAGGTTTACTGAGTGATAATACAAAGCTCCTGAAGAGAAGGCAGCCACTGAGAGTTTCCAAGTCTAGCAGTTTTTATGGGCTTGTTGGCAGATTGTTTTAATCCGATTAAACCTCCATGTGCCTGTCACCCAATCAGGTCTTTCTTTGTCCTCTACCTATGACATGGGAAAGGGTGGAGGGCTCCTTCCACGCTGGTGTAAAATCCTTCTAAGGGTGGTTTCCTCTTAGGGCAGGGGTCCCTTGTCCCTGCCCCGCCTTTCTTCCGGTTATGCATCCAAATCAGAATCTCTGGTGATGTGGAGATGTAAAAGGAGATTTCAAAATGGAGCAAGCAAGCCTAGCTAACCGAGTTTCTTTTAAATAGGGTCAGGAGGCCATAAGGGAGGAATTTATGCACTTCCTCATCAGAGAAACTATGTGCTCTTTGCCAGCTTGCAGGCCTTCTGCCTGGACTTAACTCCCTCCTCACCAGGACATCTGAATCCTTCCTTCACATTTCTCACTTCTAAAGGAGCCAGCACAATATGGGGACCAGTTTCCATCTCTCTTTTGCATACTAACCCAACCAATCCCAGTTAACCAAGTTTCAATCCCCGTTTTGCATACAGATCCTAAATGAGAACTGCATTCATGACCTTTCATCTTCATAACTCCTCCCCTTCCTTAAAAAAAAAATGTATATGTAGAGACACCTGGGTGGCTCAGTCGGTTAAGTGTCTGCCTTCAGCTCAGGTCATGATCCCAGAGCACTGGGATCAAGCCCCACATTGGGCTCCCTCTACCTGCCACTCTGCTTACTTGTGCTCTCTCTGTAAATAAATTTCTTAAAAATCTTTAAAAATAAAATAAAAAGTTGAAAAAAAAAAAGGAAAAGAAAAAGAGGGAGAGGGGCGCCTGGATGGCTCAGTTGGTTGTGTCTGCCTTCGGCTCAGGTCCTGATCCCAGGGTCCCGAGATGGAGCCCCAGTCAGGCTTCCTGCTCAGTGGGGAGTCTACTTCTCCCTCTCCCTCTGCCCCTCCCCCTGCTCCATTTCTCGTTCATGCTCTCTCTCTCAAATAAATACATGAAGTCTTTAAAAAAATAATAAATAAAAATAAGGAGAAATCGACCACATCTCCAGCCGCACCAGTGTCTCTCTGTGTCACCTGCTTTGGACCTCGTTCCTTTCCTTGGGTCAAAATGGGCTTCAACTGCTCTTGCTCCATCAGGGCTCCTGCATGTACAAAGAGGGCAAATGTGCCCCCTGCAAGCAGAGCCACTGCTCCTGCTTTCCCCGTGGGCTGTGCCAAGTGTGCCCCGGGCTGCATCTGCCAAGGGGGCATTGGCAAGTGCAGCTGTTGTGCCTGATGTGGGCGAAAGCCCGTTCCAGATGTTAAGTAGAGCAACATGTACAAACCTGCAGTTTTATTCTTTTTTAAGATTTTATTTATTTATTTATTTGAGAGAGAGAGAGAGATCAGATCACAAGTAGGCAGAGAGGCAGGCAGAGGGAGAGGAGGAAGCAGGCTGCCCGCTGAGCAGAGAGCCAGATGCGGGGCTCAATCCCAGGACGCTGAGATCATGACCTGAGCCGAAGGCAGAGGCTTTAACCCACTGAGCCACCCAGGCGCCCCAAAGCTGCAGTTTTAAAACATTTTTTCACCTTACCCTGTTTGCTACATTCCTGTTTCTATGAAATATGAAATATTATGAAATATTCATAATAAAAGTTGGTGACTGAAATAATAAAATCCTTTGCTTTATGTTCTTATCTTTTAAAGAATAAGATATGGGCTTTTTTATTTTTATTTTTTTAGATACGGGCTTTTTATTCCAAGCTAATTGCCATGTTTTAATTTTAATCATAAGAAGCAGGGAATACTAATAATTTCATATGGCATTAGTGGACCTTACCTTCCACCATTAAGACCACGAAATACCTCTGGATGTTAGAACACAGGAATAAAGAGGAAATCTGATGGTTCCTTGAGGCCAAGCAGGCTAAGAGATTAAAATCTAATTTCTGGTCATTTCATGAACCACTACAAGAGTTTGAATGTCCATTACAGAGTCGAAGAAAACAGGGAAAGGTTTTCGAAATTTGCTTTTATATTTATAGCTGTGTAAGTCTGTCCTCCAAGAAGTAGATGCCAAGAAGTCGTTAACTGTGAAACCTAAACTGGCCACCCCCACAATCTACAGTAACCTGATTTACTGTTCCGTGTCTTCATTAGCATAACTTTACTATTGTGGGAGACTCCTGCCCAGGCAAATGACTTTTCTGTTCATTCCGGAACTTGTTGGAAAGATCATCAACTCTTCCATAGAAAGCATCGACATTTTTCCTACCAACACTCTTCTGCCTCCTGGCCTCCTAATCCTTTCTTTGCCATTTCCACCAATCCTAAATCATAGTCATACCCCAATTTGTACCTAATCGCCTCGTTGATAGGTCTGCTTTAAACCAAACTTCAAAATCTCCGTAAAAATAGGCCTCACCCTTCCCCCTTTGAGACACAACAAAGCTCTCTTGAGGTGGTAATTCTTCTGTGCAACAGTGAACGATAAACTCAGTTTTATCTTTTTGGTGATATTTGGGAACAGGCATTTTATACATGCAAAAGTTCTGTCAGGGCAAGGTCTGCGAAGGAAAGGGAAAGGACCTGGAGGAGGCTGAGAGAGCAGTCACCCTGCAGGAGGTCTGAGGGAGGATCCAGGGAACTCGGGAAGAGAGGAAGGGACGAAGGAACCGTTCAGTGGCAATGCAGTTCTCACAAAGGCCGGTGTGGGGTTACCGAGCCAAATTCAATTTCTCCTCAAAGTAGTCCTACATTTTGCAGGAACCCGACTGCCTTGGTGCCCCTGGCGGGCTCAGCGCCCATCAGCTGCGCTGTGGGAAGCAATAACCTCACCACAGCGGTGATGGGGTCAGAGCAATCACACCTTTGCAGTCACAGTAAATACAGAAGACACATTCTCCTGACTGAAGATGCCTGATGATTGCAGCCTCTGAAAAGACAACTTACAAAAAGTGTGACCTTCTGAGAAAAAGCATAAAATGAATGAAAAAACTCCAAAGGAGCCTAACATAGATTTTTTGAGTGAATATATTAACTACAAAAAGTCTATTCAAAGAAACTGGGATTTTTCTGCATTTTAAAATATGCTCAATATAATATCAGTTATTAAATTCAATTTATTGGGGCGTCTGGGTGGGCTCAGTCAGTTAAGTGTCTGACTCGATCTGGCCTCGGGTCTTATTTCAGGGTTGTAAGTTTAAGCCCTGCATTGGGTTCCATGTTGGGTGTGGAGCCTACTTAAAAATAAATTGTTTACTAATTCAGTTACTAAAAACTAAAAAATAACTTACAGTGATAGAATTTGAGAGTACTTATTACTTTGTTTCATTTTGTTTGAGTACTCATCAACAGATGTATTTGCCATCTCTGACAGTGCTGTGGACTGAATTGTGTCCCCCAAAATTCATAGGCTGAAGCCCTAACCCCCAACATGACTCTATTTGGAGACAGAGCCTTTAGGAAGGTAATTAAGGTTAGATTGATGAAGGATAGTTGGCAGGTGGGCAGGCAGGGACAATGGGCCCCCACCCTAGGAGGAAACCACCGGTGAAAGGATTTTACACTACCCTGGGAGGAGTCCTCCAACCCCTCCCAAATGATAGACAGGTGACAAAAATCTGATTGAATGGCAGGCGCAGCGAAGGTTAATCAGATTAAAACAGTCGGCCAACAAGCCCATAAAAACCCCAAGACTTAGAAACTTCCGGTGGCAAACCCCTCTCTCCTTGGGAACTTTGTAGTACCATTTTGCACCATCGCTTTGCTGCCTATCACTGTGTGGTCCACCTCTTCATTCTTTGAAACGGCGGGACCAAGAACTACGGGCACTGACAGAGGAAAAATCCTGTAACAAAATGAGGTCATAAAGGTTGCGCCCTAATTCAGTAAGACTGACTTTACAAGAAGAGGAAGAGAGGATGCTTGGCTGGTTCAGTTGATAGAGCATGTGACTCTTGATCTTGGGGTTGTGAGTTTGAGCATACAGATTACTTAAAAAAAAAAAAAAAGGAAGAAAGATTTCCCTTGCCCCCCAGCCTGCAAGTGTGCTTTTTATGTAGCTTTTCTTCAGACAGCTGATGTTAATAGACAGAGATAATAACATACTGCTGGGCAAACAGCGCTAACCAGAGTCACGATAGTTTTTCAACTACAATGTCTCCTATGTTTATTGGGCAGCTTCTCCTCAACTGACATTTGAGGCTGCTCCAAACTTAAGAGAAAAAGAAAACTCAAGTGGTGCTTTATCCCACTGTTTTTCATAGGTCATCTGCTTTCCGTCTCATTAATCAGCAATCTGATTTCTTCCACCATGACCATGCCTACGTAACTGTCGAATTCAAAGGATTCAGTCCCCACCTTCATCTCTTGGGAGCATTGATCACTGCTACACCCTTCTAGGGGCTTTCTGTCCCCTTACTTCTACGACACCAATCTCTCCTTGCTCTCCTCTGACTAGGTTTCAAGTCTTTCTCCCTTCTACCAATCTTTAAATGTACATGTTTCACAGGGATTTCTTTCTTTCTTTTTAAAGATTGTATTTATTTGTCAGAGAGCGCACAAGCAGGGGGAGCTACAGGCTGAGGGAGAAGCAAGCTCCCCGCTGAGCAAGGAGCCCGATGTGAGACTCAATCTGAGGACCCTGGGATCATTACCTGAGCTGAAGGCAGACGCTTATCTGACGGGGACACCCCAGTGTCCTGCTTCACAGGGATTTCATCCTTAGTGCTTTTCTTATCTCACTCAAAAGTCTGTTTGTGAGTGACCTCACTATCCATGGCTTCAACTCCGGAGCTCTTAAAAGTGTTTGGCCCTGACCCTGCTATGAACCCCAAGGCCATAGTTTCTAATTGTCTATAAAGTGACTCCACCTAGGTGTTCCATGAGCACATCACAATTATATGTTCTGACCTTAACTCTGTTTAGAGCAGCATTTCCACCTGTTTTCCTTATTTGGTACCCCAGGTCATACATACCTAGTCTCTGTCTTCTCCTCCCAGTCACCCAAGTCATACCTAGACTCTGTCTTCTCCTCCTTCGACCTTTAATCTGTCACTCAACCCTGTGGTTTCTGTCTCCTTCACAGTTCTTAAAGGCTTCTCTTTCCATCATCACTGGCCCCAATTTATTTGCTGAGAGAGGAAGAGAGATGTGGATCAGAATCACCTGTGTGGTTTAAAAAACTAGATAAATAAACAAGCATGCCTGCCCTGCCCCTCCTCCCGAGATTCCAAACCAGCATATGCTCTTCCTTACCTGCACTGTTCAGATTCTTTCCCGTCTCCAGCCCATCATCCACACTGCTGACAGAATGAGCTTTCAAAAACGCAATCTTAATAGCGCAAACTATTTGCTTATTTTTTCGGAGATTCTTCAGAACCTGTAGGATAAAGCCCAAAGTCTTTTGAAAACCTTCACCCTTTGGTTCTTGCGCACAGCCTTCTACCTCATCTCCTGCCACTCCTTTACAGGCACCCTGCACTCGAGCCTTTCCGAAGTGTGGTGCTTTCTGCTCCTGGAGCATCCCTCCTCCTTCCTTTGCTTTGCTGTTCTCAGTGGGTCATCCCTCATCCCTTCCTGCTTAGAAGTCACCTTGTTCCAAATGCCTCTCCTGTCTTTTCGAGGCAAGTAGGCATTATGTGTTTCCACGGTATCTTGTTCATATCATAATTTGATATTTATTCTCGGATAATTATATTTGTTTTTACACAATATCTCACCCACTAAACTGTGAACAGACTGTTCAGTCCATTATTGTATGCCCTAGGGTGCTGAATGAATTTTTGAAGTAAGTTTTATGTTTTTCTGGTTGCTTAAAGCATAGTGTTTAATATGTCATAAAAATAATACTACTGACCCATTCTTAGGATAGAATTCTCCTTTGAAATCCTTTTAATGATGACAGTTTATATTTGAACAGTACTTTTAACTTTTCAAAGCACTTTTCCCCCAACACATTTATTATGAGAAAGTCCAAACATAGGGGGAAATAAAAGTGAACGCCCACATACCATCACCTAAATTCTAATTTGACATTTTGTTGTATTTGCAAAACACTTTTATGAGCTAATTTTATTATCACCCTTTATTTCATGTAATGACTAAAGTATGATTCTATGTTTTATAGATAAGGAAACTGAGACCAAGAGGGCTTAATGACTTGATAAGGAGATTATCTCCTGGAGTTGTGCTCAACTTGTGCCCGCTGACTCACCCATACTCTTTGGATATATAATCAGGATCTGAAGAATATTTTTAATATTCTTGCTAATGAAAAGCTTCCGATTCCACAAAATAAGAGAATCAGCAAAATCATGGGGAAACAAACAAGAAAACATTTCTAACTCGTAAGTCACCCAAAGAGGAATCCAGGCTCGGGTCGCCCTCCCCTCACTCTACTTCCATTCCTGGTTAGTCATTTCCTACCCGATGGGAGATGTTTCTTCCGTCCATTCTTTTCCAGTACCAGATACAGACCTAGAATATCTTTCATCTCAGCTGGTCGACTGTCTCCTGCCTTTTCATGTGCCAGAGACCCATGACCTCCAATTAAAACACGACCCTAATCACATCTTTGTGTAGCTCACAAAAATGTTAATAAGTCACATTTCCTACCAAATTAAGTCTGGTATAATCTCTGCCATCCGCACTATAACCTACCTAAGCATCTGTCTTCTTACTCCTTAGCTTCCATCCTACATAACTAAGAGTTGTTGTTTCCCCAAACAAGCCCGGGGCTTTTTTATTTCCTTTCTTTGTGTATAAATCACCACCACGCCCCTCCCAAATTCCAGGTGTGTTAAATTCTAGACCTCCCACTCATGGCCCAACTCAAATGCCAATTCTAATAAACTTTTGAGAATCCTCAAGACTGCTTTTTTTCCCCTCTAAAAAACGTGGTTTTTTTAATTTCAAATTTCATCTTTTTTTCCTCAAGCCTGTTATGACTGCTAATGCCAAGCTTGTGGCTCTTGTGGCATTGATTTTAATCTACCTTGTAGAGCTTCATGGTCTGATTTCTCTTACTACCTTCTGCCCTCTTAGCTTGAGTATAACGCCACTGAAGAAAGGGACATAGTATTCACCAGGGCCCTCGCACACAGTCGGTGCTTTATACGCTTAATTTATATAATTTTATTTAACGCAACCTATGTTTTCGAAGGGATGGGGGATGGGAGCGGATGCCCTTTTCTGTATTCACACTTACACACACACACACGCACACACGGATGCGGTCTTCCACCTGGACACACACGTGTCCCTAGGGCCACAGCCCTGCTGGGTCTCGGGACACTCAGCCTGTGGGCGCTTCCATTCCAGACAGCGGAAGGGGAGGCCCCATTTCTTTAAAACACTCTAACAGATACTGGTTACTTTAGAACTCCCACAGCCCCCACCCTACAAAGAACTGAAGATGTCCTTCCTGTCGAAATAGTATTACCCTGAGTCCGGGAACCCCAGCCTGGTCGCGCGAGGGTCCGGCCCCACGGATCCCCCCTCCTGCCCTCGCTTGGTCGCGCCCGCTTTGTCAGCGCGCTGCGCTCGCCGGTTACCCTCCAGCTCTCGCCAGCCCGCCGCAGACGGCGCCGCTGCTGTCCCGGCTGCTGTTGCTCGTCCCTGTCGGGCGCGCCTGCCCAAGACTGCCCCGAGGCCTGGCCCGGCGACGAGGACCCGGAGAGCATCCTCTCGGACGGCTCCGGAGAGTGTGTTGGCTTCGCCGGCCTCGACCTCGGCCAGGCTCCGCTTCTCCGGCGCGTGAGGGGCCTCGGCGGTTGTGGCGGCGGCGCCCGGCATGTATCAGAGCCCGCGGCGGCTCTGCTCCGCCCTGCTGCAGAGAGACGCGTCCGGCCTGCGCCGCCTGCCCACCCCCGGGCTGCGCTGCCAGTCGCCTCAGCCGGCGGCCGCCCCCCGGCCCGCGTCCCCCCGGATCCTGGCGGCGGCCTCAGCGGCCTCGGGCGCCGCGAGGTCGTGTTCCCGGCCAGGTGAGTGCACGGTACCCGGCGGAGAACGCCGCGGCTGCCCGAGCGCGGCCGCCGCCTGGAGACGGCGCGGAATGAATGGGAAGTCCCGGGCTGCTGGGGTGTGGGTCAGGCCGGGAAGCGGGTCCCCTCTCCTCCTTTTTCCGCTTTCCCCTTGACCCACCTGTCCTGGGGCTTGCATCACGTCCAGTAAGAACTGGAACACTGTTCAGGGTCCCGTTCGATCCTTGGATGTGGTGCCTTCGGCATTTCGCGTTCCTGACTTCACGCTAAACCTGCCTCTTCCAAGGCCACAAATTACCTTGTGTCTGTTTTACTTCTTATTGCGCTAATTATGGAAATTTTGTGTAAAAAAAAGTCACCTAAAGTGATATTTTTTGATTATGTAGCTCGTATGATTTAGGTGTTATGAATTTTTTAAGTTAATGTTAATCTTACAGTAACACAAATTGACTTGTTTTACATTTGTTTGGATTTTTTTTTTTTTTTGAGCCTTCCGTTCTTACTGCTTCGTCAATCTGTGTCCCGTATACCTGGGTTAAGATCTTGTAAAGGTGATGCCTTTCGCTTGTCAAGAGCCAATTTTATACATCACCTACCCTGGACTTTCCCTTTTTTGCTACCTCCGTTTCTACCAGAGGACTTCTTACCGTGTCCACAAATTACATACAAATTAATGATACTTTTAAAAATGAGAAATGAAGGTTCTCTTCCAAAACTCCAATTCATCACACTAAAAAGTGTATTTTGGCTGTGCTCAAGTTAGTTTATTGCTGTTCAAGACATTCGTCAAACCATCCTACATTATAAATAACTACATTTTGCTCAGAAAGGTTTGGATTAATTAGGACAAATTGAGCAGTAGAAAGAATGTGTTTAATGTGGCTTTCTTTTATTAATGAAAGTGACAATCTAAAATCTAAAAGTGATTGAGTTGAAACTAAGACTTTAAACTCTTCGCAGATTATTATTGGTGGTTGGTTAGGCTGAGACACAGTTTTAAAATTAGGATGGTTTACCTGGTTACTGTAGACTCTAAACTCCGTATTCTTTAGAAAGGGTGGACTTGACAGTCCTATTCAGGTTTTTTGGCTTTTTGGTTTTTGTAGTGCGGTGAATACATTCATTATATGAAATTATACTGTTCCTGTTCCCATGGTTTCTTTTCTTCCTCCCCTCCTCCCACCCCAGCTTTATAGGAATTTGGCACGTTAGAATGCGTGCCACCTAATAACTGTTAGTGTTCTTTCTTGCTGGAAATTTTCAACAGGTCGTTGATAGGTTTGAGGTGGGAGAAGTAAAAAAGAAGACCAGTTGGTTTCTCTTCCTGTACCACCTCATATCTCAGAGTTCCTCAGGCCAAGTTAGTCAGTAGTGGTACCTGGGAATACAGACAGCTTGTATAAGACAGATATGGCTAACTGTGCTGATGAATAAATGTCGGGTTAGAGAGAGCATTTGGAATGTCAGGCTTTTGACACAGAAAGGTGTTTCGTTAATGAACTTTTTTAAAGTCTCTGAAAACCCTAGTTTTACCAATAAACTTGAAAGACCTTTTGTGGTACTTAAACTTAGTTACTGAAATATCTAGGCAATTTTCCTTTTTCCTGCAGTTTTAACTTTAGCTACTTGTTAGAAGAAACATGTGACTACATTCATTCGCTTATTTCTTTTTTTTTTTTTTTTTTTAATTTTTTTTTTATTTATTCATTTGACATTCATTCGCTTATTTCTTGATAACTCATTCATTCAAGAAGTCTTTGCAGAATGTCTCACACAGGCTGTAGGTGCTTTATTATAAGAGGTAAAAGAATGTGAGTCTCAGTCTGCCTTTACAGAGTTTACTCCCTAACAAGAAAGAAGAGCTTGCCCCCCCCCCAAAATAAATAAATAAATAACTGTTTAATGAAATGAAACACCTTTTCTCTTAAGTTAAAGTTTGCACATGACACAAGGGTGCTGGAGATTGGGAAGTCCGTTTCCGCAAAGCTGATCATTTTAGCCTTCAAAAAATGATTGATATTTGAGCTCAGCCTTGAAATATAGTTAGGATTGAAAGAAATTAAAACATTTTATTTGGGAAAAGGCAGGAGTAAAAAGGGAAACGCGTGAAGCATGGATGCAGCAGGGTGAGAGAAGAGACTGTAAAATGTTTTCCAAAGACCCCAGAACCAGCATTAGGAGCTTTTAAATATGCATATTAATGGATCTTACTTTAAACCTCTTAATAGACTTGTTAGTGGTGGCCCCAGATTCCAGATTATTCTCGTATGTCCCAAAGTGTAGACGTCTGGCAAGAGAAGTCTTCAGGTAGCTGAAAGCTACTCTTCCCTCCAAGAGAGTCTGTTTTTGAGGGTCTGGGGGTAGGTAATGAGTCCCAATCCTTGACTCCATTTGATAATCATTTCCTTGCTAATAACTTAGGCCCCTTGGCAGTCAGAGGTCACTGGAAAGGTGAGTACAGTCATCAAATTCTAGATGTCATTAGAATTTAAAGGGGAACTTGGAGACAGTCTCAGGGTTTTGCTATCTTTTCTCACGCAAGGACAGCACCCCCATATAGAAGCAGCAATTGCCACAGTTCCTGTACTAGATGAAATGCACTCAGGAGTCATCCGTGGGTTTTTAAATGCCTCTTCCAGATCCCTCCTCCTCACATAATTACGAGTTGGCTGAATTAACTGTGTACCACCACTGGAACATGTTCCTTTTTTCTTGGTACAATTTTAAAAGCAAATACCAGCTCATTTCAGGAGGCGGCTCTATTTAGTATGTCTCTTAACTCTGTGAGTCAGCTGTTTATGAGAGAGAAGAAATGGGAAAGCTTGTAATTATCAAGTTTCTACAGAATAAATGGCTTTCCTTGTGGGAGAACTAAGGTATCATTTGCCTGTAGCATTCAGTGCTAAGAGTTTAGTGAGCTATTGGTGGATGCATTTGAGTTAATAACCATGGCTTCAGAATCACATCCAACACACTTACTTATGAACATTTGCAAGTCATTTCATCTTGCTTGCTGTCTCAACACTGGACTTTACCTAGAAAAAAATTCATTCAATCCACCAGTTTTATTGAATATAGTACACTTAAAAGGTCCAGTATTGTATCACATGACTACATGCTTCAGGAATTGAGGAGAAAGATAAATCAGTGTGGCTGGATTCGCTGGAAAAAAACTGCTTCGAATAGGGAAAAGAAGGGTACATCTGTGGAAGGGAGCATGGTGGATGACGGGGGAGAAAGAAGACGTGAGAAGGTGGCAGGTATGCGAGCAGTGATGAACACCATCAGAAAAAGACGTACTTCCATAATCTGGGACACTTGTTAATATATAGATTTCTTGTCTTTCACCGATGTACTTCAATCAGTTACTTCCCGGAGAAGCCTGGTTAAGTTGTATATTTAACAAGTCCCCCAGGTGATTCTTTCTGGAAAATTTGGGGAGTATTTTATAAGTTCCACTCTTCTTTCCAAAGGTATTTATTTCTGGAAAGTTTGAGAAACCTGGGAGAGGATTCTGAAAGTGTGTTAAAAGTCTTTGAACTTGGGCCCCCAGGCAATTTAGGAAGCCTCTAAGCAAGAACATTTACCTGAACAAAAGCAGGCTTCATGAAAGGCAAGGGCTTTGTGTATTTATAAAGCTTTAGTGAGGAAAACTTGAGTCTGACATTGTACTGGAAGTGGATCAGTGTAGTTGTACAACTTCGGGAGTGGGTAGGTGGGTAAGTATAAAAGATGTAGGTTTCAATGATGTCTGCTAATGGAGAAGTGAGGCAATTTCTTGGAAGGAGGAGGAGGAAGTAAGGAACCATCTGTATTTGCTTAAATTCTAATCAGGATTTATATACTTGAATAAATACTGAGAAATTCAAAGATAATGTGCACGGGTGTTTCCTTTCATACTCTTGTACTTTCATGAAAAGCAGCTAAAACATTTTGGATTTATTTTTAGAATAGGCAAAAACCAGCTTTGCGCAGTGGCAGTATCGTAGCCAATGAGGTTTATCCGAGGCGCGATTATTGCTAATAGGCAAAAACCAGGGCGCCTGGGTGGCTCGGTCTGTAAAGCATCTGACTCTTGGTTTTGGCTTAGGTCATGATCTCAGGAAGGTATGATGGAACCCCACGTTGGACTCCTCACTCAGCATGGAGTCTGCTTGAGATTCTCTGCCCCTCCCTCCCTCGCTTGTGCACACTCTTTCCTCTCTCTCTGAAATAAATAAATCTTAAAAAAAAAAAAAAGGCAAAACCAGCCTTCCCACAGGAAGGAGTAAGACCTCAAGTGGATAATTTTAGTTGTCCTCTTGTCTCCACGTGGTGTCAAAGCAACACTTAACATACTGGTTATCATGAATTCCATGTCAGGGATGTGGGCAGGAGTGCTCAGGGGAACGAGGGATAAAGAAAATTATTATTGTAGTATTTGAATGCCCCCCCCCCAAAAAAATACTTTTTTCTCCTTCCAGTTTCAACAAATGCCTGGGCCTACTCAGATCTTCTGAATTTTAACATGGGGCCTGAGCATCTGGTGATTCTGATGTACAGCCCAGACGGACAGCCGCTTACCACACACACAGGTGGACAGCCGCCCCGTGAGAAGATCTGTTTTACTAAATGCGCAGAAGCCTGCTAGAAGTTTCTTACCAACGCATTGATTCCCATGCCTCCAAAAGTTAGAGTCTGCTATTAGATTATGAGGGATTGTGCAGAAAGGAAAATTTTATATATATATACATGTGTAATATATGTGTATATATATTTGTATAATACAGATGTGTGTGCATTATATATATATGTTTATATGTGTACATATGTACACTTTGTGGTGGGGGGAGAGCTCAGGAAGAGAGGGCAGAGGAAGAGAGAGAATCTCAAGCAGGCTCCACACCCAGCTCAGAGCCCAGGGCTCAATCTCAGGACCCTGAGATCATGACCTGAGCCAAAATCAAGAGTCATGCTTAACCGACTGAGCCACCCAGGCACCCCAAAAGGAAAATTTTAAACCCAGTTTTATTCCACTTTCAAAATTAGAGTAGTATGAGAAGTCCACGGAAGTAAAAGTTAACAAGCAGACAAAATTATAGTAAAGAATTGTTGCAGTAGAATGTTCAGGGAGTCCCTTAATCTTGTCCTGCCTGCTCCCACTGTCTACCTTTCCCCCAGCTTTTTGAGCTTCTGAAAGTCCTTGAGCCAGGTCCATTGCCAGTCTCCAGATACACTGTGTCAGTGTACAAAGTAAATTAGTTTGCAGTTTCTACAGATACCTTGAATATAATAGTTTTATATTTCCTTTTTATGTTTTGCTGTCATGAATGTCAACCGTTATTGAGGGACTGTGGAAAGAAGTTTGTCTTTCAAATCTTATAGGTCAAATAGGTTTGCTGAGATGTATTTTGGAATTAGTTTCTCTTTCACATGGTTCATCGTTAAAAATTTTATTTGGAAAGAAGTCGCGATTTTTTTAAATTAAGTGTTTAGAAAATTCCAGGAATAACACATGCCCATTAAAAAAAAATCTTTTTTCTGGGCACCTGGGTGGCTCAGTGGGTTAAAGCCGCTGCCTTCGGCTCAGGTCATGATCTCAGGGTCCTGGGATCGAGGTCCGAATTGGGCTCTCTGCTGGGTGGGGAGCCTGCTTCCTCCTCTTTCTCTGCCTGCCTCTCTGCCTACTTGTGATCTCTCTCTCTCTCTCCGTCAAATAAGTGAATAAAATATTTAAAAAAAAATCTCTTTTCCTCAAAACTTTTTTTTTTTTTTTTTAGATTTTATTTATTTGACAGAGAGAGAGAGATAAGGCAGAGAGGCAGGCAGAGAGAGAAGAGGAAGCTGGCTCCCCGCCGAGCAGAGAGCCCAATGCGGACCTCGATCCCAGGACCCTGAGATCATGATGTGAGCCGAAGGCAGAGGCTTTAACCCACTGAGCCACCTTGGCGCCCCTCCTCAAAACTTTAAATGTAAATGTCTTTATGCATTTTGAGTATTTCTAGAAGCTTATAGGATTTTTCTTATCCTTCGTGTTCCAAAATTCCATCAGGAAATATGTCTCAGCATTGGGCAATCCATTTAGTCTAAAAACCTACCTTCCTTCCTTTCTTCCTTTTTTAAGATTTTATTTATT
The DNA here is from genome assembly GCA_002007465.1 of Ailurus styani. Lineage (NCBI taxonomy): Eukaryota > Metazoa > Chordata > Mammalia > Carnivora > Ailuridae > Ailurus > Ailurus styani. The sequence goes on from LNAC01000475.1 coordinate 760,815, forward strand.
TATTCACAGAGAGAGAGCACAGCAGGGGGAACAGCAGGCTCGCTGAACAGGGAGCCTGATGCCCCGATGCAGGGCTCGACCCCAGGACCCTGGGATCATGACCTGACCAAAGGCAGACACTTAACCAACTGAACCACCCAGGCTCCTCTCCTGTAGCTTTGAACATAGTGTAGATACATATGCCTCTTTCTCCCACAGTCCTCTCCTAAAGGGGAGAGCAGTTTATGTGTTCTGTAAGTGGGAGGATTATGCTGTGCTTGGACAGGTAGGCTGCTCTAGGAGGGAGCAGGCTGGAGACCTCCACCTTTACCAAGCTAGGAAGGCTTCTTTCTGTGTTAATCTGTTTAACTTTTTAAATATTCTTTTTTTTTTAAGATTTTATTTATTTATTTGACAGAGAGAGATCAGATCACAAGTAGGCAGAGAAGCAGGCAGAGAGAGAGGGGGAAGCAGGCTCCCCTCTGAGCAGGGAGCCCAATGCAGGCCTCGAGCCCAGGACCCTGAGATCATGACCCAAGCTGAAGGCAGAGCCTTTAACCCACTGAGCCACCCAGGCACTGTAACTTTTTAAATATTCTTGAGGTCAGAGTTAGACCTTGATCTGGTCTGCTTGCTTGCTTGCTTTCTTAATTTTTATTTATTTATTTATTAGTAATCTCTACACCTAGCGTAGGGCTCAGACCCACTGCCCGAGATCACATGCTCTTCTGACTAAGCCAGCCATGCTCACCCGGTCTGCTTTTCCTTTAGACCTGTCACCCTTGGTAGCCCTCCAAAGGCATATATTCTTTGAAGCATTCTCTGGTTCTGTCCCACAGGCAGAGGCCACCCTTGCTGGCTTCTGTCTGAGAAGGGAAGTAGGGCAACTAGCATAGCTGTTTCAGAAGTCATAGTTGAATGAATTACTCTGACAATTGGCCCTCAGCTTCTCCTGCCCTTTGTCTTTGTTGACTCAGCTTGGAGTTTCTTCAGAGCTCCCTTGGGAAGAACCATATTTATTGGACCTGTGGTAACTTTTACTGCATTTTCCTGCACTCCGGTTTCTCTGCTAATGCAAACCTCTCTGTTTCTACCTTCCTGGAATTCTTCGAAACTTTTGGCCCATTGATGGCATCCTTTCTTATCTTCCTCTTACTGTTTCATTCTTTTTAAAAATTTGAATACACATACTTTATTCCTGAAAGCTCTTGGGAAGGAGAAATTGAATGTATGTTCTACTTCATACCTGGTGACCTATTGAGTGTAATATTTCAATTCTCATTTTTTTAAATTGTTTCAATCCCCATTTTAAAAATGAGTGGTAGGAATAGAGATTTTAAAGCTGTTAACATTTTCACTTCAGATTGTGAAAAATCCTTTTCCTGCGTGCGCCTTAATTATTCAAGGCAGGCCTTGGAAATTTATATGTGAAAGTTGTTTTCCCTTTTTTCTTTTGTTTGTTTGTTTTTCTTTTTTTTGTTTTGTTTTGTTTTCCCTTATTTCAAGTGACTGAAAAATCTTTCATTGGTTTTGTGAAATACATACAAAGTGGCTATAAAATTTCATTTCAGTATAATCTAGAATGGGGTCTGCAAACTTTCGCTGTAAAGTAGGAAATGTTTCAGACTTCGTGGGCCGTACCGTCTGTGTCATAATTACTCAACTTTGCCATTGTAGTATGAAAGCAGCCCTAGACAGGACAAAAGCTTATGGCCCCTGAAATTTGAATTTCATGTAGTTTTCCAGTGCCATGAGATATTATGATTTTTTTTCAAACATTAAAAAATGTGCAAGATCACCAGCAGCACAAAACAGAGTGCTGGCTAGATGCAGCTCATGTAGTTGGTGGACTCCTGATCACAAGGGAAAAGGTCTGTATTATCAGTAGATTTTTCCTTTTAGCTTTCATGTCTACATTCATAACTAAAAATGGACCATTTTCTTGGGCATCATGTGGTAACACAGACTTAATGACTTCGTGGAGAGCAGTTGTCCCACCAGATACTGTCAGTTTCTACCTTTTTACATTTCACTTCTGAGCATTATGCTAGAAAAACCCAGTGTGTAGAAATGGTTGGTCAGCCAACAGTTGAGCACCAATTAAAACATTAAACCTAAGCTTTGACTGTGGAGGGATTTCTTTTTCCTTAGTGATATTTTCTAGATGAATCTGGCATGACTGAAGGTATGGCTTAGTCTGGAAAACATTTTGGCATTCTCGTTTAGTCTGTGACTGCTGCCTAATGAAGAAAGGTCGTTTGGATTGTCACACTGTGTCTAGGTGTTTGTATTTTTAGACACATTAGGTTGAGAGTCATGACCTTCACTTGGTATCTCTAATAATGCCACACAGGTTGTTAACACTGCTCTGTACACTCTGTGCCATGCCAGTGTGTGTGCTGTGATGGCAGTGACGTCGGCAGATGGAGAAGGTGGAATTCGACCTCTGTTTTTATTCCTGTGTGTGCCCTGGCAAGGCACCCCTGCAGTTGTCCTGTCAGTCCTGTCGGAGATGCTGAGGAGCAACAGTCCAAGGTGCGGGTAACTTTCTCCAAGGCCAGACCTCTCGGGAGTTGTGCAGTCTTGAAAAACTGGGTACTAATGTCTTAACCTCAGTATCTGTTTCTATCAAATGGTGAATGCAGTACCTACTTTGGTGGATTGTTGGAAAGAGTAATGAAGATACTTGGAAGTAGTATGGCATATGGGCTCTCAGATGTTAACAGACAGCCTTCTTTTTAAATCCAGGAAGTGAACTTTGCTAAATACAGTAGAATAGCTAACATTTACCTGACCATTTAGGATTACTAGGTATATCTAGTTTAACTCAATCTTCACAGTACCCCAGTGAAGTAAATTAGAGTGATCCCCAGATAAAGAAACTGAGGCACAAAAAAGGTGAATAACTTGTTCAGGATCTCATTTGTAAGAGGAGGAGCTGGGATTTGATGCAAGCCAGCCTAACTTGAGTCCCTGTGTTTAAGATTGTTTTTGCTTCTACTAAACTGTAGTCTGATGGTACTGAGAAAAGTTGAGGCTTTGGCCATAGGTCTTTCAGGTACTAACATACTTCATTGCTAAGTGCTCTGTGCATGCCTGTCACATTTAATCCATGATGCTGAATAACATATTTGAAGACTGGACACTGACTAAAATAATCCTCACCAGAAAATAGTATCTTCCTAAACTGGCACTTAGAATATAGTCCCTAGGATCCAGGAATTAATGTACTTCACGTCTACGCTCATACACAAAATTTGAAGGTGCTTATGTGCATTTACCAGGTGGACCTAACACAGAGAAAGGGCCCCAACCAACTACAGTCCCACAAAACTCTAGTTACATTTCACAGTGACTCAGGACAAGTCACTTAAACTTCTGAACCTCAGTGTCGTTATCTATGAAAGAGCCAAGGAGTTCTTTTTTTTTTTTTTAAGATTTTATTTATTTGACAGAGTTCACAAGTAGGCAGAGAGGCAGGCAGAGAGAGGAGGAAGCAGGCTCCCTGCTGAGCAGGACCCTGAGATCATAACCTGAGCCGAAGGCAGAGGGTTTAACCCACAGAGCCACCCAGGCGCCCCAAGAGCCAAAGAGTTCTTGAGAGAGTAACAGGTATCCCAAGTAAAAGTGCTCAGCACACCATAAAGTGCTCTACCAGTGTAAGGCAGTTCCTCTTCTTGACTTTATTTATTTATTTACTTATTTATTTATAATTCCAGTTTAGTTGGCATATAATGTTATAGTAGTTTCAGCACCTTTTATCAACTTTTTTTTTTAAGATTTTATTTATTTGACAGAGAGAGAGATTACAAGTAGGCAGAGAGGCAGGCAGAGAGAGGAGGAAGCAGGCTCCCTGCTGAGCAGAGAGCCTGATGCAGGGCTGGATCCCAGGACCCTGAGATCATGACTTGAGCCGAAGGCAGAGGCTTTAACCCACTGAGCCACCCAGGCACCCCTTTATCAACCTTTTTAAAAGCCCTGGGCTAGGTATTTGAGGAACTGGTAAACAAAGTAGACACAGTCCCTGCCCTTTTGAAATTTACAGTCTAATAAGTAAAGGACAGGGTTTGTAGTTCAAATGTCAAGGACAGCTTATGAGAAGCAGGCCAGGTGGAGAAGAGGGAGGGAGTCACTAGGGCTTTTGATTCATAAAGCTGTGCAGGCAGGGAAGCTAGAAATCTTTATTGATTTTTTTTCAATAAATATTAAATAAATATACCTCATACCCGACATCCAAGCTGGTTTCTTGCTTATCTTTGGGTATTACCACTCATTTGTCTTGAAGGTGGCTACATTTATTCGGGAACTCTAAGAAGCCTAATGAAAATTTGCTTGCTACTGAACGAATGTGAACTTTTCGAGGTAGTTCAACACGTGGCCAGTAGATGGCAGCAAAGGATTGCTGTTTCCATGATGCCTTCCTGTGACATTGGTCGTTTACAGTTTTTGTGTACTCTGCTCTTTGAGGTTTTCTTGGGTGGAGGTTGGTCAGCTCCAGCAGCTTCCCAGGTGTGTATGCAGATTATCCTGGTTTTTGTTTAGTTTTTGGTGTTTAATCAGCGGGTTTTTTTTTACCAAGCCACAGTTTCAGGAGACTAAGCAGAAACTAATTGTGAGAGAAATTCACAGGCTGAATTGTTTGGGCAAACTCCAGTGTATGCAGCTGCTGGGTAACTAGAAATACATTATGTGGAGAGATGTCTTTCTGGTGTGATTTCTAAGTGCTGTTAGGACTGCTTGGAATGGTAGGCCCTGTCAATTTGGGTCTCAACCATTAGGATTCTCGTCCAGCATTCTGATTATTGGTGTGAAAGTGTTTGATTAAACCCTGCTCATTTCCCTCTGATGATTGGCACTCTTAGGTACTTATTGTGGTCTGCCTATTGCTTCAGAAGTATGTATAATTGGTGATATAAAGAGTAAACCTATAGGGCGCCTGGGTGGCTCAGTGGGTTAAAGCCTCTGCTTTCGGCCCAGGTCATGATCTCAGGGTCCTGGGATCAAGGCCCACATCGGGCTCTCTGCTTGGCAGGGAGCCTGCTTCCCCCTCTCTCTCTCTCTGCCTGCCTCTCTGCCTCCTTGTGATCTCTCTCCCGCTGTGAAATAAATAAATAAAATCTTTAAAAAAAAAAAAAAAGAGTAAACCTATATTTTATATTTTAGTGATTAGTCCACTTTTGCTTTGTTTTCTAGGAGAGAGAGAACTAAATGGGGGATGTTTACATACTACTACTGTATTTCAGGAATCTAAATCTCAATTCTCTGGCAAATCTTTAAAGGCTGTTATGAGGGAGGGAAGAGTTATTTGTTCCTTGAAAGTAAAATAGCTGTGAGGTATTAATGTAAGGAATGAAGGCGTACATTTCTAAATGGAAATGGAAATATGGTTATAGAAAGAAGAAAAGGCAGGGGATTAGAGTGGTATTGTTAAATCATAGAATAAGAAATAAAGCTATTTCGGGCGCCTGGGTGGCTCAGTGGGTTAAAGCCGCTGCCTTCGGCTCAGGTCATGATCCCAGGGTCCTGGGATCGAGGCCCGCATCAGGCTCTCTGCTCGGCAGGGAGCCTGCTTCCTCCTCTCTCCTCTCTCTCTCTGCCTGCCTCTCTGCCTGCTTGTAATCTCTCTCTCTCTCTGTTTAAAATGAATAAATAAAATCTTTTAAAAAAAAAAGAAATAAAGCTATTTTGATCTGCCTATTGCCTGTATAAATTACATAATGCATAACACACTGAGGATGACAGCTGATACTTTTCCAAGTAAAATGCCTCGAGAAAGAAATGAACTTTGGGGGAAAAAAAACAATATGGGGTCAAATCAAAAATACCCATCCCCATATACATATAAAATCGACCTAGAAGCCAGTATGATCGCCAAATAAAGTGTAACAGAGGTTTTTGTCAAGATTTTGTATTTTTTTCAATTTCTTAATTACCACGGGGATAAATTATTTGTGCTGTCTCACCTGAGAAAATTGGCTTTGGATGTTGAGCTATTCTGAACCTTGGAAGATTTTTTTTAAAGCTGCATGTAGCAACCCTTTTTATGGCATAAAGCTTAAGTAGGATGGCTTGAAATCTGGGAATTGGACATGTATTTATGTGTGGGAAGAATTTTTTAAAATTGGTTCATAGTCTAAGAGGAAAAAATGAATATTATTTAAAAAAAACAGTGAGAAACAATGAGAATTGTTACTAAGTTATTTCCTCATTGTAAAAAGGGTGTAATAAGAGTAGCTGCCCCCTAGGATTTGTAATGAGATTTAATTGAAAATGCAGTCAAAGCAGGCAGACTTTGTAAATGGTGCATGTTAAGTGTTCAGTAATCCTAAACTGCCACTGGCATGATTTTTAGGATGGGTGGGGAAGGGAAGAAAGGTGCCCCATAATCTTTGCTTTCTTTTGTTTTCAAATTTACATTGCCTTAATACACTGAAGTCCTTATGTGGATCTGAGCTTTGGTTTGGCTTCACAAAAATAATATGTGAAGTCTTTAGTGTTCAGTTTTACTTATTAATTCCTAGCTTGGGACTTTGTACTTGCTTTGACATGATGTCTATATGTTACCAGAAAGTTTTGGAAAATACAGCCTTGAGAAATAACTAAGTAAGCTCATGTTTTTGGGACGAGAAGCAGAAGAGAAAAACCAAACACATGGGAAGAAAATGCATTAGGACTTCCCCAAATCCTTTCTGATTTTCCCTGGTTTCATGACTTTATGAAAAGAATGTTTTTGAAGAACAGAAAAATTTAGGTTGAATATCAGAAATAAAAGACGGAGGAAAGGGAAGAGTATCCATGATTCGGGGATAGTTGTAGTCTCTGGAGCAGCATGGAGATAGCTTTGCAGCAGTGACCTCACAGCTTCTGATTGTATGCTCTGCCAGTTTAAAACAAATTTAGATACGTGCTCTATGTTCGTATGAACTATATACATGTCTGCTTTCAATCTATTGTTTCTTGTCTTTTTTTTTTTAAGATTTTATTTATTTATGACAGAACAAGATTACAAGTAGGCAGAGAGGCAGGCAGAGAGAAGGAGGCTCGATCCTGATGCGGGGCTCGATTCGAGGACCCTGGGATCATGACCTGAGCTGAAGGCAGAGGCTTTAACCCACTGAGCCACCCAGGCGCCCCTTTTTTTAAGATAAAAAAAGTTCTCATTTTCTTCCCAGGGGATTGTCTTATTTCATGTCCCCCAGAACAGGATGTCCACAGTTAAAAGATGGTTGATCTAGAATGACCTAGAATAGAAACTCTCACTTTTTACTCTCTGGATCCTTTTACGTTCTTTTTAGATTTTTATTTGACAGAGAGACAGCGAGAGAGGGAATACAGCAGGGGGAATGGGAGAGGGAGAAGCAGGCTTCCTGCCGAGTGGGGAGCCTAATGTCGAGCTTGATCCCAGGATGCTGGAATCATTACCTGAGCCGAAGGCAGAGGCTTAACGACTGAGCCACTCAGGCACCCCAGATCTTTTTACATTCTTAAAAAATTTTGAGGGCCCAAAGAACTTTTGTTTATGTGGGTTATGTATTCATACGCATATCAATAAATATGTTAGAAAGTAGACCTGAGAAAATGTAAACATGTTTATCAAGTCATTTAGTATAATAAAATCAATATTAACATAAATAACATTTTTATGGAAAAGTAGCTATATTTTCGAAAACAAAAAGAAATTAGAAGAGTGGCGTTGTTTTACTTTTTTGGAAATCTCTTGAAATCTGGCTTAATAGACTGCTAGGATTCTCATATCTGCTTCTACATTCAATATGTTGTGATGTGTTGTTTTGGTTAAAGTCTTTGAAGAAATTTCAGTCTCTCACAGATACATAGTTTGAAAAAATTACTCTAGCAGCATTTTTAGATCATTGTGGATATACTTTGGGGTAGATTCTATGTTAGTAGTTTTTTGCAACATGAAATCTGGTGCCCTATCAGTGAGCTTTTTATATTCTGTGACATTAATATCAACTGATTTATCTGGTATTTTATTTTATTTTATTTTATTTTTTTTTTTAAAGATTTTATTTATTTATTTGATACACAGAGAGAGATCACAAGTAGGCAGAGAGGCAGGCAGAGAGAGAGGAGGAAGCAGGCTCCCTGCTGAGCAGAGAGCCCGATGCGGGCCTCAATCCCAGGACGCTGAGATCATGACCTGAGCCGAAAGCAGAGGCTTTAACCCACTGAGCCACCCAGGCGCCCTTTATCTGGTATTTTAAATGAATTTTTTACCCATGAATGATTTTGTATCGGTCATTTGAAAAATGTTGGTTAACTGGGCTATGCAGATCTTTCAAATATTATACAGTATCAAAAAATAGCATTAGTTAATATACTACCCGTCTTGTCAGAAGTCTTTAAGTATTGGGAACCTGTCCTGCTCCTGATGGCAGATAAAAGTTTTTCAGAGTTTTCCCTTGAAAATTTTTATCATTGACACAAAAAGGTCTTTTGTTTTCCTTAAAGTGACAGGGTTGCTTACACATTTTAGTGAAAATGTCTGATATCCTTATCTGGTTAACTGTAGTTTGTCAGGTTTACCTTTGGCAAAAATGGTGTTTCGTGAAAATAAGGGGCTTGTTCATTTTGCAGCCCAAGTTCTTTTCTATAAGATGTTGTATTTTGGTATGGAGCAAAAGTGCTTTATGTGTGTTTTCCGTTGTCACATATTAAAAAGACATGTCATTAAGGTTCCAGATTTAACAAAAATACTACTGCCTCATTAAGGACATTTTTAAGTAAAACTGACTTTTTTAAAACTGAGAGCGTGTAGTGGTGAAGAATACGAGGGCTACTTGGTGGAGTCTGATGCCAATGCCTGATTCATGCTGAGGTAGCAGCAATTTTAACACATTTGTGGGTAAAACAGATATAAACATGATAAAGGAAAATGGTGTCTTAGTATTATTATGAAAGTAGTTTTGGTCGTGCATACCTCTGAAAGGGTCTCAGACATCCCCAAGGGTCTATAGACTACTCTCGGGGAACTGCTCCTAGAACAGTTTCATTAGTGGGTTGTAAACTCAATTTCATTGCGTCAAGACCAGCATTTTTAAAAAATGAAAGGGAATACACTAGGAAATAGCACATATATGCTCTAGGAAAAATAATCATTTCGTAAAACTCATTACACATTAATATATGCCGCAGGTGTGTACTGAGTTGGGAATGTAGGCTTTATTTGTCATGTCAGTTTTTACATTCACTGACTTAAAATGGGTATCTTACAAGTTATACATATAAGTATATAAATACACATGTGCATTATATATGTTCACACAGTAACACATGAAATGTTACTAATGGCATTTTTAACTTAGTGTTCATCACCACAGAAATGGCAGTGTCAACGTTTGGCACATCATGAATTCTCTAGATACGTTAGCTTTCTTCCCTTTCTCATATCTGTCCTAGTGCCATAACGCAAAATAAGTCAAACTGTAAGTAAATGTGAAACCTAATATTTGAACTATGTAAATAAGTGCCAACTGTATATCAGTGAATCAAATTATGGGTTTGACCTCAGTCCCAGGTCACTGACATTCCTGTAATGATCAGGATGGTTTTGGCAAGTGGCGGACTACTTGAGCAATTTTTTACCTTTTTAAAAAATGAGGTGGAGTTTGTTCGTTTTTTAATGAGGTAGATTTTACATCCACTGAAATAAGTCTCTTCAAGTCAATGACCACATTCATGGCAGCCTCTATTCTACCTTCTATTACTATGGGTTAGCATTGCCTGTTCTACCACTTTAAATAAATGGAATCATACAGTAAAAAAAAGAAAAAAGAAATGTCACTGTCTGCTGAGGAGTGAATAGATAAAGCATCAGGACCACCTCGGGCCAAAAATAAATACATAAACCCAAACAAAATTCCTTAAGTGTAGTAGTTTTATAAAAAACGTTTTAGGGACGCTTGGGTGGCTCAGTTTGGTTATGTGTCTGCCTTCAGCTCAGGTCATGATCTTGGTGTCCTGGGATCAAGTCCCTCATGGGGCTCCCTGCTCACCGGGGAGTCTGCTTATCCCTCTGCCCACTGCTTCCCCTGCTTGTGCTCACACACATGCTCTCTCACTCTGGCAAATAAATAAATAAAATACTTAAAAAATGTTTTAGACTCTTGTCTTTGTTTTTATCCTCACAGTAATCCTGGACATATAAAGTTGTAAAATAGTGATTTTGGCATGGGAAAAAAGCAGGTGGATGGCAGAGATACCTTTAATAGTCAGTTAATGGCTCACAGCAAGTGGGAAACCAGAGTCCTACAATACGCATATCTAAAATTACTTCTGTATCTATATATCTGTGTACAGTAAGTGAAGCATGATTCCTCCTAGCCTTTTTCCCTTGACTGTAAGTTCATTCTCTGTCATTGAGAAATATGGCTCCCATCATCCACTGTCCACTTACAATTGTTCAACCCCAGTATGTATGTGAAGCAGTTTTGGAATCGTTATCACCTACTACTCCCGTGAGAAACTTTACTAACTACAGTTCCTTTAGTCTTGAGCTGGATAGTTTCCCACTAAAACACTTTTTTCCAAAATTACTCAGATCACAGCTCCTTTTTTACTGAACCCCTTTTGTGAGATTGCCATACATTTGTAATACAGTTAGATTCATTTGTCAAAATCTGCACTCCGTTTTGAGATCATTCCATCTTCTGATTGATGCTTTAAATTTGTCCACATTAAAGTTTATTCTTTCTTTGTGTGTTTTTTGACAAATGCATAGTGTTGTGTATCTACCATCCTAGTACGGTACAGAGTGGTTCCATCACCCTCAGACTTCCCCAGGTCAGCTCCCCCTACCCCCCTGCTTCCCCTGCTTTCCTTCTCCCACCTCCATGTACTGGCAGCTACCAATCCGTATAGTTTTGCCTTTTCCAGGGTGTCATATGAACAAAAACCATATAATATGTAAGTTTCAGGGTCTTGGCTTCTTTCACTTAGAAAATGCCTTTGAGATTCATCTGTGTTGCATGGGTGTATCTTGCAAATCAGCAGCTTGTTCCTTTTCATTTTTGGATACTGTTTCATTATAAGGATATAGTATAGTTGTTTATCCCTTCACAAGGTGAAGGGCATCTTGATTGCTTACAATTTGGGGCAGTTATTAATGAAACTGCTTCTTAACATTTGTGTACATATTTTTTGCATGAACATAAGTTTTCAGTTCACTGTAGGTAAAATACCCAGAGGTGTGAGTTCTGAGTCATATGGTAAGTCTATGTTTAATTTATAAAAACCTGCCAAACTGTCTTCCAGAGGGGCTGTACATGGGAAGCAATAAATGGCAGTCTGCGGGAGGCCTGGGTGGCTCAGTTGGTTAAGTGTCTGCCTTCAGCTCAGGTCATGATCCCAGGGTCCTGGGATGGAGTCTCTCATCAGGCTCCCTGCTCAGCGGGAAGCCTGGTTCTCCCTCTCCTTGCTGCTCCCCTGCTTGTGCTTGCTCACTCTCTCTCTCTCTGACAAATAAAATATTTAAGTGGCAGTTTGTGAAGGAGTGGTATTTCTTATTTAAATACTTGAATAAGTATTTAAATATAAGTATTTGATAATTCAGTATCTTTGCTGCCCTGGTTGAACTACTCCCATAGAGCTTGAGGGGCTGGCCAGTTCCAGAATGACACAGATTATATATTCCTTAGCTGAAGTTCAGTAGCTTTCCTGAATAAAAGATTCTCTTTGCTGTATGCCCTTTGAGCATTGAAATGGTTGGTTTTGACAGTTCTGTTCAGGTTTTTAGTGCTTTTTGGAGAAAAGATTTGTGAGCTTCCTCATGCTCATCATGGCCAAAATCTCCTGGTTCAGTGGTCTTTCCCTCTATTGCGTCACCCCTCACCAGCAGACAGACATGTATAGTAGCCTCCAAAAATTCTCTTGCCTCAAAAAAAAAAAAAAAAAATCTCTTGCCTCCATCTCCAGCCGTGACTCCATTTCTCTCTTTCAGGGCAAAATTTCCTCAAATCCTACTTCTTCTGTCTTATTTTCTGTTTTCCCCACAACTCCACCAAAAATTGGAAATCGCTATTGTTAAAGCCACTGAAGTTTTCTGTTTTGCTAAATGCAGATGGCTTGTCTGTATTTTCCTTGAACTATCAGTAGCATTTGACACAGGAGATAACTACTTCATGGATGAAACACTTTCTTTACTTTACATTTCCAGGAAGATCATGGTGGCTTTCTTCTTCTGCAGCTTCCCCACATCTTCCCCAGTTTGCCCTAGAGCTCAGTCCTTTGACCTCTTTTCTCTCTCAACTCACTTTGGTCTCAAGTGTCCACTGACTTCTCCCAAACATTTATTTCCAATTTCCTTCTCTCTCCTAAGCCTCAGTCATATCTCATCACCAAACTCCTATTTTCTGCCAACCCGATCAAATCATACCAGCCAGTACTGGTAACTTCATCTTTCTAATTTCTCTGCTGGCAACTGTTGAGACCTTTTTGACCATTCTTTCACTCTCAGACCACATCCAGGTTATCACTAAAACTTACTGCTCCAACTAGACTATTTCAGAATCCAGTCACTTTAACTGCTATCACTAGCCCAAGCTACCACTGTCTTTTGCCTGGATGATTGTAATTGTCCTCTAATGGGTTTTCTCTGTCTGCCCTTATTTCCCTACCATGTATTTTTTTTTTTTTTAAGATTTTATTTATCTGACTGAGAGTACCCGCAAGCAGGGGGAGCAGCAGAAGGAGAAGGAGAAACAGGCTCTCGGCTGAGCAGGGAGTCTGATGTGGAACTCGATCCCAGGACCCTGGTGGGATCATGACCTGAGTGAAGGCAGACAAAACCAAATGAGCCACCCGGGTGTCCCCAGTGAGATTTTTTTTTTTTTTTTAAATGTAAACCCGATTCTTATTCCTGCCTAACATTCTCCAGTGGCTTCTCATATCAGATAAAGGCTCAAGTCCTTAGAATGGACTACAATGTGCTATATAATACTGGCCCCCCACTGCCTCACTGACCTCATCTTTTTATTCATTCTGTAAATCATTTCAGTGTGTTGCTGTTGATCAGCCTTCCAAGCATGTTCCTGTCTTCAGGGCTTTCGCATTTGCTGTTCTTCTGCCCAGAATGTTCTTCCATCGTATCTCCGTTAAGACTTGCAGATTTATTTCCTTACCACCTTCAGGTCTCTGCTCAAATTTCATCTTTTAGTGAGACCTCCTTGGGCATCCCATGTAAATCAGCAACTCCCCACCCATTAGCCTTTCCTATTTCCTCTTCCTCCTCTATTTTTCCCCATTGCACTTTTTACCATATGACCATTGTCTTGTATTTCCCCACTGCAGCATAAGCTCCAAGAGGACAGAGGTCTCAGTCTGTTTGTTCACTGGTCTACTGCTAGAATACTAGTCTAGTGTCCAGTGTGTGTGTGTGTGTGTGTGTGTGTGTGTGTGTGTGTGTGTGTTTGGGAGAGTGAGGCAAGAAATTAGGGTCTCTACCTATCTGTGATGGACCAAGTAAGTGGTTTAGTGAGGAATTAAAGCTCCATATTTTAAGTCTTTATTTTTTTACAGTCTTTCTGATTATTGTTATGTGTCCTGATTGTTTTAACCCTTACTATGCCCAAGCCCGTTCTACATAGTAAGCACTCAGTTTTTCTCTCATTAGTTCATGTGTATTAATCTTTCCCCAAATACTTTGTAACTTCTCAAGATGCAGTGCCCTTTTCAAAACTCTAAGAATAGGGAAATAAGAATGTAAAATCAACATACTGCAGGAAATTATCCTTGAAGACTGATAGATTAGATTTTGAAGAGTAGAGTTTTGCCCCAGACCACACCCAAGAGAGTGGACAGTAGAGGTGATTCAGTTGCAGAATGTGTTGTGAGGGCAGAGCCTGACACACAGGGGGATCTAGAGTGTGCAGGGAAAGGGTGGACTGGTAGAGACATCTTTCAGAATCATCTGGCTCTCTTCCTGATTCAGACTCAGTATACAACAGGTTGATTTGCTAATCAGCTTCAGTATTAGAAGTTGTGTGCTGTCACTTTGTTACTGCATAACTTGATATTCACATTTGCAGCAGTCCATGTTAGGGACCATCCTTGAGTTCCTGTAAGATCTAAGGCTCAAAGACAGGACTATAATAAATACCCCCTAACAGTAACCCTCTACCTAGTCTCTTACTCGAAATTGAGCCTAATGACATCTTTCTCAGGTTAATGAATCCACAGTGAAATAAGAACGAAAGGTCTATGCTAGTAAAACCTTTTTAAAGGCTATTTTCAGTGCATTCCATACCCAAGGACAGTTGACTTTTGAACAACTTAGGGAGGGTGGGGGAATCAAACACCTACACAATCAAAAATTTGCAAGTAACTTGATTAGTAGCCTTCTGTTCACCAGAAGCCTTACTGATAACATACAGTTGATTGGCACATATTTCTATGTTACTTGTACTATATACTGTATTCATATAATAAAGCAAGCTAAAGAAAAGAAGATGCTATTAAGAAAATCATAAGGAAGAGATGGGACGCCTGGGTGGCTCAGTGGGTTAAGCCTCTGCCTTCGGCTCAGGTCATGATCTCAGGGTCCTGGGGTCAGGCCCCGCATTAGGCTCTCTGCTTGGCTCTCTGCTTCCCCCCTCCCTCTGCCTGCCTCTCTGCCTACTTGTGATCTCTCTCCCTGTGTCAAATAAATAAATAAAATCTTTTTTAAAAAAATTTAAAAGGAAGAGAAAATACACCTAGAGTACTGTACTATAAAAAATCCACATAATTGGATCACATGTTTAAACCTGTGTTGTTCAGAGTCAGTTGTACTGTTAACACATGAAATTGTTCATTCTGAATGGCACGTACCTGCGAGTTTTGTTTTTGTTTTTGTTTTTGTTTGTCAGCGCATACGAGGGCAAGAGCATGTGGGGGAGGGCAGTGGGAGAAGTGGGCTCCGAGCTGAGCAAAGATCCCAATGTGGGACTTGATCCCAGGACTCTGGGATCATGACCTGAGCCAAAGGCAGACATTTAACTGAGTGAGCCACCCAAGCGTCCCTACATGCAAGTTTTCTTAATAGAAATATGTATGTCTGTAGTACAAATAATAGAGATGTTAATTTGAAGTTGCCACCTATTCTAACCTAGATGCATTTTCCAAAAATTCTTGAGGAAATTGGGATCCTTTAACAAGCTCTGATTTGAAAGGTCTGTAAGCATGTCTAGAGAGTTGCACATAACTAAACAGTGATAGAACAGGACCAGAATTGGTCTGTGGATGCCTATCCCATTCAAGGCCTTACTACTTAGCCATGCTACAGTGTGTTCTTCATCTTTTTTGCTGCAAAGCTTTGTCTTTTGAGGGTAGATTTAATTTTTGAAAAGCACCAGAACACTTTGAGAGGCCCAGTTACAAATAAGATAGATAATCAAATTTAATAATCTGCTGGTGGTCCAAAATGAGTTGGCTTTGGCAAAAATGTTTTCCTTGATTGTGTGGCTAATAGCCTATAAATGCATTTTCAAAATTAAACCAAAAAAAAAGAACATAGAATGATGGAATTAGAATATCCATTTGGTTCGTTTCACATCAACACAACAGTGTCAAAATAACAGCCCCAATACTACTACTACTAATTATGATCACTGAAAACAGTTTACAATTTTTTTTAAGTTTATTTTTCAATTTTTTTTTTTGTAACCTCTACACCCAATGTGGGGCTCAAACTCACAACCCTGAGATCGAGAATTGCGTGTTCTTCCAACTGAGCCAACCGGGTGCCCCCCATTTTGAAATTTTTTAATTGAATATATTTTCCTCATTCTGGACCCAGCTCCCCCCCTTCAGTTGTATTAAGTCTTCATAAGTTCTTTGTAGAATCACATAGCCATTATATATTGTACTCTTTCTCAACCTCATTTAGACTTGATTTTCTGAGTAGCTGTATGTTTAATGCTTACCACCCATCTTATATCAGAGTCTTGCTGATCATTTTGGTCTGAAGTTTGTGCTTTAGTTCTAGAGGTGGCAACATTTTTTTCTGCCAAGGACTGGATACTAAACATTTAGGCTCTGAAGGCCAAAAGTGATCCTGTTTCATATTGTGTATATACGTGTGTCTGTATGTTTATTTTTTTAAAAGATTTTATTTATTTATTTGAGAGAGAGAGCATGAGAAGGGGGGAGGGTCAGAGGGAGAAGCAGACTCCCTGCTGAGCAGTGACCCCGACGCAGGACTCGATTCTAGAGCTCCAGGATCATGTTTGTGTGTTTAACAACCCTTTAAAACCATTCTTAGCTCGAGGACTGTACAAAATACTTCTGGGTACAGTTTGTCAGCCCTGCTCTAAAGTTTTCTCATAGAGTCAGTATTCCAGTGTTGCTGGATATAAATTCCTTGCTCACATATAGATGAGCCATATATATATAATTTGAGTTATATATTTAAAAATATGTAACTTCATTTTCTCTTGGCATAAAACATTGCAGTTGCAGTCTGATGATAGCCTAATTTTATTTTCCTTATAAGTTACTTGATTTTTTTGCATAGATGCCCAAGGGATTTTTTTCTTTCTTTACAGTCCAATTGGTGTTGGTCATTCTGGGTTGATATTCTCAGGTATGTGATGTGGTTTTCAATATGTAGTTCTGAGGGTTTTGTTTTGTTGTTTTTGTTTTTCAGTTTTTTTCTTTTTTTAGAATAAAAACATAAGGCAGAACTTTATGTATCTGATGTTTAAATATATCCATGATACATGTCTTTTTTTAACCTTACATAATGTTTTCTTTTAAACCATTTTATTTTTTTCGAGCTTAATTTGAGATACAATTAACAGATAAAATAGTATATATTTAAGGTATACCGCATGTTTTCATATACATATACATTGTGAAATTATTGCCTCAGCCAAGCTAATTAACACATCTGTCACCTCATTTATCTTGTATGTGTTGAGATGACTTAAGATCTACTCTCTTAAAAGATTTCAAGAATACCGCAGAGTATTAACTATAGTTTCCATGTTGATATTATATCACCAGAATGTAATTCAGCCCTTCGTGATTGAAATTTTGTACTCTCAACAAAAGTTTTCTTGATTTACATGTAGTTTTTAGTATTTGTTTCATTTCCTTGCATTGGTTTTCCTGCTACAAGAATTCCTGTTACCCATGTATTGGATCTTTGCTCAATTAAGCACATAGAATATTTATCACTATCTCCCAAATGCTCTGTCTCCATTTTTTTTTTAAAAACTAATTCTCTTTATTGCCTTGTTTCTGAGTTTTCTAATTCTGATGTAGGCTCTTCTATCATTTTCTTAATGACTTTTAGCTCATTTGTAGTAAGATAGTTTTGATTTGCTTTCTAGGCATGTATTTCTGGTATGTTTTTCATTGTCTGAAATGGATGTTTTTCTGTTCCTTATTCTCTTTTATGTGAAGGTTTTTCTAACTTTTTAGAAGGAAGTGCATGCAGTTCAAGATGGTTTTTCTGACTTCACGTAACTTCCCAAATACACAAACTCCTTTTGGACACTATTACTCTCTTTTTCATTCTTATTTTTACATACTTGCTTTTTATCACAATAACCACCCAAAACTCACCTTGACAAAGATATGTCAAAAGGATGTGGAGCAGTCCTGTTGAAACTGAAGGACATCCGGCCAGCAGTGTGCTTAGAGGCTGACCTAGGTCAAGTTTTGCCATCTCTTTCACATGTGAAATGCCCTTTGGTGCCCTGTGAGTTTGCTGTGGTGCCTGTGTGACATTTGGGGTGCTGCTCCTCTTCTGGAAAGACTACACTTGAGAATCAACCAGTAAGATCTTTAATTTCTTTTTTCTTAAAAACTAGAAGTACAGAAGAAAGATTTTCTAAGTTGTGCTACCAGCCAAGAAGAAAATTTCTGCCTTTGGACCCCTGTACTCAGATAGGCAAGCAGATTGATTGAAAATAATTTTAATATATTCAAATCAAACACTTTGGAAACAGGTGTGTGCATGCATTTGCGCGTGTGTGTGTGGGAGGACAAACCGGCTTGCTTCAAGATGCACGTACACTTAAATGTATGCCGTGTTTGCCTTAATCTAGTAGTCTTACGTTGAGTTGATGGAAAGGAACAGTAGAGCACATGCTTGCGTGCTTGTTGACCTTGGTGTTTAAGGACATTTGTTGGTAAATATTTGGACTTGCTTTTCTGACCTGCCACAGTGAATGTGCTTGACTGCTGGTTTCAGATGCAGCCAATGAGCCTGCGGATAATGTATTTTATAAGAAAACTGTCTGTCTTTATCAAGAGAAGGCAAGGATATGGATGTCTGTCTTTATCACGAGAAGGCAAGGATAAGGGAAATCCAGATTCCTCCATACAACAATTCATCTTACACAGAATCTTGGAGGTTGTTCCAAGTAAAACTTGACCCCGATTTATACTGTACTGAAGAGTAAAAAAGAAAAATCACCTGCTTACAGGTAGAACTTCCCTCAGGCTAAATTAGTGGAAGATTGTGCTCTCCTGTCCTAAGTGCATTATAATCTATCAGGATAAAAAGTGAAGCACTAGAAAATGCACTGAGCAGGCTGCTCTCCCTGCCATTTCTCCTCTCAGGATCCCAGCACAGGGGGGGCAGCCTTCTCTTATCTCTTCTACCTCCAGCCCTTTTTCTGGATTCTTAAAAAGTCTGTAGACTGTATTGCTTAGTGATGTTCAGGGTCCTCCAGAAAGCCAGAGCCCTGATGATAGTTAACAGCTAAGAAATGGACATGGACTTAACCCAGCTCTTCCTTTCCATAACAAAGGGATCTGTATAGATGAGGTGCCTGAGCACCTGAGCTATCCACCTAATCTCTTCTCCAGGATTACCTTGGGCTTTCTAACATTTGGCTCTTTACAAACTGGCCTTCAAGTGTTTATTAAAATACTTAGAAAAAAGAACATGGATTTTGTCTCGCCATGCTTTCCTAATAAGACTGGGTTTATAAATTATTAAGACAAATCCTAAATTAGAAGGGACCATAAAGATCAAGGTATTTCTCCCTTAAAAGAATGTCTTAAAAAAAAAACAAGGATGTCTTAGTTAATCGGAGACAAATTTTAACATTAGTATTTCAATTAATCTGTCCTAGTATAAAGTTAGAACACGGAAACTCCTTTAAACCACCTCTTCGGAAATGGCTTCATACATGAACCTGGCAACATTGCCCTCAGTCGAGTTCTTGGCTTCTGTGGACAGTAAAGGTTTTATCTTCTGGTTGAGCTGAGTAAAAATGGAAGAAAGGCCGAAAAAGGAGCTGAGTGTATAACTGTGCTTTCCTCTTCTGTAGTGTGTTCCATGGGAAACGGCACGAGCAGACTCTATAGCGCTCTCGCCAAGACACTGAACAGCAGCGCTGCCTCCCAGCACCCAGAATATTTGGTGTCACCTAACCCAGAACATCTGGAACCCATTGATCCTAAAGAACTCCTTGAGGAATGCAGGGCTGTCCTGCACACTCGACCTCCCCGGTTCCAGAGGGATTTTGTGGATCTGAGGACAGATTGCCCCAGTAGCCACCCACCTATTCGGGTCATGCAGTGGAACATCCTCGCCCAAGGTATGCCACATGCCTTTGTACCTGAGCAGTTGAGTTTGCTCTGACTACCTTTCTGTTTCCGCACACACCCAGAGCATGTGTGGAGGGAAGAGGTGTGGACAGATAGAGGCGTAGGAGGATGGGGTGACTAGGGCAGCACCAGGAGCTCCTAGAAGAAGAAGGTAGGAAAGGATGCCATCCGGGTTTCACGAATAAATCTGGCACTCAAGAGTTATACCTCACCCTCCATGTTTAAAGGATCCTGTTTTTATCAGCCTCAAACTTTCTGTTGCTTCCAACTCTCAATTCACAGTGCTAAGATAACATTTGTAAGGGAGAACCAGAATCGGCTGAATGGGTAACAGGTAGAACTTTCTGCAGGGAATGGGGGGGGGGGCACTGTGGGTGGTGGTGAGTCTGGATATTCTTGAGGCCCGATTCTCACCCATCCATGCATCTGTGTAACTTGAGGTCAAAGGGATATTGTTATAGTTCTCTGTTCATTAAGATACTACTTCGTTAGGGTAGAAAGGACACCTTTCCTAGGTCTGCTGAATTAAAGATACATACCAGTGAACTCTGTAGTATTGCCTTTCACGTAACAGTTGAAATTTTAAGAAAATGAAACAAAAGCAGCTTTTTAAAGAAGAGCGTATACCCTGACTTTTCAATCTTAGATTTTTTTTTTCTTTTCCCCTAGGTGTTTGTCCATAAGTAGGAAAAGCTGCCTATTTAAGATAGGTTCCATATCACTTTATATGGCTCAGATAAGTGTTAAAATGAGTGTGTAGTGGGGCATCTGGCTGGCTGAGTCAGAGTGTGTGACTCTGGATCTTGGGATCCGCATTGGGGGTAGAGATTACTTAAAAATTTAAAAAAAATTTTTTTTAAAGATTATTTATTTATTTATTTGACAGAGACAGTGAGAAAGGGAGCACAAGCAGGGAGACTGGGAAAGGGGGAAAGGGAGAAGCAGGCTTCCCGCTGAGCAGAGAGCCCAATGTGGGACTTGATCCCAGGACCCTGGGATCATGACCTGAGCCAAAAGCAGATGCTTAACAACTGAACCACCCAGGTGTCCCAAAAATAAAATTTTTTTTAAAAAGCTAGCATATGGGTGCCTGGTGGCTTAGGCAGTTAACGTCTGCCTTCAGCTCAGGTCGTCATGATCCCAGGGTCCTGAGATCCAGCCCTGCATCGGGCTCCCTGCTCAGTAGAGAGCCTGTTTCTCCCTCTCCCTCTGCTGTTCCCCTTGCTTGTGCATGTGCTCGCTCTGTCAGATAAATAAAATCTTAAAAAAAGTTAGCATATAAAGTTAAATACATGATTTCATCTGACATAGTTTCGATCCTTGGGATTGTAAAGAACACTGTTGAAGTCTCAAATTTAAGATTTTTCGTCTTAGAATATAGTCATATGAAACAGTTTTGATATGAAAGAAAATGAATTGCTTGCCTTATCTGGATATTAAGAGGTTATTTAGTTTGGTGGGTTTTGTTTGTTTTGGGTTTTTTGGAGAGAGAGAGAGCAGGCACACGTACGTGCACACACATGAGCAGGCGAGGAATAGAGGGAGAGAGAATCTGAAGCAGACTCCACACTCAGAGCAGAGCCCAGTGCGGGGCTCCATCTCATGACCCTGAGATCATGACCTCAGCCGAAATCAAGGGTCGGATGCTTAACCAACTGAGCCACCCAGGTGCCCCACTTTGGTTGGTTAATACAGTTTAGACAGAGAAGAATCACCCAAAGCATCTGAAGTAGAGAAAGCATTCTGAGGGTCTTGAGGAGTGTCAAACTGAAGGAGATTTCCAGGTACTTAGCTGCTATAGCACCATGACTTCTAAGTACCTGTGACAACTGACTGACTTTTTTATTTCAGCTCTTGGAGAAGGAAAAGACAACTTTGTACAATGCCCTGTGGAAGCACTAAAGTGGGAAGAAAGGAAATGCCTCATCCTAGAAGAAATCCTAGCCTACCAGCCTGATATATTGTGCCTCCAAGAGGTGGACCACTATTTTGATACCTTCCAGCCACTCCTCAGTAGATTGGGCTATCAAGGCACGTTTTTCCCAAAGCCCTGGTCACCTTGTCTAGACGTAGAACACAACAATGGACCAGATGGCTGTGCCTTGTTTTTTCTCCAGAATCGATTCAAGCTAGTCAACAGTGCCAATATTAGGCTGACGGCCATGACATTGAAAACCAATCAGGTGGCCATCGCACAAACTCTAGAGTGCAAGGAGTCCAGCCGACAGTTCTGTATTGCTGTCACCCACTTAAAAGCGCGTACTGGCTGGGAACGATTTCGCTCAGCTCAAGGCTGTGACCTCCTCCAGAACCTGCAGAACATCACCCAAGGAGCCAAGATTCCACTTATTGTTTGCGGGGACTTCAATGCAGAGCCAACAGAGGAGGTCTACAAACACTTTGCTTCCTCCAGCCTCAACCTGAACAGTGCCTACAAGCTGCTAAGTGCTGATGGGCAGTCAGAACCTCCGTATACTACCTGGAAGATCCGGACCTCAGGGGAATGTCGGCATACACTGGATTATATCTGGTATTCTAAACATGCCCTCAGTGTGAGGTCAGCTCTTGATTTGCTCACTGAAGAACAGATTGGACCCAACCGGCTACCATCTTTTAATTATCCTTCAGACCACCTGTCTCTAGTGTGTGACTTCAGCTTTAATGAGGAAACTGATGGACTTTTATAAATGCTTGTCTTTTTAACCACTAGAGTCTTAACCAAGGATGTTTCAGGAAACCGAAATAGGATAAGAAGTTGCCTGAGGAAGGGTTCCCAGTTTCTCTTACGTCATTTTCCATGTTTCCAGCATGCCCTCGGGAAGGAATCCCCTTAGTCCACAAACCTTTTTCATTAAAACCTACAGCAAAAAAGGTGTTTGCACTCCAGTTTTGGCTTGTATTATTTTCTTTCCCTTAGCATTACATTTTGATCATTTACAGGCATTAAAAATTAGGCTTCTTTTGTAGCTTTTCCACTTTAAGGATTCTATATAAAAATAGACTTACTTGGGTCCTCCATAATTAACAATAAATATACAGGAGCAATTTCTCTAGATAGCATTTCAAGTTATTTATTTGTGGGTTTTTTAAATGTCAGCAAGATATGCATGGCAATATTTATTTTTTATATTTTCTTGTAAGATTAAGAGCATTGTGAATGTGTTAAAACCATGTAAAACATAAGTTATAGAGTAATTTATAGTGATTTTAATTCTCTAAGATCTGTTTCTTGGGGTCTAACAATAGTAGTGTACAAAGGGACTATTTAGCCTGACTGGATTTTTTGTTTAAGTGGAAATATCAGGCCTCCTTGATATATTCTTCATAAGTAATCCTCACTATGCCTCTGCATTCCCATTATTGTGTTTCTTAAAAGAGATTCCATGGCCAGTCAATCTTCATTATTGAATCACTGTTAATGCATTTATAGCTTTCCATTGGAATGAGATGGTATACATTTGAGGTCACTCAATGTCTATTTGTATCGGACTATGCTTTTTCACACGAGGTTATTTAGGAACTATTATGTGGTAGTAGCTAAGAAAGTGAGTGGGGCCGCCTTTTCAGAGATGGGAAACTAGGAAGCCTATTAACGAGGCTATTCTTGAAATCTCCTCTGATAGCCAAGTTGCTAGTTCAAAATGTCTAGAAAGAAGAATGGAAAAAGTTGGAAAGATAACCTGGAATTCTCTTCTGTAAGAAATACAAGAGGTGCGAGATAACAGGTAAAGCCCCTTTCAAGCAAAATCTCAACAAATAACCTATTGGTAATAAATTGATAAATATTTTAACCCGTGAGTTGTAAATATTGAAGAATAATAAATGGTCTTTTAAAGCTAGTGATTTTAATATCTTGTCTTTTCAGTCCAAAAAGAATCTGGGAGTAGATTTGATCTTCTAACACTGTTAACATGGTGACCCACAGTATCCATTTACACACAGACCTTCATTTTTTAAGTGGATCTGTAGCTGCACATTGAAGGCGTCTATGCTATGCTTATGTAATATCTCTAGGCATCACTGTTGGAGTTCCCCAAAATGGTTCACCCAAGTATTCTGCATTGGAACTAATTGTGAAACTTCGTTGGTTTTCAGTACATTGTATACACAAAATCTTGCGGCTTCCTAGAAGGAATGGCAAGCAGGAAGAACATCTGTACCAACTGTCATTTGGTTCAAATCTTGGCATTATAATGGTAATCATAGGCTATTGAGAAACCAAATTCTGATTTATACAGGCATTAAGTATTGTTTGCGTGCCCCAAAGCACACCAACCCGAAAAGAAACTTTATCACAGCAGCCTTAAGAGAGCAAATCCAGATGAGAATGAAAGCCAAAATAATGTTTGCATTTCAAATGTTGTCCACCAAATATATGCATTAACAGGCTTGAAGGTAAGACTAGGGTTGAGGGTTAGACTAGGGGTGGCCAGGAATGCTAATGAGCAAAAAAGCTGGAAATACTGTGTGATTGTAATGTGCATATAAATTAAAGAAATGGGGGGAAAATTATAATGGAACTCTCCTTATGAGTTGTCCTTTGGAGTTATGGCAGTATGCTTCTGTTTGTGGGTTTTGTATTTGTCTTTATTTAAAATGGAGTTACGTGAGCGTTTTATGTAAACAATTTTTAGTA
Organism: Ailurus styani; assembly: GCA_002007465.1. Taxonomy (NCBI): domain Eukaryota; kingdom Metazoa; phylum Chordata; class Mammalia; order Carnivora; family Ailuridae; genus Ailurus; species Ailurus styani. The sequence goes on from LNAC01000475.1 coordinate 784,993, forward strand.
GTATATTAAATCTTGGGTTGTACTTCATATTTTATTTTTCCTTTTAAGTCTTTGTAGACACCTTTGCCTTATGGACTGTCAGAGTAACCAGAAGCAGAATGGTAAGTAACAAATCTGTATTCTAAACCTTTAGGCATGTTCCATTTAATGAATTCTCTTATTCTGTCCCCCTTGTACCTTATGGTTCAGCTTTTCCTTTTATATCACATAATATTTTAATTGTCATAATAAGAGTCTTAAAAGAGAAGGTAAATTGTGCATATTTGGAGAGAGAATGAGAGTACCAATGGATTTATTTTTCTTCCTCCATGTCATATTTCAGTAGATTCCCTTCTACAAGGTGAAAGGAATGGGAACGACCACTTCATTCATTTGAGCAAAGGATAATGGCGTATACATACGAAACTAATATTTGAGTTCCTTGCCTTTGGCTCTAAGAGCTTTCAATACGATCTTTTCAACTACTCTGAATTAAGTTTTCTACAACTACTCTTAATTTAAAATGGGGTGGTATTAATTTGACCAAAGTGACAGCTAGTAGTAGGAGAGCCAGTATTCAGACCTATGTCTATCTTGAGTCCAGAATGCTTGCTTCTTTCCCCACCAACATGCTCCATTGGCCTTGAGTGAGTACAGTTGCAGACAAAAGTGATATGTGCGGGAGGAAGAGATCTGTTCAGTGAAAAATGGTCAAACACATAAGGCAAAATACTTTATAGTACATATGCAATATAGAATAGAAGCAAGATACAGATGCCAAATTGTGGCTGAAAGAGTGGATCTCAGTTATTCTGATAGAGTATAGTAGTTGAAAAGTAGAATATGTTACTGTTTGCATACTTCTTTTTAGAAGGAAGCAGTAAGAACAGTTACTGTAGGGCTCCTGGGTGGCTCAGTCGTTAGTTGTCTGCCTTCGGCTCAGGTCATGATCTCAGGGTCCTGGGATCCAAGCCCCGCGTCAGGCTCCCTGTTTGGCAAGAAGCCTGCTTCTCCCTCTCCCACTACCCCTGCTTGTGTTCTCTCTCTCACTATGTCTTTCTGTCAAATAAATAAATAAAATCTTAAAAAAAAAAAAAAAAACAGTTGAAACACTCTAGTAGTGTTTCAAAGTAGAGGAAGAAATTGGTGCAAATATTCTATATTGGAGCCATTTTTTAAAACAGCCAACATTTTATAATAGTGAAGGGAATGTTGCATATAATTAGATATGTGTTTTAGGCTTAAGGAAGTTTATACCCAAGATACAAATTCTAAAAAGAGATAAAAACACATGCTCATAGTCCTAATTGATTTCAATTTTAGAAAAGGAAAGGCATCCAAAAAATGAATGTACTTGCAGGAAGAGCTTTTTTTAATGACATGTATAAAAATATGGCACAGGCAAGCTTTCATCTAGAGGGGCTAGATACCAGAGTGGGAGAGGACTGGAGCTTGGACTTGTAAAACAAAGGAGGAAAAACAAGTAACATCAAATAGAGGGGCCCAGGCTCTAAGTGAAGACAGCTCTGACCAGCGTGGCCCTGAATAAGTTGCTCCATCTCTAGGGCCTCAGTTCTCTCATCCACACAGGACTGCTTTGCACCTGCCCTGTGAACCCCAAAGATTTGTGACATGTTTGTAAAATAATATTGTAAACTGTGATATAAAATATACACAGAGTTCAGTGAACCTTGCTTCAAAATTTCAAAGCAAGAAAGGGAAGGGCATTGTACTTAGTATCTTAAAATATTCATGGATGTTTTAACAACCGACTCTTACTATTCCAAGAATAATCATCTTTCAATTTGAAAATGCAAAACAAATTGGGTTAATAGAAACTTAAGCCCCAAATAGGTGAGGGGCTGATAGAATGGCAAGATTTTTTTTTTCTAATTGTTCTCCCAAGCATATGTGAGGTTGTAGGTGATACGGTTCTTTAATTTCATGAGAGGATGTCAACCCTACTTTGATTGGTAAAGTAAAAAATACTGCCTTTGTGTGGCGAAACAGAATACTCGTAATTCCAGGCCCTTGTTATCTAGATTTCTGTGGAAAGCTCCCGTCTAAGAAAACATTCACCTAAGATTAGACATGAGTACACAGCCATGCCTCTTGACAGAATGCTAGGAAAACCTTGGTTGCTTCTAAGCAGCTGGTAAACTGGATTATATGAATCTCATTACTGATCAACTTATCTTTTTTTTTTAAGATTTTATTTATTTATTTGACAGAGAGAGAGATTACAAGCAGGCAGAGAGGCAGGCAGAGAGAGAGGAAGAAGCAGGCTCCCTGCCGAGCAGAGAGCCTGATGTGGGCCTCGATCCCAGGATCCTGAGATCATGACCTGAGCCGATGGCAGAGGCACTAACCCACTGAGCCACCCAGGCGCCCTCAACTTATCTTTTTTGCTTTGCCTCCCATGACATTCAAAACCAGACCTTACAGCTGAATTTTAATTACTGGGTGACACTTTACAATGTTGTAACAGTATGTGCTCTGTATGTGTTCATCTTTTGCCATCCTCTTTTCTTTGGCCTAATTTTCTTTTTCCTCTTTCTTTTTTTACTTTCACTAATTTTTTTTTTTAAGATTTTATTTATTTATTTATGTGACAGAGAAAGATCACAAGTAAGCAGAGAGACAGGCAGGCAGAGAGAGGAGGAAGCAGGCTCCCTGCTGAGCAGAGAGCCAGCTGCAGGGCTCCATCCCAGGACCCTGAGATCATGACCTGAGCCGAAGGCAGAGGCTTTAACCCACTGAGCCACCCAGGTGCCCTACTTTCACTAATTCTTAGATTACGTGAACTATCTGAAATTATTTTTGTAATAAAGCAGAGTATAAATTATCTTGCTACGTTAAACAGATTCAGGCACCTAAATGAAGATAATTTGCGTACAAGAATGTCAAAGGAGGATTACAGATCTATTATCCGTAACGTTATCTATAATATGGAGAAATGCCAGTCAAGAAGGATGATGGAAGACTGGGCACAGGGAATAATGTCCAGCATCTCATTTTGGTTTCCATAGATTGGTGAACCTGAAGAGAACACACAGCAAAATTCTGCAATATTTTAAGATTTAATTTGTGAGAAAATAAAGATCATTACATGATGGGATAGACTTACTCCTAAACTAACCTCCACCCACCCTTTTTTTTTTTTTTGGATGGGAGGGAATGTAGGTTGAGGCTAAAACTAAATTGGGAGGCAAAGGAGGAGTTCTGTCTTTAGGTCTGCCACTGACTAGCTGAACCGAGACTGAGGAGTCCATCTTTTCCTGAACCCTAGTTGTAATACAGGGAATACAGAGATCAGAGAATCTCTAAGGTTTTAAAAACATTAAACCGAGGCACTTCAACACAATTTGAGTTTCTGCTGCCACAGCTCAAATATTTCTGCAATTTTTTGGAACTGCATCCATATCCAATTTTATGAAGGTCTCAAAACCAGTGTGAATTTAATAGCCACATCTTATTTTGAACCAAATATGCCATTACCTAGCTTGAATCACATCAGTTTATTAACCTCAAGTGACTTGGCTGTTTCTAAAACCAAAATCTTCCTCAGCAGAAAACTTGCCTCTATTATTATGTTTTAAATTTTAGGCATTGCTCCAGGAAGCAATTCAAAAATATTTTGAACAATGGTAACATTGTTGGCATCCGTATATAGCTTCCCAAAATAATTTCTTAAAGGGACAAGGCACATGAACATGCTGTATTGTTTTCTAAGACTCTTTCATCCTAAAGAGATGTTAAATATGAGGAAGACACTTTAGAAATGATGGATAATCTACAGTATGAAGGCTTTTCAAAAGCCCGTTTTAATACGTAATAGGTAATTCTCAAACTACCTTTTTCCACTGAACATTTTAGAAAAGCCTATGTTATGACACAGCTTCTTAAAACTTTCCTTGATTGTATGGCAGTGTGGTTCCCAAACTTGACAGCACCAATGAAATTGCCTAGAGAGATTTAAAAAATACCAGTGCCTGGCTCCCACTCCCATTGTAATATGAGTCTAATGGGCAGGAAAATTACTGTTGTGTTACAGTGAATGTCCTACGACTCAAATAATTGGCAGATTATGTAAAATGTATTTCACCTGTTTTGACAGTGATAGTATCATTTCATCAAAGTCTTCTAAAATAGACATTTTCTCAGAGTTAAACATATTACTACAACAGGATGGGAAGAAGTATCTTGGGAGAAAACAAGTGTTGGTTTGTAGCCTATTTACAGTTCAGTTTTATTTTGTTTTTGATATGGATTATTTTTTTTTTACATTTATTTATCTGAGAGAGAGCATAAGCAGGAGGGTCAGAAAGAGAGGGAGAGAGAATCACAACCAGACTCCACGCTGAGCATGGAGCTGGACACCGGGGTCCATCCCACAACCCAAGATTATGACCTGAGCCGAAACCAAGTCAGATGGTTAACCGACTAAGCCACCCAGGAGCCCCTGGAGTATTTTGCATTAAATAGTCATGTTCTGTTTATAAGTTCTCACTTTAGAAGTTGTGATATATTGTGTTTAAGTCCTGAACTCAGCCTTCCTGTTAAGTTGCAGTGTTCAAAAATAGTTATGGTCGTTTAAGAAGCGAAATAGATGAGAATCAAATCCGTCGCCCTGCTGCACTTAGATTTTCAAAGCTCTGGAGGGGTGGTGCAGAAGGGCAAATCAGCACACCTGCAAAGAGTGAATAGTAACCTCATTCTCATTAGGACGGGCATCAATGTATACTGACTTCCTACAAAATACTATTGGTTTTAATAATGGAGGACGTGATTGTAACAGAGAGGCAGAAGCACAAATAAATCAAACCACATAGGGCTTGTATTGTGAAAGGGGAAAAGCTAATACAGGGAGAAGTTGCAGTGATGGCCATGGAACTAAAGTAGGGTTATTACTTTTGCCTCCCCAAAACAATGTGCTGTGTAGTGCCCTTGGAGTAGGTCAGGTGATTCCAAATAAAAGGAGCAAAGGATACTTTGAAAATAACCCCAAAGCCAAAATGTTCTTTGTGTAGAAGTTTAGCTGGTGACTTCTTACTACACATGACTTACTTATGTTCAGTAATCAGAGATGCCTTCTCCATAGTGAGGTATTAAGGCACCAGGTGCCCTATCCCTTACATTCTGCCTTCAAGGCAACCCGTCTGCTAGAATTGCCCTATTATTTTCACTGCATCAACAAACTCTGGCCTTTACTTTAGCCTTACTTGCTTAGCCCTTCCTGCTCCACTTGATAACACTGCCCACTGTATCTGGAAATGTTCCCTCATTTGTCCTGTTAATTCTCTGTGAACAGTCCTTCATTTCCACTGCTGATTCTTTTCCTCTCCCATAACCCTTGTCTTCACATACCTTATACTTTTCAGTCTTTAGACTCAGAATTCAAAGTGGACCACTCCCCAACCTGGGTGGCTTTAAGCCTATTTCAGAAATTATTATTTTGATGTCTGTCACTTCTCAGTAAAGTGAATTCTTATCTAGGTGAAAACAGTGGTCCAGAGAGTAGCCATCTGTTAGAATGGCCCAGTGAGGTATGGGTGCCTGGAATGTCTGTAGCCCAGAGAGGACTGAAAGAGTAGCAAGAGAAGAAGGCTCAGGAAGGTAGGCAGAGTCCAGATCAATGGACTTAAATGTTATACTCTGAACTTTTATGTTTTTAGGAAGAGATGCCATTGAATTTATTTTTAAAAGATTTTATTTGAGAGAGCACAAGCAGGGGGAGAAGTAGAGAGAGGGAAGGAGGAGCACACTCTGTGCTGAGCAGGGAGCCCAATGCAGGACTCAGTCCCAGGACGCTGGGATCATGACCTGAGCTGTAGGCAGACGCTTAACCGACTGAGCCACCCAGGTTCCCCACCATTGAAGAATTTAAAGCAATTGCAAGGGAGTGATGAAATCTGCACTTTACAATGCCCTCAACTTGTAACACGAGAAATAAAAAGGAGGCTTGGTGTGACAATCAGTAAAGGTTGGGAAGATGGGAAAGGGAGCTACTTAAAAGGTAATATCGATAGGATTTGGTGAATGACTGGAGGTAAGAAGTAAGGTGTCTGGAATGGTTTCTTCTGGCATGAGTAGTGGACTGCTGGTAATGTTATTTACTGAGCTAAGAACAGATTTTAGAACAGAGTTCAACCAGACATTAAGGGGGAAATCAGGAATTTATAAGCAATTAGATAAATCCACCTGGATTAGAACTCCAGGCATTTGGTAGTAGAAACCACAGACAGGGATGAAATTATCTAACGGTTAAGTTGAAGTGAAATAGTGATAGTAAACACTTAATATGAGTGTTTCCTATATGCCAGGCACTGGTTCTAAATCCTTAACATATTAATTCATCAGAGACCCATAGACAGAATCTTGTTAAGTATTTATTAACATTAAATGGGAAACTGAAGGAAAGCAAAGCAGACTAAGACTGGTCAGGCAGGAAGTAAACCAGAAGAAGGATGTCATGGAAAACCAAAGAATTTTTAAGAAGTAGGCTGAGGTACAAGATCACATGAAAAAATGAAGTGTCTGTTTGATTTTACTACTGGATTGTTGGGACTTCAATGAGAACTGTTTCTCTTAAGCCAGAATTCAGCTACTGAAGAGAGACAGAGCAATAGGCTGTAAAACTTGTTGGAACAAGGAGACCAAGAAGGTATGAGAGGAAGGCGGAGTACAGGAGGAAGACACACCTGGCCTCCTTCCTGGAACAGATGGATAAGGATGGATGCCAGAGTAAGTAGATGCTCTTAAAGCAAAGGGTCCAGAAATGGAGAGAGTTCACAGCTGTGGACCTCCATGTTCTCTATAAAGAGGTGTACTGACTGGTCATTTGGTTAAGCAGGGTAGTAAGGCTGAAATTATTGCTGGAAGAAGACCTAAGGAATAAATGGACAGACTGCTAATTATTGTTCAAAAACCCCAGTGAGGCTGGACTACATAGTGACATCAAGCCACTTATAACAACAATTGTTACAAGGTTCTTCTCCAATATACCAGACACAAAAAAGCAAATGTTGAGTTACAGTGGTTTGCAGTTTTGAAGGGTTGAGATTAAAAAGCCATACCACTGATAATTTTAATCAGCAGAAACATTGATCAGTATATACTGTCTACATCTGTTTCCAAATCTAGACCTTAGGTGTAGTTATTCTGGAAGAGACAGAAAAATGTCTAGGTAGAGTGGTGGAGATAATAAGCTAGGTAGTTCTGACTTAACCCAGTGAGAACCAACTAATAATATAGTAGTGGGGAGAGGGGGGGATTATTCACTCAAAATTTAAGTTGCTTAAGCTGTCCTCCATAGGACATGACTTAGATTCTTAGCAAATATGTTACCAACACATGTCTGAGTGTCCAGTAATTTCAGCATTTGGGGAAAGGTGCAGGTATGGTATAAGCTATATACTCCCTGCCCTCCAAAAATATGGAGTATGACTAAAGAAAGGAAACTATGGTGCAAAAAAGAAAACACATCTCAGTGCCAAAGAAAACTGAAATATTTAGGAAATGTCTTAAGAGTAGGTAGAATTTGAGCTTAATTCCCAAATGGGATAAGAATGAAGTGAGTTTTTCTTTGAGCTTTTATTAAAAAGTACCATCAGGTTATGTTTATGGCAAAGATAAACAATTCCAAAGGCTGCTGTTATAAAAATCTTTGTCGACCTAAGTAGTTATCTGATCAAATGCACAATTGAAGGCCACAAAACATTAAGTATCAGTTTATTTAAATTTCTAAAAGATGTAAAAATAGACAGCTTTTCTTTGTAGTCGAAAGAGCATTAAGATGTGGGGTCACAGGACCTAATTTGGTGTGAAATTAGGAAATTCACGTACTCCCTCTGGTACCTCCATTTCCTAATTTGTAAAAGGGCTAGAGTGTTACTTGATCTTCTTAACCCTCAAAAGGTCTGTCTGAGAAATAACTGGTCTGATTTGAAATACAGATTCAAGTGTGGCCAAAATTAATAAACTCATGGCAAGTAGAACATTATAGTTCATGATAGTAATTAGAAAATAAGTGGCAACATGCAGATATTTGCCAAATATTAATATAATGGAACAAAAAGAGGGAAAAGTTCTTCACACAGTAGTTGGGAAGGAGAAATAAGACTTCTATACTCAACTAAAACAGTGTCTCTATACTAGCTTTTGAATATTGTTATAAATATCACCAGAGACCAAAACACAACATAAATTTCATTTCTATATTTCAGAAAACCTACTTGAATACACTTTGAAACAAGAGTACAACAAAATAGAATATACTTCAAATGTTGAATATACAAACTATTATAGTTCAAATCTGAACACTGGTACTTTCCCTCTTAAACTTCAACTAAGAAAAAAAAAAAGGAAGAAAAAAAAAATAAACAAAAACACCAGGTATTAGAGCTACCTGACAAAAATTCATGCTGAGCCTGAACTTCCAAGCAACAGAACTGAAACTGCTATGTCTGCACAGACGCCAGGGCTGAGTGAGTGACACAGGCAGGATACAGCAAAAGGCCAGAGCCAACTGTTAATTTGTCCACAATTAAGAAACTGACAGACTTAAACTACCATATAAAATGTTACATGTAAATTCTATAACAATACTGTGCTAGGTACAAGATTTTTAAAATTTTTCTTTTAATAAAAAAGCTTTACACAAACAAGCCATTAGCTTATTTCAATAAAGAAAACTGAAAATTAGTCTAAGGCCTTTGTTTTAAATCAGCTTAAGCTATATATGATATAAAAAAAATCGCACTAGATCTTTTTTGCTATCCTCTTTCTGAAAAGCTTTTGGATCCATTTTCAATTCACATTCTAAAATACCTATATTAGCAGTCTTCACATAGCACCAGTTAAGTGAGTTCTGTGTGAACACAGTAATAATTGCTGGTATGCATATAAAATGCATCAAAAATTGCTATATGTAACAATGAGATCACCCATCCCAACCCCTCCCCACTGAAAACTATATAACCTCTTACAGAATGTTAGTGTTCCAAGTCTTAGTGTAACTTGATATTGTAGTGAGTTGCTTGGTCCCTTTCAATCCTTTTCCTTAACGATGGGTTCAGTTGTTTCCTACTGTAAGAGGCAGTTTTCTGTCAGCATCTCCATATGTAGTTCATTTCCCACTGAAACATGGGATAGGTAATTTATTTCCAGTAAGTCTGATTGTTTTCTTATATGCATTAAAAATGTTTTAAAGTCTTTTGACTTTGCTTGATGACCTCCCTTGCAAATATTTATGTTAGTACTATCACTAACAGTCTCAAGTCCACGGTAGAGCTGCTGTTTTATTTCTCACACGTCACTAGTCCTTCTGTTTTCATAGTTACAGGAAGGGCAATAGCTGAAGGCGCACTGACAACCACTACGTGGGTCACTGTCTTATTTCCATCTGCTGGTTTTTCTTCTTGTACCAGCTGCAAAGTTTTCACGTCATGTTCCTGCTTTTTTGCCACTGCTTCTGATTTTACCTCTGGCCCTTTTATGACCGCACTGATAACTCGTGGAGGAGTCTGGCCAGACGCCTGTTGAGTAGGCACTGATAGTCTCATTACAGGAGTACCGTGGGCTATTGAAACAGGGGTAAGTGCTCTCACAGCCAGTGGGGTTCCAACAATGTTAATGCTTCCTGATCCAGTCATATTTGACTTTGTCTGCAGTTGACACTGTGCAAGTTGTGTAGCTGGGATGGTAATAATTTTGGCAGGCTGCATGGTGATTTTGTCTCCGTTTTCAGAAGAGGCTGGCATCACAGTAGGGATTGTCTGAATAACTACCTTTGGAGAGGTTGCCGTTGTTGGACTAGTGCTGGTTATTAATGGTGCACCTGCATTAACTGACTGAACTGCCACAGTTGAGATTTTCTGACCCAACGATGTCATTACAACAGGTACTTGCATTGCCACACGAACTGTCCTAGTAGATTCAAAAAAAGTTGATTGAATATTAAATTAGGTAACAGGTTTCTTGAACAAAAAGATGAATGCAAACCTATAATGTACAAAACTAATGCTCCCATATTTTACAGGTGTACTGACGATTAAGAACATGAAATATCATGAGATATATTTTAAATAAGTGCCCATGTTAAGTTCCATCTATAAAACCATAAAGAAACCAATTCAGGTTAGTTGAGACCTTTTTAACAATAACAAACAGATTTAAAAGATCAAGCACTTTTCAGAGTCTTGCTGATAGTGGATTCTTAGGCTGCTAACATTAAAAAAGGGACATGGTTTCCTTCACTGACCTTGGAGCTGCTGTTGCTGATACAGATGCGGTAGTAGTAGGAGACCTGGATGGAGTATCATGACCAGGGGAAGTAATGTTCACAACTCTAGCTACACTCTTCTCTGTCCTGGAGCAGTTCAGAGATGAGTTTTTTCCACCACGAACAGAGGTTGCTGCTTTCAGGAGACTCTCTGCAGACAGTGACACTCGTTCTAATGATTTTTCATCAGTAGCTGCTGCTAAATCTTCATTACAAGTTTCACTTTTGTCGTCATCTATGACTACTATGTTTTTGGGCATATACTTGAACTGATATACAAGCCTCTGTCCTTCAACCTTTGCAAGAATACCCCTTTGGTAATAGTATCTGTAACGGAAACAGTACTAAATGAATCAAGTGTATTACATTTTTTGCCCCCCCCAAAACAGTGTGTAGAATGGATACTAACAGAAACATTCACTTATTCCTGTTAGAGATGAGAAGGAACTCCTACTGGCTGGGGATTGTTTAAAAGACTAAGAATTTAGATAGGAATGAAACTGGAACCTGGTGCCACAGGTCCTTTACCCTTTAGGTTTCTAAAATAGCTATAAGTTCTCTTCCTTAAAGGAGGTAATTCAACCTAAATACCAAATATTTTACTGTATCTTAGGGCATCAGTAAAAATCCAACTGATTTACACAGGTTTTATAAAAATAATCTGACGTTATGTAGAAAAATTACTTAAATGGTGCTTAGTAGAGATAAGTCTGTGGGACATGTGAATACTGTCATATAAACTGTGTGTCCATTTACAAACACCCCAAGTTAGAAGAAGCCATGTACACTGCAAAATTCTGTGGGTTTCTCAAACTGACAAAACTTAAGAGAAAACTTCATATTAAGATAAATCCATTATGACAAGTTCATAGGAACTATATTTCATTTGGGTTTAATTTCCTGAAAGGTCTTCAACTTACTAAGTGCAAAAGCATGTTTTTCTGCAAAAATGGGTTTCCACTGATGACTGAAATTTTAGACATCTAGACTAAAATCCTTCTCTCCATCTACCTGCAAACCTAAGAAACTCCCCCAGAATATCCCCAAATTAAAAGTAATAAAAAGGGGTTTTTAGAGTTTCTCTTTAAACAACTAATAGACAATACAGAGGTATGCAGGTTTTATTTGAAAATTCATTCTCTTGTGTTCCTACCTTAGAGCTCGTCCCATAGTTTCATAGTTCATATCTGGCTTGTTCTTGTGCTTTCCCCAAAGTTTAGAGACAGCCTTTGAATCCACAAGCTTGAATATGCCTTTTTCTCTCTGAGTCCACTTAATATACCGAGGACAAGTATTTTTATCTTGAAGTAGATCTAAAAGAAACTCCCACAAGTAGGTTGTGTTTCCTTTGAAAAAATAAGACATTGATTAAAAATTCATTAATATAATTAAGTACATAATTAAAGCAAATATTTAGGGGCACTTCAGTGGCTCAATCAGTTAAGCATCCAACTCTTGTTTTCTGCTCACGGTCATGAGATTTAGCCCCACATCAGGCATGGAGCCTGCTTCAGATTCTCTCTCTTTCCCTCTCCCTCTCCACCTCTGTCTCCACTCACACCCTTGACCAAAAAAAAAAAAAAGGCAAATAATTATCCTGGACAAAAATTCAATAACTACTGATAAAACAAATGTCCTAAGAGTCTGTCATTAAGTACTTGACTATATGAGCAATCATTTACACACTATCAAATTGTGTTGCCTAGTAAATTATACACATACACACACACACACTGTATTTCATTATAACATAATCCTAAATATACCTGTTTGCTGGTTTTCAAAAATAATATCCTATTTATGTTTACAGTTATGATACTAATAGGTGTCCTGGATTTTCTATTATACATTACCCTGTCCTAAATTTTGAGTTCAGTAGAGGCAAGGCAAAGGCATAATGCATAGCACAAAGTGAACCTGAATTAAACTGAATCCAATTTATTAATTTACACAGATCTAAACCATGAATAAATCTATTTGCACTAGTATGTTTATTATATAAGTCCCAATTCTGTGATCAAAAATTCATCAAAAAGCACATCAGTTGTTAAAAGGCAAGCAATACACAGTGAAATGTGCAAAACTTTTAAGATTTTTTTAAAGATTTTATTTTTTTAATATTTTTTTAAGATTTTATTTATTTTTAATATTTTTTAAAAAGACTTTATTTGACACACAGAGAGATAAGTAGGCAGAGAGGCAGGCAGAGAGAGAGGAGGAAGCAGGTTCCCTGCTGAGCAGAGAACCCATGCGGGGCTCCATCCCAGGACCCTGAGATCATGACCTGAGCCGAAGGCAGAGGCTTTAACCCACTGAGCCAGCCAGGTGCCCCATATTTTATTTTTCTACGTAATCTCCACACCCAACACAGGGCTGGAATCCACAACCCCAAGATCAAGAGTTGCATGCTCCACCAACTGAGACAGCCAGGCACCCCGAAACTATTTTTCTTTGATATATTTTCTTTGATTCACCTTGATGCAGGAACTCTGAAGTACATGTTTTATAAAGTACAAATAACCCGTGACCCTTTAAACATTATCTTTTCATTATCTTCTGGACGACGACTAGTCGACTTGGATTTGAAGCTCAATGAGACCTACCTTCCTCTAAAAACAGAGTTGTTTTTTTTAATTGCTAATCTTCTACTGACTATACCCAGTATCGTGGAGACAAGCTTTGTATTAGGATTTCATTATATATGAACAGTTGAATAAATATATTTGTGCTTTAGTCTTAAAATATGAACTCCTTAAACAGAAAGCACTAAAAAGTAACATGGGAATTCCTTTAAACTAGTCAAGTATTCATCAAATGCTAACTATATAGAACATATGATCACGTGACTAGCAAAATTTGAAAATGAGCTATTTCTGCAGAATAACGTAGTTATTCATCATACACTATGCTCCTTAAGTGTAGTAGAGGATACAGAAGAGCATTTAAAACTTGGTACCTGCTTCAAAGAATTTACAATTTAGTTGGGAAGGGAAAAGATAAGCAAATGACAAATTAACAATAAAAAAAGTAACAGTTTGTGAAATGACACATGATCACAAGGCAATGCATAATTATATTCTAAATGAATGAGAAAATGTCTGAGATTTCAGGAATAAAAGTAGATTGGTAAGACAGGAAGACTTGGAAGATGACTAAGATTTACACAGAGGAAAAGGAGCGAATCTGGGATTCAGATAAGGAACTTCATCCCCAAAAGAAACCATGACTTTTTTTCATTCCCTTTGGCAAGTGGAGGATGGGCAAGTAGTGGACAGTGGTTATGGGGAGATCAGCCTGAAATTTTCAGAATGCTGTTTTTCTTTTATTCCCTTCATATAAAGCCTCTAGGGCCAGAGATTTTTAAACTGATGAAAGAACAGAAAAGAACCCTGAGGAGAAAATTAGAATACACACACCACCACTGAGTCACCAGGTCATCTCTAGGCTCCTAATCACTATCCCTGTACTATCATCAAATCTAGATCCAATTACAGGCTTTGTGAGAAGGACCTCTAAGGGTAGGAGGCTTCCAAACTAAGCTATTGCTACTCAGTCTAAATGCTGATGTTCTTCCTCGTTTTCATTCTGGAATTCTCTGAGAATTCAATAAATTTACTCACCCATAGTTGAGACTAGTGTGCATCTCTTGACCTAAAAAGATTAACCTTTAACTTTACAATGTTCTGTCTGTGTCTCTGAAATCCCATTGCATCATCATCGATACTTTGTAAAATCTCTTACTATTAAATCATATGTAACTTTCAACTGCATTAAGATGTGTACTTGGGACATTTCTGTGATCAAGAGATTATCAGGCCCTATGAGTGGACACAGTAAAAGTGAGCTTATTCTGGAAGAAACTTCTAAACATAAACAATGCCTTGTACATACATAATAGGGATTTGAATGCATCCATGTTTGTGGAATTAGAGACAACATTCCTCAGGTTGTCTTTGGGTATTCACTCCACCCCAGTTCCCATCCTCAAGTTAAAACTGAAAGTTCTACATCTCACTTTAAGGAAAACATTCAGAAAGGAAAGACTTCTTCAACAGATAAGGTAGTTCATAACAGACATCAGCATTTAGATTGACATTTTACAGAAGAAACACTGGATTTTTTTTTTTTTTTTTAAGATTTTAAAGTACTTCCTACACCCAATGTGGGAACTGAACTTCCAACCTCATCATCAAGAGTCAGAGGCTCTACCGAATGAGGCAAGCAGGTGCCCCTGACTGGACTTTTTAATCTTCACATTCAACATGTTGCCTCAAGTTTGATTATAAAAGACTGAAACTTTAATAAAAGGTGATTCTGACTGGCAAAAACAGGTCATCACAAAGTTTTTCTCCAGTGTTAAGCATCAGGTCTTTGATTACAACACTGATGATGGGAATTATTTAAAAAAAAAAACAGTAATAATTGTATATTTACAGTTTAGCTTTTTAATATTTACTATCATGTAAGTTTTAAAGTTTTCTTTTTTTGTTATTTTAGATTTTTTTAAGATTTTATTTATTAGAGAGAGCAAGAGGGAGCAACAGAGGGAAAGGGAGAAGCAGATTCCCTGCTGAGCAGGGAACCCGATATGGGACTCGATCCCAGAAGCCTGAGATCACGATCTGAGATAAAGGCAGACACTTAACCAACTGAGCCACCCAGGTGCCCCAGTTTTAAAGTTTTCAACATAAAAGACAAAACCTAAGATGGTAAAATGACCAAAGACAGATAAATAAGAAAAGTATCCTAAATCTGTCCCAAATTCAGTTTCTCAGTTTCTGAATAAATAACAATTCAATGTAACTGCAATTTTTGGTCCAAATTTGTTGGTAGACTTACTGGAGAATTTTTTTTTTTTACTAGAGATTTCATTTTTGCTTTATTTAAAATTAGGTGTAAGACCACCTGTTGAAGATGGAATAAATTTCAATATAATAATCCAAAATGGATCCAACTATTAAATATTGGTCTGAAAACATTATAAATACTGGTTATCAGATTAGAACACACCTAAAACCATGATTAAAATATTACCTGAAAGCACCTAATAAGAGTGCAGAATGTAGGAGGCTTATCATTAATTTTTGTTTTTAATGAAAGTATATAAATTCTAAAGCAAAAATATGGTAAGTTTTTGTTCTAATTCCTGACATGACTGAAATTGGTTGACTAGGAAATTAAATTCAACCTGCCTTGAGAATTCCTGCCTTACTTCTATCATTTAAGAAATTATGTATCAGAAATAAGTCTCAGTTATAAACCCAGCCCTTCAATTCTAAGCGGCTCTATGAGGATGAGTGCTGTTATACATACATACCTCCCCTAAGAACAATGGCTCTTAAGAAGACTGTGCATCAGATTGCACTTTAGATGACCTTTCCAAACACAAATGCCTACTGCCTTTTACTCTCCCATGGTGTATCTATGGCTGTAGAATCTCAGTGGATAGGAACTAGGAAAAGCTCCCCAGGAAACGCTCATATGTCCCTGATTGAGACCTTTCACCAAAGACAGTACTTGCCCCTGTACATGTACTAGAAATCATTTTTTTACAAATGCAAAAATGTCAACTGGAAAAAAAAAAAAGTCATCTCACCTCCAAAACAGCCCTCCCCAAATTACCTTTTCCTTCTCTAGGCTTCTTCTTTATACCTAACTCAGGAGACCCATTGGAAATTGGTGATTGCTGGGTCTTTGGTTTACGGCCAACTGAAAAAAAAAATGAGATTGAAACCATACATTGAAAACAGGAAAAGTAACAGAAGCATGATTAGCAGACTCTTTGATAACACATTTATTCATGAAATTGGACACTAATTTGTGGATTAATATACTCAGTGTATATAAAAAGTTGCACTGAAAAGGAGCATTAAAAGCACTTCTGCAATTTTACATTACAGCAATTAGTTGGCAGTAATTTCAGTGTATACAGCAAGTCAGGTACTACCCAACCTATTATTTACTTGGTCAGAGCTTTAATTTGCTAACCTCTTCCAATAATGCAGCAATGGAAACAAATTCTAGTACAAACTTTTTTTTTCTGTTCTACAGGATTGTTAGAAAAAACTTTACCTACCTATTGCAGAGGATCTGATTATCTGCGAAGCCCTTTGAGCTCAAATGAGGAAAAGTAAAAAATATTATTTTAAACACTCTACTGCTCTGAGCCAATCCATTCACCAGAATTTAAGCATAACTATTCAAATTTCCCCACCTCAATGTGCAGGTACATTATAAAGATTAAAAAAACCTTTTAATTAATTATTTCCTATGTCTAAAAAGTGTGCCCTTCCTTTTGCTTCTCTTCACTTCTACCAAAAGGCTCTCTCAGACTAGCATCCACAATGAACAGAAAAGCAGTACTTATACTAAAAATGGCATAAGGCTGAAATGCATTGTTTTCAATCCTCAGCACTGATAAAAGAATGCTGGCAGATGAGGGGAAGCCTCCAGAAAGGTTGGTATAGTCAAGTATATTATAATTTTCAGATTAAATATATTATTACTAATTTAGTGGTTGTCATACATCTGGGATTTCTGATGTCACTCTGGCCTTCATTAGCAAGGATTATTTAGAGCTAAATAAAGACCTAAATATCAAAGTGTTTTAATTTACTTCAAAATACATAGCTATTATATTTCTAAGATTTCATTATGGTAACTAATCAGTAAGATGTGTGCTCTGGCAAAAATTAAAAGGGAAAAGTTCGCTAGTTTCCTTATTAGGACAGAGATTAATTTCTCAATTTAAATACTTAGAATACAAATCAATCAGTAATAAGACTCAAACAAAAACAAAAAACCTCAGCTTCCTTCATTGAAATGTTAGCCCAAAAAGGCTTATCTTCATGTAAAACAGTATTTCCCAAATCATACTTAAATAATTTATCAGTAGTAAACAATGTTCTACAGTCAAGTTAACTGTTAGAACACTGCCTGTTACCTTCTCTTGCAGATTCACAACACCCATTAGTATATGAGAAGCTCTGGAAATAAAAAGAAGGCTCTGCTATTCAAAAATAACCTACCTACTTTGTATGTCCCAGATGAACTTAAGCATACATATTTTATATATACATTATATATAATTTTTAAATGGTCATTAAGATCATCTATTTTCAAATATATAAAATTAATATTAAATTGGCAAATTATTTCCTGGTTTCTATCGTACCAACATCACATAGGCAGATCAACCTATTCATCTAGATGTCTTGGTTCCCAGCTTTTCATGGTCTTTTCCATCTTCTTTTAAGTCTAAAAATTTCTTGGGGCACATGGGTGGATCATTTCAGTTAAGTGTCTGACTCTTGATTTTGGCCAGGGTCCTGATCTCAGGATCATGAGATCGAGCCCCACATTGGGCATAGAGTCTGCTTAAGATTCTCTCTTTCTCCCTCTCCCTCTGCCCCCACCCCCTGCTCGTGTGTGCACATGTGTGTGCTCTCTCTCCCTAAAAAATAAATCTAAAAAATATTAAGTGTTTTGTAACAGCTCCTACCAAACAACCAACCAGCCAAAGGCCACAGTGGGGAAGTGGGTAATCAGGGCTATTTATATGTATGCCTTTTGTTTTTAAACATTTAAACAGCAGGAAGTACTTCTTCTAATTCTCTCATTTATACCTCTCACAAGATACATGTAATCTATTACATGGGGGAAGGCACTCAATCTTATTCTTCACTGTGTTCCTCACAGTAATGAGCACAGACACATCAACATCACAGCAATGAAATACTTCTAATAAATGAAAGAAAATATCATTATTTCTAACACAAGTTTTATTTTTGCCTTTGATTTTTTTCCTACTGTAAAATGTGAATAAAGAGATACAGAAGAAAGTGGAATTAGATGAGTAGCCATTAATACAGAATTTCATTTCTTTCAAGTTTTACCTCTGATTCAAACAGGAAAAGGACCCACTTCCTGCCCATCTTGTAGGGATGTTGGAGGTGTGTGGGACCTTGGGCCTCACCCATCAGGAGTGAGCAGAAGTTTCAGCAGGAGTCAAATAAATAGTAAGTGGAAATGCTCTTTACCCACTAGTGAGTTTATTCCACTTAAAAGTCCCTAGTGGCAGTACTGGTGTTTTAAAACAGAAAGTATAAGAAGAAAATAGTATTGGGCTTTTTATTTTAATGCACATAAAAGAGTGGGAAGATAAGATTAAAAACAGAGAAAAAAAAATAAAATGTTTTTTAAAAAATAACCAAGTACCTAAAAAGATCAGAACGCAGACAAACAAGCAGTGAATCTCTGATCTTCCTTTTGCTTGTCCAACAACATTTGTTATAATTCCATTTTCAGGCAACTTTCTTTAGAGCTCAAACACTAGCTCCTTTAGAAAGTAGAGCATGTTAACACAAAATTAAAATCTCAATTTGTTGATTCTTTGAGAATACCTAGGTAAAGATAACATCAATCATAAATCTACAGCATATATTTCCTATGTCCCTTGATGGGGGAAAAAAATACGAGAAAACATTTCACCCACTTTTCCAGAAATTTATAAATATACTCTACCTTTTTTCTTTTTCATTGGTTCATGGCTATCTGGTGATGTTGGAATAGGAGAGGTATCCATTGGTTCCGATTCTTCAGTTGACACCTCCACTACAGTTTCTGTAATGACATCTGGCCTCATAGCAGCATGGATAAATTCTGGAGTTGATACACAAGGAGGGACAAACACTTCCACTATAAAAAAAAGTCAAAAGATTAAAATTTCCCACCCCCATCAATACTTCTTCATGCGGACAATTCAATATTTAGTAGAGGTGAGGTTTCTTAATTTATCAGAGGAGAGTAAGAGCCTAAAGTTAATTTGCTGAATATGCAATAAAATGTAAAGTATGTAAGGAAATAAATGCAAAGAAAATCAGCTTGAAGGAAGTTAATCCTGTAGGTAGGGTGGGGATCATGAGGAATTACCCCCCCTTCCTCACATTTTTAAGTACTTTCAAGCTCACTGTAGAAGACCGTGAATTATTTTGACAATTGGGAAAACATGTGAAAATAAGATAACAGAGTAGTAGTGAGTTCTTTAATAATTACTTTCCTTCCTGGTAACCACCATTATTCTCTAACTAGGTAATACACGCACATGGTATAAAATTTAAAACATTTAACACATTAACACAATAAAAAATTTAACACATTTAATAAATGTGTCTTCAGTGAAAAGAAAGCACTTACAGATCATTTCAAAATATGAAGAAAAAGAAAACGTGCTCATTACAGCTCAATGAATATTATCTTTCAATATTTAAAATTTTATTTAATGTAACAGTCCTGATGTTTTGGGTCACTAAAGCAGTACAGAGAAACTGCCATTTGGTACTCTATTATACACAATAATGGTGCTCTAGTTTCCTTCCAAAATGCATGAATAATCAAAATATGACATATTTCTATTTCAATTAAGAGACAGCTAGTAATACTATTATGGATTAATACATTGACCAATATTTCCGAATTTTCTTCTCAGGTCCCTGAGTAATACATGGGATTCCTATTCTAGTTATAAAGTACAGTTGGTCTTGGTATTTATAAGTCCCTATAAGAAGGGCCAATATTATTGTATTAAGTCAAATTAACACTTGGACATTAAAATTAGAGGACAAAATGACTCTCAAAGGTAGTCTTAACGAGAAAAAGAAAAGGGGGGGACAAAAGAAAAGGAAACTCCCAGCCTGAAAGAGTATGAGGAAATGGCAGGAGTAATCTCCTCTCTCCACCGTGGAAGGTTCCCTGGAACGACTGCCTATTTATCACTAAATAAGGGATAGAAAGTAGTCATGGGGGGCAAATCCCCCACCCCCATCTGCCGTTCCCTTAAGGACTACAAAGGTTTATAACTTACCCAGAGTTAAGGAAATAAGACATAACAATATAAACAGCAATTTAACAAACAATTTTATCTGTCTATAGTGGGCATTTTCTGTACTATTTATTATAAAAAATTAAGTATTTAAGACTAGGGAACTAAGTATTGCTGTCCCAGGTATTCATGCATAATAAACCTTGAGAACAACAATAATCCCCATGTATTTAAGAAGAATCCCATTTTAGATATGTGAAGTGATGTGACATGCTTAATATAAAAAGGAACAGTTCACATACCGGGACTTCTTGAATCCCTTAAGCAGGTAGGAGATTCCATATGAAGCAGGGCTTCAGCAGCTTCAATTGTCTTATCTGTACAGTGTGCATTACTGCTATGAACTGATGCTTCCACTGGGGGGAAAATAAGTTCTACTCAATTAAAAATGCACAGAATACATTACTAAATAACTCATGTGCATAACTCTGTAAGTCACTGATACGTATTCGTCCATATAAATTATTTACAGAAATAATTTAAAAAACGATCCAGTATCTACACTTTGCAAAACGAATGTTGATTATAAAGCAACTACTGAGAATGATTAGAAATTACTGCGAAATTTCCGAATCTTATCCAAAGAAAAACAAAGACCCCTGAAATCTAAACCCTGTATCAATTTTAGAGCAAAACTAACTTGGAGGTGGGGCGGGGGGAGGATGGTTGTAGGTTAACAATCCTAGGAGGTCCATTATGTGTCCTGATATACAGCTACTGAAATCAAGGGCAGTATCTTGCAGATCAGTCAGAAACATGTATTTCCAAGTTAGTTTAATGAATTAGTTTCTTAACAGACTCTTCTAGGTGAGTGCATAGCGCCAGACACTTGGGAACTCTCTTTTCAATAACCTTGTCTCTTCAAGACTTCACTGAACTTTTCTGCATATTACCCAATAAATTTGTTTTCCTATGTTTGTTTTCTCATGAAGGCTCTTCTAATTCTGCCACCTTCTGTAACTCTCTTTCAGCATTTTATGCTTTGTTGATTGAATTACTTCTGAAAACAGTAAAGTATACAGCAATCGTTTGGCTTTTCAAGTCCAACAGCTTGGGTCCTAGTCTCTGCTACTTATATGTTACCCTAGACCAGCAATTTAATTTCTTGTGAGGAAACTGATTTCCTCTTTCACAAAACAGGTGTATTACTTACCTCATACAGTTATGAGAATTAAGTGAGGTGATACCCATAAAAAACATGCACAATGCCTGGCATATAGATAAGAATTCAATAAATCGTGAGCAATTTCTTAGCACTCCTGTAAGATTATAAGTTCCTTGAGGTCAGGGGGGCTATCTTAACTCATCTTTATATCTGCTATAGTTCCAAATATAGATTTTTAATACAGTAGGCATGCAAGTATTTCTTTTATATGTTAAAGCTGAGAACAACCCACAGACCTTACAGGGAAATTTGGCCATTCAAGCACAAACTTACACTTTTTTTTTAAGCACAAACTTATATTAATGATACATTAATTTCACATTCAGACTTAAAAAATATTGAACATTCTACTTAGTTCTGAAACATAAATATGTAAGTTTCTAATTTGATAGATTTTTCTCAAAATGTCCTCTAAAGAAACTAAAAGGAAGTATTTGTATAAATTCCATAAGCTATTACAAATTCACAGGTTCTACACACTAAAGATACAAATCCTAAAAAACTGTTTCCAGGAAACTTTTAATTGAAGAAAAAAAAAATCTGGGGCGCCTGGGTGGTTCAGTGGGTAAAGCCTCTGCCTTCAGCTCAGGTCACGATCTCAGGGTCCTGGGATCGAGCCCCGCATCAGGGGGAGCCTGCTTCCCCCTCTCCCTCTGCCTGCCTCTCTGCCTACTTGTGATCTCTCTCTAATAAATAAAATCTTTAAAAAGAAAAAAATCACTTAATCTCAAAATTCACCAAATGCTAAAGCCTTAGCCTTAAACAGCAGTCATTTGGAGAGCATTTATTAAAAAAAAAAAAAAATCCAGCGACTGTTTTACCACCTGTTGCACATCATCCACACTCTCAACCAAGGTACTGGGTCTCTCCAGTTGCTCTTTCCATTTATGGAAATCTGCTCAAAGCTAAACAGTTCCAGAGAGGCAGCCAAACCTCTAAGTAAATCTATCTTTAGGTGACCCTGCTTACTCTTATCTGCAGCTTCACTGAAGCAAAGGATTCAATCAGTCCTTCTAGCTCAACTTTAAGAAACTTAGTAAGTATAAAATATATTACCATTCTCAAGTAATTTCTTTCAAAGTGCTTCCCCACAATACTCACATATACTAAAGAACCTTGGAAAGCAAATTCTCAGGTTTTTAAATTTTATTCTAGGAACTTCATTCTTTTTAAAGTCTGCTTGTGTTGCAATTTAGGTGTTGTCTTAGGTGCTATTAATAAACTACTCTGGGTAAACTAATTCCTTATGTAATTGTATTAAGACACACCCTACAAACCTTACCATATTAAAATCAGAGCGTCAAAGACTTGGTACTACAGCAACAAAATTTTACCCAATTTTTTAATGTTTTCAGTTACAAGCAAAATGAAATGTGCCTAACAATTTACAAATAATGCTGCCCTGAGTTTTTATGTAGTTTGAGGCACATTTTTAAAACCATGATATCATGTTGTTAGTTATGTCAGTGGAAATTCTTTCTTAGAAGTGTATTTTCTTGCTCATATTTCTAACTTCAAACTCCCCTTTCTCCCAAATTCAACATATTATTTCCCAGGACAGTTTTACATTTACAGAGTAAAAAAAAAAACACATACAAATTTAAGAATAACATTTATTAACTCATATTCTAAACTTAGGATGAGAATACCAAAAATGCATACGTTCTCTGTGAATTATCAAACAGGAGATCTAATGCTCTATGTACAGTCAACATTTGGTTGTTGAGCATTTACCATATGTCAGACTGTGTTAGAAATCTGAGGACAAATGTGAATAGATCTCTAGCCTTGTGAAGCTTATACTAATAGTTTAGAAACATAAATGAAAGTAAAATATTTCAAAGCTAAAGAAATTATAAAATAGTTATTCTGTAAGCTAACAACTTAAGTGGAGCGCTGATCTTTTTTTTTTTTTTTGATGCTTACTGATTTTACTTTTGTCATTTTTATTAACTAAAATAATCCCAAGCACATGTAAACAAACACCTAAGAGCCCATACTTAGATCAATTTTTACAATAGCGTACCTATCAGTTTCCAAGAATACTTTGCCGTTTTGAAAAAGAAAGCACTCTTTTTTCATTTGTTGATATAAGTAGTTTTTGATAAAAGAAATTTAAGAAATATTTCTCTTATTCAAGTTTCTGTAATTTTTGAAAAGTTTTCAATTCATTTGGTTCAGCTCAGTAACTCAAATACAATTTAAACTAGAATTATGCACAATTCTTAAGGATAAACATGAGTTTAACAGTGTTGTACAAAGCAAACAAATCAGCAAACTAGAAGCAAGGGCTGAAAACTCCTTATCTCTTACTTAAAACTTGGTTTACTGGTATCTTTCTAGACATGTGTACATGAAAAAAAAAAGCAACTCATCTTAAAAGTACAAACAATGAAATCAAAAGTAACCTGACAGGTATCATTTTCTACTTAAGACTACCCCTTGGTGTAGCTGGCCAATCCCTTTTGAAGAAATAAATGTATCAAACAAATTTCAAAACAATTTTAACTTTAATCATAGTGCCAAAACTCAAATTTGCTTATGCCCTCCTTTACTATTGGTTAAGAGTCGTCTTGTTCCATTTCCAGCTTTCTAATCAACTGGTGTTTGTATGGTAGACTATTCCAGACTCACTCAACAGCTGTTACAAAATACCAAACTTGGTAATTAAGTCGGACAAGAGACATACCTCTCAGCTTTGCAGAAGAGAATGCTGGCAATGGATATAGCTCATAACAAAGTTCTTAAAGTCAAAAATAAAAATTAATAGCAATTTAATTTGAGAGCAATGGAAAAAAATTAGAAAACACTTCCTTAAATGATAGTAGTATGTCCCTACAAGCAAGACCATAAACTAATAATACAAGGTCATCACTCAACCAGGCACCTGACTTACCACAGCTTATCTTCTAATGCCCCAAGGCATAATAGGTAAGTGAAAAATACAAAAGAATTCAATAAAAAGGGGGAAAAGGTAAAAGTCTGGGACACTCCATCTTTTCTTGTTCCTCTTTGACTTTCCAATCAATAGTTACAATTTAAAAGTTTACAAGAGAAAAAGAACTAAAATTTTCTGAAATAGAGCTGCCTGATGAAAATATAGTATGAGCCATGGTATAATTTTTAAATTTCCAACAGCCAGATTTTAAAAAGCAGAAACTGAAATTAATGTCTTTCATTTAATCCAGTATACTAAAAATATCATTTCAACACATAATTAATATAAAAGTTTTCCACAGATTCAGTTTTTATGCTTAAATAATTAAAATTCTAAAAAATTAAAAATTCAGTTTCTCAACAGCCACATATGGCTAATGCCTATGGTACTGAAAAGTGCAGACTAAATAAAACTGTAATACTGCTACTCTCAAACTTTTCTGGTCAATGGCAACTTTCATACTCAAATTATTTGAGGACCACAAAGAGATTTTATATATAAGTCCTATTTTTAGATTTTATTCTATTTGAAACTGAAATTAAGAAAACATTAAAATATTTATCAATTTATTTAAAATAAATTCAGTACTTATAAGTAATATTTTAATGAAAAATAGCTTTTCTATAACAAAAAACTAGTGAGTAGCTTTGTTGTACATTTTGGTAAATCTTTTTAATACATGGTAGAAAGTGGTTAGATTTCTATTTGCTTCTTCATTAAATTTCTTATAATATCAAGTCATGTAGCCTCTAGAAAACTCTGAACACTTGTGAAAGTAAAAAGGCAAATAATGTCATAGAATTATTATGAAAACAATTTTGACTTCACAGATTCCCTGAAAGAGGCCCGGGACTCCGCAGATCCTCAGCTCAGAGATTTTAGTTTTTAAGGACCACAACTATAATTTATTACCAAACAGAGTAATAACACCCAAATTCTATCCTGTTTCTGTAAGTTTTAACTTCTAAACAGTGTATAGATGAAAAATTATGACACCATTTTCCAAAAGTACAACAGTATTCTGCCCACTTACACATAAAAGATTTTTTAACAAGTTTTTCATCAACACTTCTTTGCATCCCTTTGAACATTTTAGCTATAGATAACACAAGGAGTTTAAGTAATTATCAAGAACATGCTCCCACCCACCCTTCTCCACCAACCACGTGTTTCTAAAGTTAATTGTTTTATGTTGAATTATCCTGATTGAATATTTAAATACTGATGTTACTCTTTAACTCCGTTTTTATATGAATTTTGGTACTAATGCTGCAATGAATTCTATAGAGTAATTTCTTAAACACATTTTCAAATAATTTTTTTTTTTAATGGGTGGCTAGCATAGTCAGTTAAGCCTCCAACTCTTAGTTTCCATTCAGGTTGTGATCTCAGGATCGTGAGATCCTTCCGGTGTTGGCTCCAACTCCGCACAGTCTGCTTAAGTTTCCTTCCCTCTCCCTTTGCCCCTCCCCGCTGCACTTGCTCTCTAAAATAAATAAACCTCTAAAAATAAAAAATGAATGCCATTCTTCCAGCTTTATTTCAACACATGCTTCATTTTTTCACATCCTAAATTGTTTTCAAATTGATCTTTTCAAGATTGATAACCAGATACTTTAATTTACAGTAAATTGGAAATAAGATTTTCAAGTTCAAATTTCACAATGAACTTTGACAAACCAGATAGATTTATCAGTGAAAATACTTAAGCTAAATTTCCAGAAAAGTCTCTCCCTCCCATTTAACAATGGCACTAAAATAGAAAAAAGTTCTGGTGACCATATCTCTCAACCCAAATTCTCTAATTCCTTAATTCTCAGTTTCTCAAAAAAGGAAGAAACACATCAAGGAAAGTATACTTGAGAACAAGAAGGCAGAATATTTTAAACTGAAAATCTTCCAGAAAATCTATATCGCACTTACACAATACTTTCACATAATTAAGAAAGTAACATTCATTGTTCCTATAGACATTTGTTTTTCCTATAATTCGCTATATATAAGAATATATATATATATATCTTCATATATGCATATGTGAAGATGATCCTAAACTATATCATAGTCTCATTCAACATACAGACCAGCCTCAAATTCCATTTTGGCACAAACAATGGCTAGCAGATATTAACCTCCCAGTTCAGACATTCATTTACACATTGCTGACACTCATTTCCACATTGCAATGTAAAAAAAAAAAAAAATCCATTTACAGACATTCATTTACACATTCATTACATGTGTAAATGAATGCAATGCAAAAAAAAACCCAAGAAGAAAAAAAAAGCCTTCGCTTTCCATTAAATATTTGAACTACTTATAATCTTAATTATTAGAGATCACCTAGTCAATCTTGTTCTCTTACAAAAAATGAAACCTCAAAAAAGTCAAGTCACTAGCACAGAGCTAGTTTAGTGACAGCGAAATGCATATCCTCATCTCCTGACTTCAGGGTCAAAGCTCTTCCTCATACATCACATTACAAGTGAAAGTTTTACAACATATGTCAAGTCTTCACCACAAAAATACTTTGCATGTTGAAATAAGTGATTTTTAATAACCAAGCTTATTTATTTCATTCTTAGACTCCTATGACAGCAAAAAGGTTAATAACTAAAGATGAATTTGGTAACTAAAGTTGATAGTTAAGCCTCAAAAGGAGGAAAATAAAAGCAAAAGTATATCCCCTAGTACCTTAACATGTAACAACACAATAGTCATACTATTAAGTGCTTTAATATTGCTTAGAAACAAGTTATGCTAACAATATTTGACTTAAACTTATCTCCTCTAGAAGTTTTCATTAATATCATTATATACTAGTCATCAACCCATTAGAGCAATCACTGTAGTTACATTAACATTTATGTATTAAGTAGATTTACATCTGTCTCAATTAGACTGTAAAATCTTTGTGAGGAAGAATTATGTCTAACACATAATTCCCCCACGGCAATAAAAAGCTATCATTCTATTTTACAAATACAAACTTCACAAACATTACTCTTCCAACATCACTGGAAATTGGCAGCAATCTAAATTTTTGTTAATTTAGATCCATGATTCCTCATCTTGTGGGTCACCTTTCCTCCCCAACTTTTTTTTTTTTTTAAAGATTTTATTTATTTATTTGACAGAGAGGGAGAGATTACAACTAGGCAGAGAGGCAGGCAGAGAGAGAGGAGGAAGCAGGCTCCCCACTGAGCAGGGAGCCTGATGCAGGCCTGGATCCCAGGACCCTGAGATCATGACCTGAGCTGAAGGCAGAGGCTTTAACCCACTGAGCCACCCAGGCACCCTCCTCCCCAACTTTTAACTCACTGAATAATCCTTGGGTAAATCAGCAAACCTGTCTCAAGTTTCCTTCTAAAACAGGGCTTGTAAAAGAGCTTCAAATTACATGAAAATTATTGAGGAAATAATTTGAAAACAATTATAGGTTAAAGTATATTCTTTACAGAACATTATCATCATAAAGGAAACTTCAATTGTTAAGATTTGTAAATACTAAAGAAATGCATTAGGACCAGAAAACAGCATTTAACTTAAAAAAAAAAAAAACTTTTATCAAAGGGAGGTAAAACTTGTATTTTCAAACTGTAGACTGTCTATCGGTTTCCACTCCAAGCAAAATACCTACAATTCACATTCAGCTTCGCTAATTCCAAAGGCTAATGAAAGAAATACCTCCCACTGGCAAAATTTAGCCCTCTAAACTTTACAGTATTTTTCAAAATTCTGACTGTGGGGGCTATGCTAAGATTCTCTTGGTATGTTCACAATCACTGGAAACATCTCTTGAAATGTTCAACACTCACAAAAATATCACTAAGCCACACAGTTACAGGTATTGTTACAACGAATAATAAAAGACCAAAAATTCCGTTCCTTAATTCATACTGTGTTACTTACTAATGGACTGAACGTACACAAAAGGAACCAAGTTCTTATTTACTAATACTTTAAGTTCTTGCTCTTATCAGAAAATAACTGTCAAATGTGTTTCAATCACCACGCAGTAAACTGTGATTTGTCTTTGGGACTTTAGAAACGTGTAATACTACATTTTACAGAAAAAAAGCTGGTCACTCATGTATTATACAATACATACTTATATTATTCAAGACTTTATTTCAACTAAAAGTCCTGTTAAATCTAGCGATACGCCTTATGTTCATGATTTTCCCAATCGAACCGAATCACGGAGTTCCCCCAACCAAACTACTAATTTCACGCTCCCAGAGGGTAAGATCTCTTACAGCATTACCCTTTGGTGAGTATTTCCTATCTCCCAATTCCCACAGTTGGCGATACGAAATAGAACCCAGGAAAAAGGAACACGTATGCTTATTACTGCTATAAGTAAATAATATTCTACCCTGCTACATCGATTAAGAACCCTTATTGCGCTGTCTACTAAGTAAAGCTGCTTTTTCTATGTAACTTAAGTCCGTGCCCTTCCGCTGCAGCAGTGGCGCTGCACATCCCCCACCCCCGCGGCCACTTCCGTGTTTACACTCTTCTTCCCTCCAATTCCATGCGTACATTGTCAGCTTCACTCCCGCCCAATCTTCATTGGCCCAGCGCGGGCCCAAAGTCCCGCCCCCAGAAATCAACGTTCTTATTTGGAACACCTCAGAGAGCAGATTGGAACCAGGGACCTGTCAATCCCGACCGTTCTGTCCTCTCCGAGGCGCTTCCGCTATGGTGGGAGGTTTGGGGGGGAGGGGAAAAGGGGGCAATTCCGTGCTGAGACTTCCCTAGGGCCAAGACTCCCTCTCGCCCACCCCGCTCCTTCACATTCAGCCACTGTTTACAAAAATAAACGTTCTTCTCTGATGCCCAAGGCTCCAGGTCAGGGGTACCAAATATATCCCGTGTCCTTCCCATTCTTCCCCCCCAAAAAAAACAACCCACGAGGAAAAGGGCATAAACCTACTTCTTCACAGCCACCCATTAAATGAGGAGAGGGAGGCGGCCCCTGAGAGAAACATCCTCCCGGGCTCTTCCACATTATTCAGTGACCCCTTCCAGAACCGTTACTCCTGAGACTGCACAAGGTGGGGACGTGAAGAGGAGGGGCAGAGCATTTTTTTGGCGGGTATCGTTCTACCGGACATGGCCCGGCGCTGCCTCGTCCACGCGGAAGTCGTGGATTTGCAGACCAAGTCTGAAAGGAGAACGGAGCGGGGGTGGCGAGCGTTCACCGGAGAAGCCCGCCGCCCCCGACCGCGGGCAGCAGCGGCCTCTCCGGCCAGACAGCGTGGCAGGCGCAGCCGAGAGACAACAGCCTCACTCACTTCCTGGTTCCTCAGCAACTGGGGTGAAGCGCACAACTCGTCCGCCCCCGAGTCCCCAACTTAACTGCGGCTCGGTTCTCCAGCACCGGCTGCCAGCGCTCCGCCCGGCAGCTGCCGCCGCCGCTCGCCGAACACACCCTGAAGCGACAGCGCCAGATTCGAGGCAGGTTACTCTCCAAGGTGATCACTTCCTGATTCGTCGCCTCCATTACTTCATTCACTACCCCCCTTTCCCCCGGCCGCCCCAGTGACTGAGGTGGACACTGAACCCCCTGCACTGACCGCCACAGGGGAGTCACCCCGCCTTCTGTGCACCCCCTCTGCTGCTGCACCGATGCACAGGAGAAAAGTTCCCCTGTCCTTACCAGCCCGGATGAGCAGATCCAGCTGGTTCGTGGGTCCCTCATGCAGAGACGTCGCCATGTTTATCCCGGGGCTGGAGCTGCTGCTTCACATTGACTTACACCGTGAGCAGCGGCGGCAGGGGAGGAGGCGGAACCCGCGGCCGGAGATACACGCCGTGCGACCGACACACACTCACGCACTCGCACACACTCAGACGCCCGGATCCTTGCGCGTCCTCCGACAGGAAGCCGAGGCCGGCCCGCCTCCCGCCGCGGGGCTGAGAAACCCCACCACCTAACGGCAGGGGCGGCGGCGGCGGCGGCGGCGGCCGCCTCGGCTGGCAACGCGATCCTTCCGCCCCGCGCCCAGACAGGAAGTCCCGGACGCCCGCCCCGGAGAGCGGCCGCGGCCCACGGCGAGAGAGACACCTGAGGCTGGAAACCGCCCCGGGAGCCACGGCTAGGACAAGGGCCCTCGGCAGGAAGAGGCACAGCGGAAGAAAAGTCTGCAATTGTCCCCACTTTGAAAACGAGCCATTAATCAAATTTTCTTCCTGGAAGAGATCTAATACCTAGTCCCACAGCTGTAAATCAAAGGTGGCTATTTAACTTGTTTTGGCCGTTTCAAAGCTTATGCAACATGTAACCCGTCCACTTCAAAAAGCTGCACTTTAAAACGGGAATACCAACAACAACAAAAAAAGAGGCATACCTACAAAATATGCTAAAAGCTTTACTTGGAAAGTAAGGAGTTTCCAACTACTTTCTGAGGCTGACTTCGTCCTTTTCCCACTCCAGAACTGTTAAAGAGCACACTAACAGGTATTTATTAGTAAACAACAGAACATGCCAACCTTTGGGAGACTAGATTTTCCTTCCCCCATTTGCTAGTCATGAAATTCATGTACCCTTTTTTTTCATGTTCCTATTTTGTTCGTTTGGAAACACATGTATTCATTTATATCATCTCCTTTTAAAAATCTTTTTCACAGAAACTAATCTTATTATAAATAAGTACATGCTAAAATACAATAGAAGAGGGGGATAAACTGCCATTTAGTGACTATAAATTTATTGACACAAAATCAAATCAATAAAATGACTCAGATGAATCTTCATTACAACAAAAAAATGCTTCCCTGGTCCAAAAGAGGTTTGAAAGAAAATGTTGCCCTAAAGTTATTTCTACACATAATTTACATAAAACAGTGCCTTCTACAGAGTAAGTGCTCAATAAGTATTTGCTAAATAAACAAAAAAGATTGGACAGTTACAAATTTAAGGTATGATATTTATGATCTGAATGGAATGAACTTTTTTTTTTTAAGATTTTATTTATTTATTTGACACAGAGAGAGAGATTACAAGTAGGCAGAGAGGCAGGCAGAGAGACAGGGAGAGGAGGAAGCAGGCTCCCCGCTGAGCAGAGAGCCCAATGCGGGACTCGATCCCAGGATGCTGAGATCATGACCTGAGCCGAAAGCAGAGGCTTTAACCCACTGAGCCACCCAGGCGCCCTGGAATGAACTTTCAGGGCTGATAATCTAGAAGGGAAAAAAGTTTCCAGTGGTACTACTAATGTAATATTTTACAAAAGTTTGCCCAGTGTGTCAGTGCAGTTTCAGAATACACATACACAGCCCATGACTTTTTTTTTTTTTTTTCACTTCTTCTAAATTCTCATTTATTCTCCTGGAGCTTTGTCCTAGCCCTACCACCATGATCCCCACCCTCCCCAAAAGAACTTATATGCCATTTCCAAAATACAACTCCCCTTAAACTCAGTAAGGATCTTTCTTGCATTAGGTGAACTTTCACCTACCGGACAGAAGGAACTATGTGACTGGTAGCTTTTTAAATCTATAGTCAGTTTTTAAAAAGGGTCATGCAATTGATAAGGCAGCATCTTAACCTGAGACAGTTTCCAGGTGTGGCATGATACAGAACACCAAGGAGTAACTGCTGGCTTTAGGCAGATCACCGAAATTGATAATAAACCTGAATTTCTATTCCTATCAATCAGCAGATTTTCATGTATTTAAAATGGAAGAGAAGCTTATTTTTTTTGGAGGCAACAGGTTAACTGGGCTCAAGAAGGCATACTCAACATACGAGTCATTTTGCAGCCTGATGTGTAGCTTTTACCTTACAATTTGCTTCTTGAGTTATATCTTAAAAAGTCAATAGTATGTATTTTATTCTTTGTCATCTTAATTATATGTATTCACCTCAGCCTTATATTTTAAGTTCCAAGAAAAGCGAAGCTGTATCTATTCCTACCTAATACTTTACAGTGTGTTTGATAACAAATCAATTAAGAAAGACTGGAAAATATTCCTATATATTTAAAGCTCTTGTAAAAACACAGTTCCCTGGGCTTTAATGCAGTTCTGCTTTGCCACTGAAACTAGGATTTCAAAAGCCACCAATACTTCTTAGAAACCAAAAGAAGTATATTAGAAATGGCAAGTAAGGATAAGCTGCTGCTGGAAATACAAGTTGGTACAAACTTTCAGGAAAGCAATGTGGCATTATATATCAAGAGTCTAAAAGAGGTTCATACATTCTGACCCAGGAGTTTCATTTCCTCGGCCTAGCCTGAGGAAATAAGACATTCAATGGATTTTTCCATTAAAAATGCATTTGAAAAAATTTTAACAACACAGTAAAATAGTAAAAATATAAATGTGCCAAGATTTAAATCTATATTTCTTCCCCCAATATGACTCAAGCCCTGTAGTACATATGGATGTATACGTAATATACTGTATACATGTGTATACACACACACTTCACACATACTCGTCTGCACTTCTCAAGTCTTCAAGATTAAGCAGGTATTGATAAGCAGAATAAAAAACTGAGTAAGAATAGATAGGATAGGATGGTAGACAAATCATATTAGAACATATAAAAGCAAATTCATATTCTGCTAGTAACATTACAGAAAGATATCTCCTACATCAAAGTTACTGCTATATCCTAGCAGGGGAAAAAAGATAAATAGGAAACTCTTACTGAAATAAAAGCTACTATGCTAACTGCTTTACGTTCACTTTTTTCACATATTTCTCTCTACGTTCCTATGAATTATATATTATTACTGCGCTCATTTTATAGATGTAGAATCTAAGGTTCCTTGACCAAGGTCATAAAGTTAATGGGAGGCAGGTCCAGGATTTGAACCCAAGCACTGACTCTAGAGCCCTTACCCTCAAGCACCACCCAAGAACCAAAGTAACAAAGCCTTTTTATCTGTTATAATGCATTTAGTACCTGTCCATTTTCTTGTCTGAAAATCCTTTTTTTTTTTTTTTTAAAGAGAGAGAGCACATGCGAACAGGGGAAGGGCAGAGGGAGAGGAAGATAAAATCTGAGGAAGGCTTTGGGCGCCTGGGTGGCTCAGTGGGTTAAAGCCTCTGCCTTCGGCTCAGGTCATGATCTCAGGGTCCTAGGATCGAGGCCCACAACGGGCTCCCAGCTCAGCGGGGAGCCTGCTTCCTCCTCTCTCTCTGCCTGCCTCTCTGCCTACTTGTGATCTCTCTCTCTCTGTCAAATAAATAAATAAAATCTTAAAAAAAAAAAAATCTGAGGAAGGCTTCACGCTCAGTGCAGAGCCCAATACCAGGCTCCATCTCACAAACCTGAGATCATGACCTGAGTCGAAATCAAGATTCAGATGCTTAACTGAGCCATCCAAGCGCCCCTGAAAATTCTTTTTATATTCCTCCCTTCAAGACATGGAACCGAATACCCTTCTCCCTCTGAGTGTGGGCTGGACTTCGAAGAAGTCTAGACTCACTTTGAACAAGAGTGATGGTGTGGGACTTCAGAAACTGTCTGCTTGATCTCCTTTTGGGTCTCTCTCTGAGGAAACCAACTGCCATGTCATGAGTACACTCAAGTAACTGCAGAGGGGTCCTTGAGACAAGAAACAACCGCATCTTGCCAACAGTCTTGTGTCTGCACTGATAGAAGACAGATCCTCAGGGCGCCTGGGTGGCTCATTCGTTAAGTGTCTGCCTTCGGCTTGGGTCATGATCCCAGGGTCCTGGGATTGAGCCCCACGTCTGGCTCTCCGCTCAGTGGAAAGCCTGCTTCTCCCTCTCTCTCTCTCCCCCTGCTTGTGTTCCCTCTCTCGCTATCTCACTCTCTGTCAAATAATAAATAAATACAAATCTTGAAAGAAAGAAAGAAAGGAAGAAAGGAAGGAAGAAGAAAGGGAAGAAAGAAAGGAAAGGAAGGAAGAGGAAGAGAGGAAGGAAAGAGAAAAGAGAGAGAGAGGAAGGAAGGAAGGAAGAAAGAAAGAGAAAGAAAGAAAGAAAGAAAGAAACGGATCCTCCAGCCCTAATCAAGCCTTCAGAGGACTGCAGCCTCAGGAAAGACCCTGAGCTAGAACCAGCAAGTAAGCTACCCTGAAATCCTTAACCATAAAAACTACAATATAATAAATGGTTGCTGTTTTAAGCTGCTAAATCTGGGGCAATTTATTAATCACCAAAAGAAAGAAGGAAGGCATTTAAACTCTCAACTTGTCACATTTCAGAGCTTAGATTTTAAAAAAGGGTAAAGTTTATAAAGGACTTTAACTTTTAACTACAGTATCCTGAGCAGTTCTTTCCATTTCTTAATTCTTTATAGTCCAGGCATCAACTTTTTCATCCTCCAACCTCTCCATTTTGAAAATAAGTCTTTATAATATAATCATTATCATTATCATTAAAGTCTAATATCACAAAAAATAGATACCCTTGGCTTTTTTTTTAAGATTTTATTTATTTATTTGACAAGGGAGATCAGATCACAAGTAAGCTGAGAGGCAGGCAGAGAGAGAGAGGAGGAAGCAGGCTCCCTGCTGAGCAGAGCACCCGATGCGGGCCTCGATCCCAGGACCCTGAGATCATGACCTGAGCCGAAAGCAGAGGCTTTAACCCACTGAGCCACCCAAGTACCCAATGGAAAACATTCTTGAGAGATATTGTTTCCAATACCATATAAGTTGCAAATGTTTTTATTTTTAGATTACCCAGATGATTTCATTTATGCTTTCCATTTATCTAGTATATGGAATCATAAAATATTACAGATTGGAAAGGAGCCTAGAGACCACATCACCTAGAGTTTTTCAAAAAATAAAGAACCTCAGGACGCCTGGGTGGCTCAGTCGGTTAAGCGGCTGCCTTCAGCTCAGGTCATGATCCTAGGGTCCTGGGATTGAGTCCCACATCAGGATCCTCGCTCAGCTGGGAGCCTGCTTCTCCCTCTGCCTGTTCTGTCTGGTGTTCCCCCTGCTTGTGCTCTCTCTCTCTCTCACTGATAAATAAATAAATAAAATCTTTAAAAAAATATATAAAGAACCTGAATATCATGATCTCTCTTCCTGGCTACCATAAATTAGATTTATTACATTTTAAAAACCAAATATATAATTGTGTGCTCTATTCGATACTAATAAAAACAAAAGACACAGTCTTTAAAGTTTTAAAAAAATTGGGCTGGAATCGAAGGGAGTAGACATTCTATGCATTCATGTTATCCTCCTACAATTCAGGAGAAGGATGCCAATTTTCTATTTTAGTAATAATAGCTCTCTACCAATGGGTGAGTTATTTGAGAATCATCAATTTAGCCTAATGCCCTCATATTTTACACATGAGGAAACTGAGGCCCCAAGAAATTAAATAATTTGATCAGTCATACAGTATCTTATGATTTCAAGGTCAAAAATTCTACAAAACAAACCTCTATAAAACTTAGAAATTATAAAACAGACAAAAAGTTAAATCCATTTTACTACTACTGTATTTATAAACTATAAGTTGCAAAATGATTGCTGTTTTGTTTTTTTAATGTCAAAAAATAAAGCAATGGTTAATGTCTTTCTGTCAAATTAAGAAAAAAAATGAAAAAAAAATTTGAGCAGTGAATGGTGGGAGAATAATAAGAGGGGGCCAAATGGTCTAAGCTTTTCTGATACAACTGAACGAATAACAAAATTCAGAGCTGGGCTGTGATGTGTTGGACATGCTTAGGAGAAAAAAAGTCAAGAAAATTAAGCTATAAGAAAAATAGGCCTATCAAAAAAAAAGAAAGAAAAAGAGGAAGGAAGGGAGGAGAGGAGGGGAGAGGAGAGGAGAGGAAAGGAAAGGGAAAAAACAGAAAAAGAGAGAGAGAAAGAAAGAAAGAGAAAGAAAGAAAAGAAAGAAAGAAAAAGAAAGAAAGAAAGAAAGAAAGAAAGAAAGAAAGAAAGAAAGAAAGAAAAGAAAAGAAAGAAAGAAAGAAAGATGCCTATCAAGGACAAACTAGAAATCAAATGGTTTAGGACCATTACATAAAGCTTGGTGCATCAGCCTTGGAAAATAGACAATGGATGTAGAAGTAGAATCTATAGATTTGCAGAGAAAAGATGAATTATTTCACATGTTTTATGCTACTATTTTATTATCTATTTGCAGTTTTTTATACTACTGACTTGTTTTATTTAATAGTCAGGTTTTATAAACTATCATTAAAATGAAGGTGTTTGGGGGTGTCTGGGTGGCTCAGTCATTAAGCGTCTACCTTCGGGTCAGGTCATGATCCCAGGGCTCTGGGATCAAGTCCTGCATGGGGCTCCCTGCTCAGTGAGAAGCCTACTCCTCCCTCTCCCACTCCCCCTGCTTGTGTTCCCTCTCTCGCTGTGTCTCTCTCTGACAGATAAATAAATAAAATCTTAAATAATAAAATGAAGGTGTTTGAACCAGAGTCACAATTCATTTATTCAACAAATAATTACATAGCACTTACTTTGAGCAAGTTTCTGTCATAGGCATCTATTATTATACCTGGTAGCACTAAGTTATATAACAAAAGAAAAAGATTAAGCCTTCCTAATGCACACAGAACTCCCACTAAGGGTGAAATCCTTAGAGACGGCATGATGTATGAAATGGATTATACATGAAATTAGGGAAAAGTGGGTATATACTATACTTTCGATTACCACCAGGAAAGTTAAAATTACTTTTATGCATAAAAGCCTTCATGAATCATAGATTTTTAATGAGGGGTTCACAAAGGCAAAATTTTGTTAGTACTCTGCATTTTTCTAAAGAGAAGGGCCATGGCTTGTTTTGCATTCTCAAAGAGATCCATGACTCTTAAAAGTTATTTTATCATAAGTTATCTTGCCATATGTATTTATGGACTACAAAAACTCTACAGTGAGTAAGGATTCAGTATGTACCATTTTTAAGAATGGCAGTTTGGGGGCACCTGGGCAGCTCAGTCAGTTAAACGTCCAACTCCTGGTTTCAGGTCAGGTCATGATCTCCCAGTAGTGAGATCCAGCCCCAAGTCCGGGGGAGCCCCAAGTCGAGCTCTGCACTAAATGCAGAATCAGCTTCAGATTCTCTCTCCCCCCCCCACACACACTCTTCTTCTTTCTCTTTCTAAAAAAGAAAGAAGGAAAATCTTAAAAAAGAAAAAAAAATGATGGTATAGTTTAGATTCATGTTTTCTGCATTTTACTTATTAAGTTATTCCCGGGCCAGACACTCCTTGAACTTGTTGACTCTTCACTCGGTGGCTTACACTAGGTAACACACTGCTTCTGATTCTTATCAGCCATTCCTAGAAGGCTGTCAACTGATTTTGTAGCTAGTCTTTTCTTATGGGTATTAAACAAACAACTCTTTCCAAACAGCATTTATTAAGCACCCATATGTACATGATATCCAGCAAAATGAGTTTAAATATTAGTTAATGATATCTATAGTTTAGATAACATTTATTTTATTTATTTTTTTTTTTAAAGATTTTATTTATCCATTTGACACAGAGAGAGAGATTACAAGTAGGCTGAGAGGCAGGCAGAGAGAGAGGAGAGAGGAGGAAGCAGGCTCCCTGCTGAGCAGAGAGCCCGATGTGGGCCTCGATCCCAGGACCCTGGGATCATGACCTGAGCCGAAGGCAGCGGCCTCAACCCACTGAGCCACCCAGGCGCCCTAGATAACATTTATTACCAGTGATTTCAAGGGCTTGGGTTCTTTATTCTCATTAGAGAATATGTAGTATCTTAACTACTCTGGAAATTTTTTTTTCAATTCTTGTGAAACTTTATAAGAGCTAATATATGATTCACATTTAGCATGTTAATGAAAAACTTACAATGGAGTTCTCAACTAAACTATGTTACCACTTTAAGTCAATATTCCTAAAGGAATATTCAGATTAACTAATTTCTTCCCCTCTTACAATATAGCTTCTACACTCTACTCACCAAAAAGTTCCTCAGAGGTCAACATTGAGCACTTAATTGCCAAACCCATCTATCTCCTTTTAGTTTTTATCTGACTCTACTTCTCTGAACCAATAACATTATTAACCCTTATGCTTCCCTTCATTTGATTTTCGTAAGAATAAACTGTCTGGCTTTGTTTTTTTCCTATTTGTTTCTTTTCAGTTGATTTCATCCACTTCCACACAACTCTTCAGTGTAGTGTTCTCCCACAGTGTGATCCTTAACCACCTTCTCTCTTCGTTCTTCACTCTCTCAAGAATACTATTTACTATCCATTCACTACCCAGGTTTTCAATATTATTTCTGTACTGATGCAAAAATCAGTATCTCCAGGCTTGACTTATTTTTTTTAGATCTAGGCTCTAGTTTCTAATCATATGGCTAACCCACTGGTACCTAAAGGTCTTTTATCTACAAATCTCCTTTGCTTTCTCTATCAATAGCATTACCATCATCTCAGGCTACAAATCTGAGTCACCTATGATCCTAGTTTAGGAACGCATCTATTATACAATTTTTTTAAAAGATTTTTATCAATGCATTTGAGAGAGAGAGAGACAGCAAGAGGGAGCCCGAGTGGGAGTGCAGGGGGGTACAAAGGGAGAAGCAGGGAGCCCAATGCGGGGGCTCGATCCCAGAACCCTGGGATCACAACCTGAGCCAGACACTCAACCAACTGAGCCACCCAGGCACCCCTATTATACAATTTTTGAGGGGGATTTAAAAGCTACATGAAATTATAAAAAATAATGTAATAAACAGTCACCTTCCCGACACTCAGAACCAACAGCTGTTAACATTTTGTTATTTATCCCTAAAGGTGTTTTTCCCCCCTAAGAAATAACACATTACAGGGGAAGATAACATCTTTGAATACTACCTCCAGTTCTCACTCACTATTCCATCTCTCCAAAGAAACCACTATCTTAAGTTTTATGCATATTCTTCCAATTTTTAACATTTTTATGTTCTTGTGTATGTATATATTTATAGGTGTGTGTGTGTATGTATGTGTGTATCCTAGAATAATATTATACTATTATTTTTGCATGCTTTCGGTATATAAATGACATTATTCTACATATGCCATTCTAAAATTTCTTTTTTCATTCAAGATTTACATTCTATCCATATTGGTGTAAATAAACATAGCCATGCTTTTTCGATGTTACACATTTTTCCAGCGCATCAATTTACCCCATTTTATTCATCAAATTATCTACTGGTTGACAAATTATCCACTTTTCACTTTTATGAACAATGCTGCAAAAAATTCCTCTCCATGTTTTCTTAAACATGTATGCTGGAGCGTCTCCACAGTATATAATAGAAATTTTGACATACGAATAGAATTTTTATATAATAGAATAAGTGCATTTTTAATTTTATATGTTACTCTCTCCAAAGTAGCTATGCAAGTCCAAAATTCCACCAGTGATGTGTTAAGAGTATCCACTTTTCTCAAATTCTTGTCAGTACAAGATATAATCAGACTTTAAAATTTCTGCTGTCTGTTGGGTGACAAGAAAACCGTCATTCTTGTATTAATTTGCATATGCTTAATAAGTACTGAGGATACTTTTTCATATACTTACTGGCTATTAAGATTTCCCTTATAATTGCCTAGTCATATCCTTTGTCATTTTTCGATATTTTTTGTCTTATTCATATGTAGAATGTTAACATATTCTAGATAATAATTCAGATGTGTGTTGCAAGTATCTTCTGCTAGCCTGCTGTCTGACTTTCAATTTGGCCTATAGTATCATTTGTCCTACAAAAATTTTAGGTTTTGATGTCGTCAAATTATTATGTGTTTTATCTTACAATGTATGTTAAATAGTCCCTGGAATAAAAAGGAAATCATAAAGGAATTAAAAAATATTTAGAAATGAATTATAGTTAAAATATATCAGATAGGTGTGACAAAGCTGAAACAGAACTTAGAGGTCAGGAGATGAAAAGGTTTAAGAATAAACAAGTTAAGCATTCAATTCATAAAGATGAGCAAATCAACAAAATCAAAGAAACAGAAGGAAAGAAATAATAAAGAATAGGAAAAATGAAATAGAGAACAATAATTTTTTTTAAAGAGAGGGAGGAAGGTGGGGAGAGGGAGAGAGAGAATCTTAAGCAGGCTCCACACCCAGTGCAGAGCCCAATGCAGGGCTCGATCTCACAGCTCTGAAATCATCAAGAGTTGGATTCTTAACCAGCCAAGTCACCCAGGTGCCCCAAGAAGAATAATTTTAAAAAATAGTGCAGATTCACAAAACCAAAAGATGATTTTGAAAAGATTAATAAAATAGACTTCACCAAGAGTTATCAAGAAAAGAAAGTACAAATATAAAACAAAAAGGGAGAAATAACCACAGATACAATAGATATAAAAATAATAAATCAGTATTATGAACAATTATATCTTAATTAAGTTTAAATGTGGATGAAATGTATAAAGAAATTGTGTAAATTATATAAAGAAAAAAATGAGTAATAATTAGTAGTAGAGAAATTAAATTTGTCCAAAAGCTCCTCTCCATATTACTTATGAAAGGTCCTAAACTTAAAGGAAAACAAATCAAAATGATGAGCAACATGTATCTTTAAATGCAAGGATAGTTCGACATCTGAGAATCCATCAATTAAATGGCCATATTAATAGACTAAAGGAGAAAAGTTGTGACCTACCAAAAATGCAGAAAAAGCATCTGATAATACTCCATTCTTAAGTACAACTTAACGCAAAAACAAAACCAAAGGCAGAGATGGGAATTCTTCATTTAGTAAAACCTACAGCAAACAAACTTGAAGTTGATATATACTCCCTTCAAGATTAGGAACAAAACAGGGATGCCAAGTAGTATCACTACTCTTCATCATACTGGAGTTCTCCTCTAACATTGTAAGAAAAGAAAAAAGATAACCGGAAAGAAGAGAGGGCTGAGTTCTATCAGCTGAGGTCCTCCCAGACAAGTAAGCTCCCAGTTGATCCACAGATCACCACAAATAGGGAAGTAAGCCCAGCCCATCTCACCAGAACCACATAGCTAATCCATAGTCTCAAGAAAACCAGTAACTAGTTCTTGTTTCAAGCCAATAAATTGGAGGGCGGGGAGGTTATGCAACAATAGCTGACACAAGTAATGAGTGATGAGTATCCATTACAGGGCAACTATAAAGGTAAAATGTGATGGATATCTATCATGGAGTATTGTGCAGCAATTAGTAGCAGAATATTACATATATAAGCAACATGCATGGATATTAAGAGCAGTACTTACTACAAAAGTAGGAAGCAGTAAGATACATAATACCATTTACATGAATCTTAAATATATAGCATTTACACAATATGCTAAAAATATGCATTAATCAAATTAAATTTAATGCTTATGAGGAAGGGAGATGTGACTGTTTATAAATAAAGAGGACAGAAAGGGATAAATCAATTGAAAAATAAGAGGGTGTGAAATAGGGATCTAAACCTTTCTCTCTGTAAAAAGCCAACTATGTTAATATAATTTGTTAAATAATCTGTCCTTTCCCACTGACTTATAAATCTATGTCTATTACATATCAGGTATAAGTACATGCTTACTCTGCTCCTGGGGTCTCTATTCTATCCTAATAAACTGTCTGTGGGCCAATAACATATTTAAAAATTTTCTAGAGCCATAGAATCATTCCTTATAGGCAGGAGGGCAAGCACCCTATACTTTGTTCTTTTGCAGAATTGTCTAGACTATTTTTGGATCTTTAAGAATTTGTCAAATTCCTCCAAAAACAAATCCTCTTGAGATTTTGACTGGAATTGTACTGAATTTGTAAATTAATTGGGGAAGAATTAACAGCTTTACCTTGTCTATCTTTCCATGTGTGTCTGTGGGTTAAAGATTAAAGGAATCAAATGGTTTGGGTCTATTTCCCCTTAGGTAAGTTTTATATCCCTTCACTTATTTATGCCCCTCAATAAAGTTAAATTCTTATATTCATAAAGGTATTGCATATTATTGTTAGGCTTATCCCTAAATACCTATTTAAGTATTTTCTACTAATATGAATGGGATCTTTTTTGTTTCACTTTTATTTTTTATTTTTAAATTTTTATTATTGAAGTATAGCTGACATACAATGTTATATTAGTCGCAGATGTAAAATATAGTGATTCAACAATTCTATATGTTGCTCAGTACTCACCAGGATAAATGTTGTCATCATTCGTCACCAGATAATGTTTTTACAATATTATTGACTGTATTCCCTGTGCTGTACTTATCATCCTTATGACTTCTTTTATTTCATAACTGGAGGTTTCTACCTTTTGATCTTCTTCACCTACTTTGCCCATCCCCCCACCTCTCTCTCCTCTGGCAACGAACACTTTGTTCTCTGTATTTATGGATCTGTTTCTGGTTTTTGTTTATTTGTTGTTTTTTTTTTTAGATTCCACATATAAAAGTGAAACCATA
This sequence comes from Ailurus styani, assembly GCA_002007465.1. NCBI lineage: Eukaryota > Metazoa > Chordata > Mammalia > Carnivora > Ailuridae > Ailurus > Ailurus styani. The sequence continues at coordinate 827,631 of LNAC01000475.1, forward strand.
TGATATTTGTCTTTCTCTGTCTGACTTATTTCACTAAACATATTATACCCTCTCAGTCCATCCATGTTGTCACAAATAGCAAGATTTCATTCTGTTTTTATGGCTGAGTAATATTCCCGTGTGTGTGTGTGTGTGTGTGTGTGTGTGTGTGTGTGTACACGTGCATAAACCACATCTTTATGATTTTCTGATTATTGTTCTTGTATAGAGCAGGTTTAAAATCTATAGAGTTGCTTAAAATTTATGTGTTAATTAAACCATTTGTAAATGCCAATTTTGTTTCTTCCCTTCTGATCTTCATGCCTTTTCTTTCTTTTTCTTATTTGCATTTGCTAGAACCCCCAGAAATGCTTGTTAGTAAAGATGACAGCTGGCATCCTATTTCCCTATTTATGATGATATTTGCCATAAATTTTTAATATAGACACCTTATCAAGCCCCAATCCAGATTAAGAGTCTCAGAGGATGGTGAATTTTAACAATTTTTTTTTAGGTATTAAAGAGGCTATCTTTATTTTTTTTATTTTATTTTTTATTATTTGCCCCAGGGGTATAGGTCTGTGAATCATCATGCTTACACCTTTTACAAATGCTTTTTTGATCTACTGGGATGATTATATGGGTTTTCTCTTTTAATCTATTCATATGGGAAATTATATTAACAGATTTTCTAATAGCCTTTTTTGCCTTCCTAGTATGTATTTAGTCATTATGTGTTTTTTAATCAGTGCTAGATTTACTACTATTTATTTAGAATATTTGTAGCTATGATCATACATAAATTCTGCAAGAAACTTACTTTTTTAATGCTGGGTACATTTTTTAAAGATTTTATTTATTTATTTGACAAAGAGAGAGATCACAAGTAGGCAGGCGGCGGGGGGGGGGGGGGGAGGGGGCCCCNGAGGGGGGGGGGAAGCAGGCTCCCTGCTGAGCAGAGAGCCTGATGTGGGACTCTATCCCAGGACCCTGAGATCATGACCTGAGATCATGACCTGAGCTGAAGGCAGAGGCTTAACCCACTGAGCCACCCAGGTGCCCCAATGCTGGGTCCATTTTAAAGTTAAGGTTTACTACCTCCAGAAAATGAGTTGGAAAGCTTTCCAAGCTTTCCCTCCTTCACTGTTTCCATAATAGTTTGTACATAATAGGGCTTATGTATCCCTTGAAATTTTATTAATAGGCCTGGGTCTGATGGATTTTATTTGAATGAGGGAATGCATATGTAAAATTAAAGAACTCAAAAGTTGACTTGAACATTTTCTATTTCTATTTTGAGTCAACTGTATATATACTTACATATACATATATATAATCTCAATTGTCCATAGGTTTTCAAATTCCTTGGCAACAGGTTTTTCATAGTATTTTCTTATGATTTCAAACTTTAATCTATTGCTCTTATTTTTTGTTCTTCATAGTGCTCATTTTTCTTTGATCCATCTTTGCAGAGGTTTGTCCATTTTTTAAACTTTAAGGTTTTATTAATTATCTATTTTTTTTCTATTTCATTAATATTTACTTTTTATCTTTATAATTTCTTTTCTTTTGCTTAATTTGGATTTATTCTGTTGGTCCTTTATTACCATCTAGATGAACGCGTGTTCATTATATCAATCTTTCATATTTTCCAATAAATGCATTTAGAGCTACTAAATTTTCCAGTGGGTTCTACTTAAATCACATCTCGAATTTTTATATGCAATCCTTTAATTGTTATTTATTTATTTATTTTTAAAGATTTTATTTATTTATTTGACACAGAGAGAGAGATTACAAGTAGGCAGAGAGGCAGGCAGAGAGAGAGAGGAGAAAGGAGGAAGCAGGCTCCCTGCCGAGCAGAGAGCCAGATGCGGGCCTTGATCCCAGGACCCTGGGATCATGACCTGAGCCGAAGGCAGAGGCTTTAACCCACTGAGCCACCCAGGCGCCCTCATTGTTATTTAGTTGCAAATATTTTATAATTTTCGTTTTCTCTTCTATTCATCAGTGAGCCAATATAAAGTGTTTTGATTTTCACCTCATTGTTGATTTCTAATTTTATTGTGTTATGATGAAAGGATACATTTTAAATGATACAGATTTTCTGAACATTGTTGAGATTCCTCTATGACCTAGTACACAGTTAAAAGCTGACCCATATATAACTGAAAAAAAAAGTGTACAGAGTTGAATTTTATTAGGTTAGGTACAATGTTCTATATATCTCTAGTTGATGAAGTTTGTCAGTCCTGTGGCTTAATTCTTTGATCTCATTTTTAATTTTTTATCTGCTCCATTTTTAAATTTTGGCAGAGGTGTGTTAAAGTCTCATTGTTTTGTAGGCATGTCCACTACTCTTTGTAATTTTAAAAGTTTTTGCTTTAAGTAATATTTCAAGGTTATGTTGTTAAATGCATATAAGTTTATGACTATTATGTTTTCTGGGTTGTTCCTTTTAGCAGTTTAAAGAGTCTCTGTCCCAATAAAAAAATTTTACCCTAAATTCTATTTTATTACCCCAGCTTCCTTTGGTTAGTATTTTTCAGATGAACATATTGCTATACATCCTTTTTAGATCATTTTGTGTATCTGTTAAAAATAACACAGACTCATGTTAAGATCATAATAGGTTATTTTAATATAATTTCTGGAGTTTTGGACTTATTTCTACTATCTTGATTTATGATTTGTATTTCCATTTTTTTCTCCTTTGTTGCCTTTTGTTGCATGGTCAAGTTTAGTTTATTCCCTACCCCCAACTTAGTATTTTGGAAGCCATCCCTTCTATTTTATTTTATTATGTTCTAGTTGCTTAAAATAAATGTCCTTTTCACTTCTCATCTTCTCCAGATCACATTTCACACAGTTCCTAACTATTTTATTCAAGGGCCACCACAACCTGGCTCCACTCTTTCTAGCCTTACCTCTTTCTACCATAAGCCTCTACAAAGCCTAAACTGTAGTTAAACTATATTGCTTGTTAATCTCTAAATGAAATACAAAATTCCTGGCATTCTGTCCTGGTTCATGACATCTCATTCACTCACTCATTCAATCAACAAATAATTTATTGAAAACTTATTTGGTGCCTAGCTCTGACCAATACCAGTAAATGCAAAGGATAAGGTCTCTGGTTTTATGAAGCATCATAATGTGGAAACATTAAATAAATAGAATAGAATAGGACATCATGAATACATGAATTCAGTAAGTTAACTGGTGATAACTGGCTCCCTTTTTCGACTCTATCCTCAAACAACCGTCCCTGGAATACACAACTATCCACCAGGTGGCACCAAATCACAACCAGACCTTAGACTGATTGGAATGTCTTAGTCGGAGTCCTGGAACCCCTTCCACACACATCTTCCTCTATACACATTGTCTCAGGTCATTTTATTAAACTCACAATAATGCCATATTTTATGTGATCTGAAGTTTTGGGAATTATTTACCACCTTATCGTGGGAGTTTACTATATCACAAGTTGTAGGTGCTAACCGAAAAAGAAAAATGGGAGGCTATGACAAAAATAACAGAACAATCCTAACTGAGATGGACTGAGTACTAGCTAAAGGCAATCTCTCTCTGAGAAAGTGACATTTAGACTACGATCTAAAGGGTGACCAGGAGTAAGAAACTGAAAAACTGGAAAGCAAACAGTATATGTGAGCACCCTGTGAAGGTAAAGTTTGGATTCGTGGAAATGCAAAAAGAAAACTCTGTGTGTGTGTGTGTGTGTGTGTGTGTGTGTGTGTGTGTGTGTGTGTGTGTGTACTGAGGTGAGAGGGGTCGTCATCAGAGTAAAATGCTTCAGAGATTGGACTTTGGAGCCCTACTTACCATCTGAATTTAAATCCTTGGTCCACCACTTAAATAGCTGTCTAGACTTGGAAAAGTTATTCAGCCAAGGGTTGTTAAGAATATTAAAGATATTAATATGTGAAGCCCTAAGAACTATTCCTGGCAATACAGTAAAGAAAATATAAATGTTGGGCGCCTGGGTGGCTCAGTGGGTTAAAGCCGCTGCCTTCGGCTCAGGTCATGATCTCAGGGTCCTGGGATCGAGGCCCACATCGGGCTCTCTGCTCAGCAGGGAGCCTGCTTCCTCCTCTCTCTCTGCCTACTTGTGATCTGATCTCTCTCTCTGTGTCAAATGAATAAATAAAATCTTTAAAAAAAAAAAAAGAAAATATAAATGTTAGGTTTTGTTTTAATTGCTATTATTGTTATTGTTTCTAAAAGAGTGGGAGGAGCCAAATTATTTAAGAGTGGGAGGAGCCAAATTATTTAGTGTCTTAAAGGCCATGTTAAAAATTCTGAATATTATCCTAAGTGCAATTAGAACCCACTGAAAGGTTTTAGGGAAGGGAGTGTAATGATTAAGTTTATAAATATATTTTTAAAAATCACTTTGATTACTATATAAAGCATAGATCGCTTAGAGTGAAAGGGAGAAAGGCCAAGAATGGAAACAAGAAGTTAGAAGGCCAATGGCCATGATAGTAACTCATATAATAAAAAATAACTGCAGATTGGTCTAGGCTAGTAACAATGAAGATGGAAAGAAATTGGTAGATTCAAGATACATTTTGGAGGCAAAACTGACATGATTTGGCATTGGACTAGAAGGTGAAGGAGAAGGTATAAATGATGACTTCTCAACCAGGAAATCCTTTGCTACTGGACAAAAATTCTTTGTCTACCAAACATTAGTCCGGCTCCTGAACCTCCTCCTAGGTCTATCTGTGTACTTACTTGTAAAATCCCATTTTATTTTTTTATTTTTTTATTTTTTATTTTTTTTTAAAGATTTTATTTATTTATTTCACAGAGGGAGAGAGATCACAAGGAGGCAGAGAGGCAGGCAGAGAGAGAGAGGGGGAAGCAGGCTCCCCGCTGAGCAGGGAGCCCGATGCGGGCCTCGATCCCAGGACCCTGAGATCATGACCTGAGCCGAAAGCAGAGGCATTAACCCACTGAGCCACCCAGGCGCCCTAAAATCCCATTTTAGCAAGAACTCTGCAAAGTCAGTTTAGCTAGTCAGTTTAGAATATCCCATCCTCTGTATCTGATCACTCTCGGTATTTGATAGGGTTCCTCATACTCCCCCATCCCCTAGGTGATGTGTGAGATCATCCCGGCCTGTCTTCGGCAAGATTTTGTTTAGGCCAAAACCCCCACCCCTCCATTCCTGATATTTCCTCTCGGTAATTTACCATCCACCAACCCCCATCCTGCTCCTTGGCTATAAATTCCCACTTGCTATGCTGTATTCGGAGCTGAGCTCACTCTCTCTCCCTCACTGCAAAATCCCATCACAGTGGTCTCTGTCCCTATCACAATAGTTCCCCCTTGAATAAAGTCTTCCTTAACATGCTTTAACAAGTGTCATTGAATTTTTCTTCTATAACACTTTTCAAATGAAATTTTATTCTCCCAGGCTCAGCTAAATTATGAACTTTCCATTACAATAGCTAATAGCTCTCTCCCCCTCGTTCTCATAACACTGATTTTTTTGAACCTTAGATTATAAAAAGTTGTTTTCTTCCGTATTTTCCCTAGTAAGGAGCAAGCTCCTTTACAGTTACGGTCATATCTCATTTCTCATTCTAGCCTCAGCACACAAATGCTCTGCGTACCACAGGCAGTCTCAGGTCACTGCACAAACGGTCTCAGAGCCAGAACTCCTCATGCTCTTTTACTGCCTACCTTTAAGAGGTATAAGAAGTCAGCTTGCTTGCTTCTCCTTTCAGCTATTCATTCTATCTTTTGGAATTTCATTTCCCCTAAGACTAGTTGCAGAATTAAACTAATCTCTCATTAACCCCCTCATTTCTTGGGGCCCCCAAAAACAAGTATACAGGGAGTCTTTCTGTTAGGGTGCTTGTTATTAATTACTATTGAAAAACAGAAGGTGACAAAATTAAAGTAGGGTTTTATGATCTTTATGGTTTCGAATCTACAGTTCCTGACTCCCTTGGTGAGATGGCAAGCTGAATGCACCGGCTTCTACCCTTGACTTTTATTCCCAAGGATGAGTTTCCCAAAAGTTCTTTCTTTTTTTGTGGAGGCTTCTCCTCCCAGAATATAGGACTGCAGATGAAACCCAGACATAATAATTGGTGTCTTCTTGTCTCAAGTAGATAACCGGCACTTCTGAGAGCCTCCTAAATAGGCATGTAATGGTAGCAAAAAAATTAAAAACAAATGTAATTCTGTCAACCTCATTTTTTTCAAACTAAATAGCTAAAACTTAATATTTTAACTCCAAATAGATGTTAACTGTAGAACAATGTCTCTAGAGAAGAAGGAAAAAAAAAGGATTTCAAATTTGTTCTGGAAAACAAATGTCAAAAAGAAATCAGTACCTTTCGATTCCTTTTTCCTCTTGGACAAAATCCTTGATTGCCTCTTGAAAAGAATTTTTTCATTCTAACTTACTATTCTAAATATTTATTTTCTGAGAATTAAGTAGCAGGAAAAAAGGTGATATGGATGAACAAGGATTCAGATTTTCCTAAAAGTCTTGTCAAATGTCATGTATAATAAGAAGTAACTTTTTGCTAACTAAGTTAGACATTAAGTCTTTTCTTTTTGATGTAAAACTTCTTAAAGTGATCTTTTGCAAGGTCATCTAGTAATAAGAAAATGTCTCCCAAGTTCTGGCTAACAAAGACTTCATTTTGTTCATATATATTCTTAAAAAATAAGTAATAATAAAATACTAAAGTTATTCTGGAGAATAACTACCTATTATCACCACCCTCTAATATAAAATATAAGAAAAATGTTTTCAGTTAAATTTTAAAATTGTTATTTCAAGTAGCATAGTATCTTGGCTGATTTACAAAGTAAAAAGAGGGGCACTGGGTTGCTCAGTCAGTTAGGCAACTGATTCTTGGTTTCAGCTCAGGTCATGATTTCATGGGTAGTGAGATGGAGCCCCACATAGGGCTCCTCGCTCAGCAGGGAGTCTGCTTGAAAGATTCTCTCCCTCTGCCCCCCACACACTCTACTCAAGCTCTCTCTCTCTCTCTCTCTCTCTCTCTCTCTCTCTCTTTCAAATAAATAAATAAACCTTTAAAAAACAAAGTGAAAAGAAATCAAATATCCAATTATGATTAAACACTGACCTTAAACTAGGAGAATAAGGGTTATCTGTTATAAAAACTGTCACTCTTAATAATACCTAAGTGAAAGAGAGGAAATGGGTTACATTCTTTCTTCCCTAATATATATACACAATGAAAAAAATTATAGAAACATAAAAAATTTTAAAAATAACAATTATCCTATCTCATTTCCTAATCCCACTCCCAAGGTATAATTAAGCACTGTAAACAGGTTGTGTTTTTTGCACTGTCCTGACTTTTTTTGTGAATGGGAAAAAGAAGTCAGTTATGAGTTTCATGGTACTGTTTCCAGTACATAAAAAATTAAAATGGTGACATTTAGAAATGCTTAATTCCATTTGACTTGCTCTTCTGCCCCTAAACCCAGAGGCCTTAACTGTCAACTATGCCCTTATGATGAAATTTAAAATGACCCACTACATAGCAATAATGCAATCTGGAACTTTAAATTAGCTACCGTACTTGGCGATTCTTCGTCTTTCCTCACCCTTCCCCAACCCTCCCTACTCCATAGTATTACTTCCTTGAATGCTTGTTTTTCTCAGTTTAGTTGATAAGCTTCTTTGAGGCCAGGACCCATGTTTTATTCAACCTTGAATCACTTATTCCCTAGGAGCCATGACGCTGTTTGATTATAATAAGTACTTTGTACATGATAAACGTTAAGTTTACCAGTGTCTCAACTGTACTTAATAACTTAATAACTGTCATAAGAAGGAGGAAGAGGGAGAATTTATCTGGTGGCTCAAATGTTTGAAAAGAAATGGTCTTAGCTTAACTGCAAATATTAACTTTAAAAAACAATTTCAGGAGGTGTTAATTTATGTGATCTGATTTGTGACAGAGCAATTTTACAATATGGCAAATTTATATGCTTCCTCTGCTATATTCGAAGCACTATGAATGTACATTGCCTGCTGCCTGTCTTTTCTACCCCTCTAGCCCATGCCTAAAATAGTGCTTGGCATATAGTAGATGCTCAATGAATATTCATTGATGAATTAATTAACAGTAATTCGTTACATCATCTCATATAAACCTAAAAGAATTTTAGTATCTTTTCACCCCCAGTAATAATCTTTTGTGCTGGGTATAACTCAGTATCATAAGGAGCTACTGTATTAACTGGGTTTTCATGATGGCAGAAGTTCTCTTTCAGTGCTGTCATTCTCAATAGTCTAGTTAATGGTTCTCAAAGTATGGTCACTGCACAACAGCATTAGCATCAGCATCACCTGGGGACTTGTTAAAAATGTAAATTCTCAAGTCCCATCCCAGATCCACTGGATCAGAAGTTCTGGAGGTGGGTCTAGCAATCTGTATTTTAACAAGTGCTCCAGATGATTCTGATGTATGGTCAAGTTTGGGAACCACTGGCCACAGAAATCTTTGTCATGGAAATAGAGGGATCTCAAAACACAAACAGGTCATAAAATATTAAATGAGGTTTTAAAGAAATACACTAAATGTTCAAATATCAAAGTGTCTTAGGATAAATTAAATTAGGTCAATCAATTAAGAGACATAAAAAATTACCACTACATAGTCGAGGGCCTTTTTTTTTTTTTCCTTAGCAGGGAGGGATCATAAAAGTGTACTCAATAAGAAACACTTAAAATAGCCTTCAGATCCCTACTATGAGTTATTAGGAAAAAAAGAATAGCAGTAGGGCAGAATATAGAGCAGGAAAGTATGAGAAAAAGTTGGATGACAGCTAAAATAATATATGGATGAGACCTAGAAAAACTGTTTTTTAGATTCTAATTGAAATTAAGCACTTTAATTTTAAATAAAGGCACAAATCACAGTAGTTTTGGCAACATCTATGACAACATAACCAATAGAAACATAAATATTTTCATATTATAGTTGCTATGGATACCTCAAAATATAATCTATGGTCATCACTACTATGAAATTATAGGCATAAGTTAGACCTGCCACTAGCTCTCATTATTTAATGCATTATTAAAGAAGCGTATGCATTAATATATCACAATTAAAAATAGTCTAAAAGCTATGTTTCAATGTATTTGGTTCCTCCATAATCCTAGATATTATATTTTAAATATTTAAAAAAACTGTTGTGAGAAGGCCCACAGGCTGAATTCACCATATGGTCAAAGAGGCCCATGACAAAGAGATGAGAAAAAGACCACAAAAGTTAATAGCTGTGTTGAAAATGTTCTTGACATTTTTAGCTTCATTTGGGCAATGAGAATACCTATAGCTCAGACCTACAGAGGCAGACCATTTAGTGGAAGGTGAATAATAACAGTTAACTAGCTATTAGGGAGCTCTGAATGAGAAGCTAAGGAGTTCAGACTTTATTTTAGGTAACGCTTTGCTTGTCTTGTTTTGGTTTTCATTTACAGTACTATTTGGGAAACAACTAAATTTGTATAAGAAACATACTTTGCTTAAAACTCTTAAAAGGCTTCCCACTGCCCTTTAGATAAGGGCAAACAGACAGACACAAACCCTACAGAGTCCTCAGCAGTAGGACTTTACCTCTTCAGCTTCATTTTAACCCCCTTTCCTTTTCATAGTCCATATCCTAGCCATACTGAATTCCTTCTACTACTCAAATAGGCCATGTTCCCCTTCCTCCAGACTTCCAACCATGCTATACTCTGCTTGGCTAATTACTTCAAACGCTTCAAATCTGTTCAAACGTTACTTCCTCAGGGAGGCATTCGCGCTGCCCTCCTAGGTATTCCCCAGCTGTATACTCCCTAAACCTTTCATTAATCCTATCATAACGCTCATCACATTTGATTATAATAATGTGTTTAATTGTTCATTTCTCCACATAGCTGAAAGCCTGGTGAGAGCAAAGTCAGGTCTTGTTTACTCCAAGACACTCGGCTCTGAGCTTGACATGCTGCAGCCCTAAACCGTAAGAGCTGGTAGAAGATGAACAGATGAATAATTTGCCTAGAAATAGGTTTTAAAACATTCCTACATTTAAGAACCTTCAGCTATCCCTACTTGGCAACATTTATAACTTGTGTGCTCATTTAAAATTCTACATAATCCAAATTTGCCCTCTCCTCTGTTTAAATGAATAAAATTTGGGGCTCCTGGGTGTCTCAGTAGATTGGGCACCTGCCTTTGGCTCAGGTCGTGATCCCAGGGTCCTGGGATGGAGTCCCACGTCCAGCTCCTTGCTCAGCGGGGAGCCTGCTTCCCCCTCTCCCTCTATCTGCCTCTCCCCCTGCTTATGCTCCCTCTCTCTCTCTCTGTCAGATAAATAAATAAAAATCTTTTTAAAAATAAATGAATAAAAACTACATAGACACATTGTTATGTAGTGAAATTCAAAGTTAACTAGTGTTTTAAAAACTAAAAAGTCTGGGGCACCTGGGTGACTCAATCAGTTGAGCAACTAACACTTGATTTCGGCTCAGGTCATGATTTTAGGGTCATGAGATTGAGATTCTCTCCCTCTCCCTCTGCCCCTCCCCCTGCTAGAGGGTAAGCATGCTCTCACTCTTAAATTAACAAATAAAATCTTTTAAAAAATAAATAAAAATGAAAACTAAAAGTCTGAGTGCAAAGGAATGAGTACTACTAGTTTCCAAAAGCAAACACCCTTTATTGATCTGTTCTCTAGATATACTTATCTTTCCTAATATATAAAACATGATTCTTAAAGCATACAAATACCATTTAAAATCATTCCTCTTCGTTTCTGCTTTATTAACTGACAGGGTAGTTTTTTACTTTTGGCCACTATCTTTTCCCTTCACATAACAATCTGAAAAACATATATTCAAGTGCATTAAAAATCAATAGCTATTTTAAAGAGTCCTTAAAGGATCCTGTTTTAAAATTATAGTTTAGAAAGCAGAAGCTTCATTTCATTTTCTTTTTGGATCACAAAATCTGATTAAAAAGTAACAATTATGATAAAACTTGACTGACTGAAGTAATGTGTCATATTAGAACACTTTTTCATCTTCTATACTCTTCATAATTTAATACCTTATAATTACTTTGTATACTTTTAAACAATACAGTTAAATGATTTTTCACTTAAACACCCTCTATTAAAAGACAGTGAAGAATTTAGAGACCTTACTCAGTATATATATGGACTTCTACAACCACAACTCACCTCCATTTTTTATAAACCTGATATTTTAATGTCCAATTCCCAGTAAACAGGAATTTCAGGATGACTCATAATTGCATGATACCATATTTCATTAATTCTAAGATGTGCCTTTTTTCACATTTTAACATCTCTGAAATCAGGATGTATCTTACAATTGATGGTATCCTAAAATTTATAATTGGCAGCATTTATTTCTTTTAGTGGTCTAAAAATGTTTCTTACAATAGATGGTATCTTAGGCTAAATGAAATGTAGTTATTAAAATATTTAAAACTTTAATAATGCTTTCTAACTCATCTAAATCACAATACAATTATAATTCAAACAGTTCTAGAATCAAAACTAAATGAACTTAAGATTCACATTTTACCTTTTTAGAAAACTAGTAACTAGGCTAAGCTCAAAAAAAATAGATAATTAAAAGAAAATGCTTCTTTAAAATAATGCAGGAAAAAGTCTAGATTTTAAGAAGCAGAAATAACAGAAATGGAAAAAAAAAAAAAAAAGACTTGAAGATGTTCAGTCAGTAGTAGCTTCCATGGAAGTGGAGGCATGAAATAGCCCTAGAGCTTAATCTATAAAAAGAAACAAATATTAGGAACATGGCAGGGATTAACAGAGATAACAAATTGTTTAGGAGGAAAGATACTGTTGTATTATTTCTCCCTCCTATAGGAGGAATTATTGTTACCCTTTAAACAAAAATATGGTAGAGGTAGTTGAAATAATTGTAATTAAATGTAAAATTGTAAACATTCTTAGTAAATTAAAAACCAACCTACCAGCATTGTCTTCCTTCTGGCTCAATCTGTTTCACCTTCAGGTATTCCTAGGATAGGGGCTCCTTTTCAGATCCCCAGTTTTTCATGTCGATCTTCTACCTCCCTGTGGCAACAATATTTTCTAATTAAAAGAGTCCTTTTGTGCCACAGGGAGGATTTCTGATGGTATAACAAATACAAAAGTTATCACAGCTCATCATGAAGTCAACTTAGTCTTGAGATTTTTCAAGAGAGAAATTTGGCTCCTGAACTTATTTTTCAAGACAGAAATCTGGTTTTATTTTTTAAAACTGCATTTCAAAAAACTAAACTTTCATTTACTTAAAAAAAAAAAAGCAGTGCTTTCTTGCTGAATTAAGTAAAAATTCTTATCGTTTGTCTATCTTTTCAACTAATCTCTCAACACAATTTTGTCGATCACAAAAAGAAGGTAAGTTTTCTTGATCATTTCTTTAACTATTAACACCAAATTTTTATATTTTGATACCTGATTAAAAACCAAAATCCTACTCCTAATCAGAAGAGAGAAGTAGGAAGCTACCAGACTACTGTCAGCCAATGACTATTAGTAAAGATTAGTAAATCTACTCGTATTACATAACATAACGTTACTTTTGTTTAAAATGTACATTTAAAAAAGGCCAGCAAGAAATATAAAAAGCAATACTTGCTGTTCCCTTGCTGGTAAGGGGTTATGAGTAATTTTCACTGTTTGTTTTTCTTTGTAATACTTCCCAATTTCTCTAATAAGCATGTGTTGATTTTATTATAAGAAAAAAATCAAATTTAGGTATAAGCATGAATGATTAAAATCTACTGTGACTTTAAGATGAAGTTAATCTAATATGACAACATTATGGTTCTGCTATATTTTGGATGACCATATTTATGTTTCTGGATGACTACCTTTTTATATTTTAAATAACCCTAAGGTATTAATGTTCAGCATATTAACAAAAAAGAAAATATCTTTAAGATTTTTACCTAGATGGTTCTTGATTATACTGCAATACTGAGGCAAAACTCAATTTATTTCAATCTGTATTTCCTAACAGTTACATGTTAAACACTATATTATATTCTATATTCAACAAAATTAAAAAGTGCAGTCCCTGTCTTCAAGAGACTTACATATTCACTTTGAAAACCAAAGGAGTATGCACACACACGAGAACAGTATAATAAAGTACATGATCAAGTGCCTTAGTCCAGATGGTCTAATAGAGGATCAGGAACAGGAGTGTTTAATATAGGCCATAATCACTGTGGAAAGTTTCGTGTAGTGGGGCCTTAAAAAAATAGATAAAACCCTTTCACAGTCTTGATAGGAAACTTTATTTGAGCAAAAGCTCAGAAGCATAAATAGCACAGTCCATGCAAGGGGCAATAAGGAAAGCAGCTAGAATACAATGTTTCAGTAGATAAGAAGGCCAGATTGGAAGGATTTACTTCTGGATGATTCCGTGAGTCACTGAATTTGGCAGAGGAGTGGCTTTTGAAATCTGATAAACAAAGAGCTTCAGGAGAATGCTAAATGGAGGTGCCAAAGCACAGTAAGTTAAGGAAGGAATGACAAGGAAAAAGTACAGACTGAAGGTATAGAGCATTTGTTTTTTTAAAAAAGTGGAAGTGAGAGGAAAGAGAAAAATAAACAGAGAAGTAAACAAGTGTTCTGTTTTAATGTATAAAAGACCTTCTCCATATTTGAAGGCAAAAGGAAAGTTTCTAATGAAGTTAAGGGGATACTTATGGAGCACTTACTACGTCACGAGCACTGTGCTTTATGTATTTATTTTATATAGTCTTCATGACCTTGAATTACTAGTTTATGACAGTGAAACAGACTCTGAAAAAGTTAAATACTGATAGGTAAGTAATAAAGTAGGAATCTGAAACCACAACTAACTAGCCATCAATATTCTTCCCTTTTCTTCTAAAGAGAATGACTTAAAAGGCTTTAAAAAGAAAAAATGTTAACCTCAGGAATAGGATTTTCTATCATATTTGACCACTCTTGGCTCTTCTTCATGTTCCTCAAAATGTAAACATTCCTCAAGGTTAATTCCTTAATTCTGTGTCTTTTGTTCTTGATCATAGAGAGCCAAACACAAAATTTAAATATCTTCTCCCTTGGAGAAATCTCTCAAAAACCTTTCCTTTTGGAGATTCCATTTGTTACCACGGCATCAATGACTATGATTTCCAAAAGTCCCTCCTTGACCTTTCTTTACTAAGCTTCAGTTGTACTTAGATACCTTCCATTTGCCCCTCTAGATCTATTCTTCACCTTTCTTGATGCTGCTCTCTATCCCAGAAGGCTGACTTCAACAGGACTCCTACGGCTTTAAATTGCATTGGGTCAACGGAGACCTTGGCAGGGGATTAGAGGGAAGAAGGAGAAGAAAATCAGAGGCCTTATTCCCTGGCTCCCTCTCTGTGGCATCACTCTCAAGCCAGCTGCATCCTTTGCTCAAAGGTCCCAGATTCTCCCAAGGTGACCCTCTTTCCAGGGCTCACTTCTTCTGGGTTCCAGCAACCATTCCCTCCTTTGGGCCTCAGGCCAAAGGACAGAAACAGCGCTGCTGCTGCCGCCTCTGGACTACTGCTCTACTTCTAATGCTCACCCTACACTTGCCCATATATTTATAACTAGTCATTTTGTAAGACATTTTTTAAATTACCCTAATTTGAGTATGACATCTTCTTTGTGATGGGACCCTGGCTATGTATTTGTGCATCTTTAAATACTTAACTACTTCTCCTTATATGTTCTGCATCCACTCAAAAGCAACACACCTACTACCAAACATACCTGCTTTCCCAAAACAGTCTTGCCTTCCTCAAATCGCTATATGATACTATGACCATCATTTAAGGTCAAAAAACTGAGTGGTATCTTACCTAACTATGCCTTTCCCCCTAATTTGTCATAGTACTGATTATAGAAGCCCCTTCTGTTCCCATCACTTCTACCTTGTTTTGCTCAAGTCATCTCTTAACTCATACTACAACAGCTAGTCTTGCTGCTTCATCCCTTCCCCTATAATCATCCGCTATGTCCTGAGATACTAATTACATAGTACTTTCTACTCAAAACCTTCCAAATCTTTTTGCTTCTTACATGCCTAATCACTAACTCTTGGCTCAAATCACAATCTAGTCACAACTCCTGATGGAACCCCTGTCATGGTCTTATTTACTCAGTATTTTCTAAACATGCTTTGAACTTCAATATTCCCATTATTAATTATATTTCCCTCAGCCTACAGTACCTTTCACTTACCTCCTATCTGTCCATCCAAACCCTACCATCTGTCCTCCTTCCTCACTTTCTCTAAACATTCCCTAATCCTGTAAACTGAGCTTACGCCTTCTGAAAATTTCTTTGAATTTATAAGCAGCATCCTATTGGTTCTATACTGCTTTATATTTTCAATATAATTTATATTATATAAGTACATTATTAACCCCTTGAGGGAAAGAAACATGTTGAAAACAGTGCCCTTGAACATAAGAAATGCAAACTATTTACTGTACTGGCATATTATCATAAATTAAAGTGGGAGTTTAAGAGCATAAATATAATAAGTTAAGGTACAAGATGAAGAAGCAGATCCTAAACAGCTCAATCTCTCAGCTAAGCCTTAAAAGATTTCTATCAAAACTTATCTACTATTGATTGCATTGGTATAAACTTACTACTTTTAAAATTGTAATCTGTAATAGCCCTTTAAAATTTGTATGTACTTTATACATATGTACATATATATAGTTTTTAAAGAGTGAACATAAAGACTGCATTTTCGAGTCTTAGTAGGGAATCCCAGAGACTCCTTTCCATCCCCAACTCAGCACCTCAGTCTCTTTAGCCGGTCTCCAGAGCTGGTGGGCTCTGGAGCCACTGGCAAAGGTATTTCCAGCCTGCCAGTCAAGAGCACCCTTCATTCATACTTCACTGCTATTCCTCAAAGACTCTTTACGATTTCTGATATCCAGTTATCATCAAAAAGCAATCTATTGTTTTAAAAAAGCAATTTATAACTTTAGATGAATAAACTTAAAGTCACAAACATATTGGTTTTTCCTATAAAATTTGAGAGGATTACTATTACTCATAAGCTCTGAGGAAAATGTAGAATTTCTTTGTCTATAAAAGACATTTACTACTTACAAGATGAGAAATCATTTTATACATAAAATAAAATGGCTAAATATACATCACTATGTAATTTTAATACTACTGCCTGGATTTCATCATGAACTATATACATTTCTGGTATAGACATATACATATTGGTATATAGGAATAAAAGAAGAAAAACTTTGATATAAACATGCAGAGAACTGAGATAACAGGTCACTAAATATAATTGTGAACATTTTTTAGGCTAATATCATCTAAGTTATAATGCAGGAGCATTCCAGGAAGCATTTCCTAGATATACAAAAGGAAATCTTATTCTATACAGATCTCATGTCCACCAGTTCACCAAATAAAAACTATTGTAGACATCTTATAAATATTCCTTTCTTTTTCTTCCCAGTTTCTTCTCCAAACCCTATACATATCTGGAATTTAAGTTAAAAATTTATAGCACCGCAAGAAATGAACCTGCTCCTAATCCACTACCTAAAAGGAAACATATATCAGGATAAGTCATAACAACATTTATTTATCTGTATATGTTTGAGATGTCAGAAGAATTAAAATTTATTCAGATTTTAACTTTTTAAAAATGCATTTTGTTCTTTACAGGGTGCCTGGCTGGCTCAGTCGGTAGAGCATGGAACTCTTGATCTTGGGGTTGTAAGTTCGAGCCCCATGTTGGGTGTAGAGATTACTTAAAAATAAAATCTTTTTAAACATGCATTTTATTATTTAAATAAGAACAAAATTAAATTCAGACTAACTGATTCTAAACTAATCTATATATATTAACAATCCTTATAAAGTTACATTAAAAGCCCATGAGCCATAATATTTTCAAATAACTCAGTATATTGTAATCTCAAGTTCCACATGCCTTATGATAAATGGGAGTGTGTTTTTTTTGTTTTGTTTTGTTTTGTTTTAAAGATCTTATTTGTCAGAGAGTGCACAAGAACACAAGCAGGGGGAGCGGCGGGCAGAGGGAGAAGCAGGAAGCCCAACATGGGACTCAATCCCAGGACCCTGGGATCACGACCCGAGCCGAGCCGAAGGCAGACGTCCAACTGACTGAGCCACCCAGGCATCCCAATGGGAGTGTTTTAAATTGTTCTGATTATACATGTATGAGATGAATGAGCCAGTATATTTCAGTCTGAATTTGGTATTGCCTTTAAGAGTTATAAATGAATTCTAAGTTTTACAGTGCTATTCTGTAAAGAGAGACAAGAATAGCTATACTATACTATTCTTTATTTTTGGAAGTAGTAAAGCAAACATAGATTTTAAAAAATGAGCCAGAATGGAATTAAAAATGTTTAAGATGAGCTTCTCAGGTACTTCTAGACTATTTTAGAATAATGTAAGTTATTTACTAATACTTCCTTTTAGTGTTGAAGAAAAACCAATCTAAAAAATATTATCAACTAGTCAAAAACCATTTTCAAAGTATCACAAAAGTAACTATTCTTTTAGCCAGACTATATATATATATATCCTCTTTTTCAATATTATAATCATTCATATCTCCGCCCTGAAAATGATTATTTCCCATCCTCGGAGTTCAAGACAACTAAGAAAATAAATTCTCTTGAACAGATTATATTTGCTTCCTCTTTGGAATTGTTTTTACCTGAGTAATTTAAATTAATGAAGCACTGATCACCAATTATACAGCCCATAAGATTTGGCTGACCTGCCCTGGTATTTTAATGTGATAAGTATGTATAATTTTCTACTAATGGGAATTTGGTACTGTAGCTTTCATACTTTATAAAGTTTCCAATTTGCTACCAAAATCATAGTCCTCCTTATTTTCTTGATCAAAACATTTTCCAGAAATTTCAAACAGGTTCTTTTTTTTCATTCAACTTAAGCTATCATATTTTTTTCTTGTGCTATTAGTTTTCTGTTCAGTTACACCCTAGTTAAACTCCTATAATAAAATGAGTTACAATATCTACTTCAAAATATCATCCTGCATAATACTTTTAACTGTGCTTCCTATTCTTTTCCTTGAGAAGAAAATTTATGTCTGCCATGATGCTTCTAGCTTCAAACTGGAAAACTCTCCAAAACCCTCAAAAAAAACACAACGTGTCTTCCTTCCACTTGCATTATCTACTATAAATCAAGTACCACTCCAGTCCAGTCACGAAACCTATATAAAGTATTTAGCTACCTATTTTGAGAAAATGAATTGACTATCACTTCACATGGGGTTTGCTGGCACTGTTGTCATCATTGCTCTGCAGAGCAAAGTAACTTTTAATCCTGCATCTCAATAAAAAATAAAACTGGAGGAAAAAAAGAAAATCAAAATAAAACTGGAGGAAGAACAGCAATAAGCTAGAAGCAGCTAGTAGTCTTAGGGAGTGCTACTGGCTTCAAAAGCAGAAGAACATCAAATATTCAAAATTTTTAGTCATGGGACTTTGCTACATTTATAGAAACTTATCTAAATACTTAAGAGTGATGGGGCACCTGGGTGGCTCAGTAAGTTAAGCATCCAACTCTTGACCTCAGCTCAGGTCTTGATCTCACGGTTGTGAGTTAAAGCCCCATGTTGGGCTCCATGCTGGGCATGGAGCCTACATACATACATACATACATACATACATACATACATACATACATACATATATACATAAATATTTAAGAGTGTTTATTAGAGGGCGCCTGGGTGGCTCAGTGGGTTAAAGCCGCTGCCTTCGGCTCAGGTCATGATCCCAGGGTCCTGGGATCGAGGCCCGCATCGGGCTCTCTGCTCAGCAGGGAGCCTGCTTCCTCCTCTCTCCTCTCTCTCTGCCTGCCTCTCTGCCTACTTGTAATCTCTCTCTCTGTGTCAAATGAATAAAAAAAAACTTTAAAAAAAAAAAAAAAAAAAAAAAAAGAGTGTTTATTAGAACTGTAAACCAACTATAAGGATTCTTTTTCTCCATTAAGAGCTAAGGTAAATTTTAATGTTTATTATTACAAAATAGTCACTACAATCTTTCTGGTAAAATATTTTTTATGGTCAGTGGCAAAAATGAAAAGGCTTCCAAGAATTATATATATTAATCTCTAATTAAACATATAATTATCTCACCATAGAAAGACTGAAATACCAAAATTTCTCAGAAGACAAAAAGGGAAGGAGACTCTGATAGACTGCTGCTACAAAGATGTTTCTGATCTAAGAAAAAAGGAATCATACTGCTCCACCAATATCAATTCAAAGAAACTCTTAATCTGTTAATAGGATGAGAATACTGTCTTTATTTTTGAATTAAAAAGTTACCCTCATATACTAGCCTATGGACTTCTGTAAGTAAGTAACTAGTCAATATTCACACTTTCAGGAAAAAAAATGATGATTTTATTATTATGGGCCTGTAATCTTATCCTTAGGGTCCATGATATGAGACCTGTTATACTCCAAAGAACTGTAATGTAGAACTTTATATCAGTTCCCTTAAATAAGAGATGTTTCACTGGTTTCCAAGCACAAAGAGGTTCTTTGGTATAGTACTCACTTGGCAATAGTAATATTCACACTTATAAAATAAGAAGTTACAAATAATGAACATTTTATAAGATGTCTACCTGTTTCCACATTCTCGGTCTCAACTTCTTGTTCTTCTGCCACATCTTGCATCATGTAAGTCTCATCATCATAGACCAGAACCTGGGCTGCATAGCCCTGCTCTAATCTGGCACTTGGAACTGGCTCCACAATCACTGCTGGATATTCAGAAAGCTTTTCACTTTCCTACAAGAGCAAATCGAGAAAATAATCAACCTTTTTATTCACGAATAGTTGATTTACTTATAAATACCTGAGTTCACACAGTCTCAAGGGAGCTACATAATGAGTGTCATGTACTATAATTATGAATGTAAAACCCAAAACAAGAGATGAAAAGGGAACTTTAATAATCAGGTCTCAGGAGGTAACATTTTAAATAAGCAGGGCTTTAGGATTAAGATGACAAATTTAAAATATGCATATAATTGCACTGTCTCATGAAACCCACAAAAACAAAGTAAAAGACTTTTCAAAACAAACCCATAAGGAGAAGAAATAAGAGCAACAGAATCTTGGAAGTTTAAAAGTGGAAATTTAGCAAACCCAGGAAAGCCAAACACAGCCTGGCATCAAAAAGAAGCTGAGAAACAACACACTTTACACTGGAAAACCCACAGAAAGCAATACCCATCAGTCCTGGAAATGAAGCAGCAGGTGTAGAGAAAGAGGAGGGGTTCAAACAGGAAGATTTCATTAAAACTGTTTGAAAAGCCCTTTGATTCCTAGACCCATTCCCTCCTCCATGATGCTAGGCAACTGGCCCTCACCTCAGCAGAAGATTGGAGAATTAACTTTCTGGTGATGGAAAAACAAAAGCATCTTTGAGGTATATTAGGCATGTTTGTTAGTATCGGTATTGCACCAAAAACAGTTTTCAATCAGCTTTTTACTCCTCCACTCTTAATGATGAGCAGACAGCCAAGTATTACTAGTCATCTAAGGAAGAGTCTCTACCACGGAATATATACATATACGTACACACCCACACACATATAGGGCATATTCCTCATAGAGATATTATATCCATAAAATAAGAACGGGATACAATTTAATAAAGCCACTTAAAAAGAAAGAGTTCTTGGAAGTTAAAAACATGACAGCTGAAATAAAACAAGACAGAGGCTTGGAAGATAAAATTAAGGTAGTCTTCCAGAAACCAAAGAAACAAGATGAAGTTTTAAAAAATAGTAAAGAGAATGGTATCAGAGGAACAGTCCAAGAGGTTCAATATCTGAATAACAGAGTTCCAGAAGAAGAAAATAGGGGAAGAAAAAAAAAAGGTTGGAAAGAAATTAAAAGACTTCTAAAAAATTTCCTGAGCTGACACATACAAGCTGCCCATTTGAAAGGACCTACCAGATAGTTAATATAAAAAATTAAGGAAGACCTACAATGAGGCACACCACTGTGAAATATCACAACACTGGGGACAAAAAGGAAGATTCTACAAGTTTCTAGAGAGAAAATGCAGGTCACATACAAAGAATATGAACTCAGACTTCAGTCTTCTCAACAGTCATATTAAAAGGAAAATGACATTGAAACCATTTCTTCAGATTAGAAAGGAACATTATTTTTTTTTAAGATTTTATTTATTGATTTGACAGAGAAAGACACACAGAGAGAGGGAACACAAGCAGGGGGAATAGGAGAGGGAGAAGCAGGCTTCCTGCCAAGCACGGAGCCCAACGGAGGGCTTGATCCCAGGACCCTGGGATCATGCCCTGAGCTGAAGGCAGATGCGTAACGACTGAGCCACCCAGGCGTCCCTAGAAAGGAACATTATTTCTAACCTAGAATTCTTCAGCCAATCAAATCATCTTATGAAACTTAGGCATTTTCTCAAATATGAAAGATCTCAAAACATTTACCTTCCAGGGCGCCTGGGTGGCTCAGTGGGTTAAAGCCGCTGCCTTCGGCTCGGGTCATGATCCCAGGGTCCTGGGATCGAGGCCCGCGTCGGGCTCTCTGCTCAGCAGGGAGCCTGCTTCCTCCTCTCTCCTCTCTCTCTGCCTGCCTCTCTGCCTACTTGTAATCTCTCTCTCTGTGTCAAATGAATAAATTAAAAAAAAAATTAAAAAAAAAAAACAAAACATTTACCTTCCATACATCCTTTCTCAAGAAGCAAGTGGAGAGTGTATTTCATCACAACAGAAGTAAAATTTTAATAAAGTCAACAACTTAAGATAGAGAATATGGGAGATTCAAAATAGGAGAGAAACAATAGTAATCTTGAGGAGGATTGTAAAGAGCGATTCCAGAATGCCAGCTATGCACTGGATTTATAGGGCAACCAGTCTGGATTGCAGGAACACAATTTCTGAGACAGGATGATAAACTGTCATCACCAAGATAACCACTGGCATTGTTCCTAAGGACAGCGTCCAGATAAGCCTATTCCCAGTTTTTAATCATATTTGGCTTACTCTGATGTATCTACCTTGCATTGCTACCTAGATCACCTAAGAACACTCATTTCCCCTCCTAGATGTGTTCTGCTTTGATCTACCTACTCCTTCTTAAGTGTTAGAAGGCGGCCACAAAGAGCTTAGAAACAAACAAAGAAAAGCAGAACAGTTTTCCCTGTGACTGTGTATATACATCTGCTGAACAAACCTGGAACACCAGGTCATACTACTGCCTGAAACCTGACCAAGATGACCCTATGTTTCCAAGAACTAACTCATGACATTCCTTACTGATTTCCTGAGTAGAACCTCTTGAAATTCAGTGAACCTGATGCCAGACTAGACTTCCTTTTCCTGGGAGCTTTAATCTAACTGTGGTAATGCTATCATTTCCTAACTCAGTTAACTTGAGACATTATTCATTTTTGCAAAGTGCAACAACATGCTGTTTAGGAATATATCCAAAGACAATAAAGCCATAAAGAAAAGTAAAAGAATATTACCACATAAGTCGGGATAATGGCACCTCTGGGGATATTAAGAGAGGGGCACACTTCATATTCTAAAATACTGCTAATTGCTATTTTTTAACCTGATTGGTAAATAATATTCTTTTTATTCTCAAACTAAATATATATATTTTATATACTTTTCATTTTGTATCAAGCATTTCAAAAAATTTAAATAAATTAAAAACAAAGGCACAATAAATTAAAAATAAGCAATCTCATATGCTAAATATTAACACTGAATTTCCTACTCTATATAAGGCAAAAAATGTTTAACATTAAAAAAAAATCCTGGGGTGCCCAGGTGGCTCAGTCAGTTGAGCAACCAACTCTTGGTTTCAGCTCAGGTCATTATCTCAGGGTCCTAGGATTGATCCCCATTTCAGGCTCTGCATCCAGGGGGGCATCTGCTTCCCCTCTCTCTCTCCTGCTCCCTCTGCCCCATCCCCTGCTCAAGCACTCTCTCTCTCAAATAAATAAATAAATAAATCTTAAAAAAAAATCCTTTCCCACAAATTGGATATACTAACAGTTGAATCTCCATGCTTCTTTCTCAGTTTTATAACTACAACCTACAGGCAACATCACCTAGCTATAGTAGTTGTTAAGGAGAAGCATGGGATAGGTAAAAACTAACGAGGTCTCCATTCATCAGAAACTCAGAATGCAACAACATAGGTGGCATTTGAGCTAGTATTGACCCAACCAGTAAATATCTTATTTATATATAACTTGAGAGATTTATGACTTCTTTAATTCCTCTGAAATCTAACAGTATTACTAATAGTAACATTAACCTGAAATTATTTTATATTGTGAACTCCCCACCTCCACCTTACCAGTAGGAAATAAATCAAATTGTCTAAACTATGCAATACTTAAGTCTAGAACTCTTTCCTCCACCAATTAGGATTCTAGACCCACTCTTCTCACTCGTATATGTTAGTTGGGTTTTAACATTTCAATGGTTCCTTCTTATTAACTATAAAAAAGAAAAACATCTTTATTTAAAAAATTCATCTTTTCTTTTTTAACTGAACTCCTGATCTTTGCTTCTTATACCTGTATACACTCTCAAAAGATAGTCTCTTTGGCTAGTTATCTACATGTACCTTGTCATCTGGATTCCACCACCTCACTGAAACTATTCTCTTAATTGTCAGCAAGGACTAAATTCTATTCCTACTTTTCACCCTCCTTTCCCTTTCTCCACATTCTTACACATTTACACACTCTTACTTCATTTTAAAAACTATTTTTCCATCTTTCTCGTTCTCTCTACCACTCTTTTAGGCATCTCTTCTGATTCTTCTTCCATCTCCAGTGACTGAAATATAGCCAATTAACTAAGGTTCTGTCCTCAGCATTTCCTTTTTACTCTATTCTACCTTCCCTGGCAAGGCCACCAGGGTTTATTTTAAAATAGCACCTCTATACTGATGATTACTAAACATTTGTCTTCTTCTCCGACTCATCTCCTGAACTCCAGAACCAAATTTTAAACTACCAACTTAACCTCACTAAAAGAAAAATCATCTAATACTCTAAGCTTAACATGTTTAAATGGAAGAAATTAACATCTTTCCCTGTTTCCCACCCTGTGTTCTTCTCTAAACCTGTTTCTTCATATTAAAAAAAGGAAAGAGAAAA
The DNA here is from genome assembly GCA_002007465.1 of Ailurus styani. Classification (NCBI taxonomy): domain Eukaryota; kingdom Metazoa; phylum Chordata; class Mammalia; order Carnivora; family Ailuridae; genus Ailurus; species Ailurus styani. The sequence continues at coordinate 851,936 of LNAC01000475.1, forward strand.
GTTACAACATTCATACCTCTTAAAGTACCTTGAAAATGAAATATCCACAAACTACATATGCTTAGCGAAGGGTTTAGAGTAAATACTCAATTAGTGATAGCTAATTGTCATATTCTGACATTAGTAATAGTATTCAAACCTACTATTTGCCCTCAACTTTGGAGGGCATCTTTTCACATTACAATCAGAATTGTATTACTTCTTTGTACAAAAAGCTTTCATGACTCTCCATTTGGCTAAAAGAAAAATTGAACATATAAAACAATGGTTTTTAAACACTCTTTGAAGTATAACACTCAACCCACATGTTAGGTGTTGAATTGATCCAGATTAGGGGATTATAGAAGACTTCCTAGAATAGGGTCCTGAATGGATAAAAATGATTTTGATAGATGTGAAAGGTAATTGTAGGCTCATGAGCAAAAGTGATGATAGCTTTCACATTGGGAATTAGGGACAAAGCAAGTAATCAAAGAACTGTGAGAAGTAATGCAGAAAATAAGGCTGTAAATGTGTTATATTAGTTTTTGGAGCTGTTGTAACAAATTATCATAAACAGGGCTGTAATGCTGTTATTAATGTCCCCACTCTTCCCCTCCCTTCTGTTCTATTGCATTCCATATCATCTATGAGTCAATTTACCAGATCATACAGTAATATACATATATAATATATATACATGTATATATTATATTATACTATAAATGTATGAGTTCCAGTGCTCTACATCCTTTCAACACATGGTACCCTTGTTGTTTGTTTGTTTATTCAATTAGATAGAGAGAGAGCACAAGTTGGGGGAGAAGCAGAGGGAGAGGGAGAAGCAGGCTTCCCCCTAAGCAAGGAGCCAAATGCAGGACTCAATCCCAAGACTCCTGGGTCATGACCTGAGCCAAAGGCAAACACTTAAAAAACTGAGCCACCTGGGTGTCCCTCCAACACATGGTATCCCTGTTATTTTTGTTCTTCTGTGTAAGTATGTAGTAGTATCTCCCTGTGGTTTTGTTTCCCTTACAGTGAATAATATGGGCATTTTTACATGCACTTATTGGCCATTCATATTATTAACCATTCAAATCTTTTCCCCATTTTAATGGATTATCTCCAACTTATTTTTTTAAAGATTTTATTTATTTGAGAGAGAATGAGAGAGAGAGAGAAGAGGGGGGAGCGTCAGAGAGAGAAGCAGCCTCCCCACTGAGGCTCCATCTCAGGGGTGGATCCGAACCTGAGCAGAAGGCAGACACTTAAAGGACTGAGCCACCCAGGCAAGTGCCCCTCCAACCTATTATTTTATATATTCTGAATATAAATCCTTTGTCAATATATATATTGTAAATATTTTTTCCAACCTTTGCTTCACCTTTTCATTTTCTTAACAGAATTAAAAAAATTTTTAAAGATATTATTTATTCATTTGAGAGAGAGAGAAAGCACAAGCAGGGAGAGGGGCAGAGAAAGAGGGAGAAGCAGGCTACTCATTGAGCAGGGAGCCTGATGTGGGGCTGATCCCAGGACTCTGGAATCATAACCTGAGCCGAAGGCAGGCACTTAACTGACTGAGTCACCCAGGTGTCCTTTAATGAAAATTTTTTTTAAGAACAGGGGTTTTAAATTTAAATGAAATTCATCATTTTTTCTTTAAAAGCTTCTTTCATGTTTTTGTGTTCAATCTAAGAAACCACTGCCTAATTCAAGACTGAGAAAATTTTCTCCTATGTTTTCTTCCAGAAGTTTTTATAGTTTAAACATTTAATTGTATGATCAACTTTGAGTTATTCATTGTCTATGATGTGAGAAAGGATTGAGTTCATTTATTTGCATATGGATACCCAGTACTTCCACCATTCGATCTACATGTCAGTTGGCATATCAAAACACCCTGTCTCAATTACTTGAACTTCACAGTAAGCCTTTAAATCAGGTGGATAAGTCCTCCAACTTCGTTTTAACATTAAGTCTTCCAATCCATAAACATGGTATAATTCTTCATTTATTCTGGTCTTAAATTTCTCTCAACAATATGTTGCGGTTGTCTGCATACAGATCTTTCATTTACTTTATTAAACCTATCTCTGTATTATTTTGATGCTGCTAAACAGTACCTCTTCTTAAATTTCATTTTCCAGTTGTATTTTGCTTATATGAACACAATTTTTTATATATTCGCCTGTTCTAAATTTATTAATTCTAACCATTATGTAGATTTCTTAGGAATTTCTATATACATGATTGTATCATTTAGAAATAAAGACAGTTTTACTTCTTTTCCAATCCACAGGTCTTTTATTTTTCTTGCCCTGCAGCAATGTTGCCACTGCAATGTTGAATAGAAGTGGTTAGAGCAGACATCTTTACTATCGACCTTAAAAGGAAAACATAACCCCTTTTCACCTTTAAGCATGATATTGGCTGTGGGTTTTTCAGAGATGCACTTATCAGGTTGAAGAAGTTGCCCTCATTACCAGTTTAGGGAATCTGTATAATACACGTGTTGAACTTTGGCAAGTGGGTTTTCTGTGGCTACTGATACAATCACATGATTTTTCCTTTTTACTTTAATGCAATGTGACTACACTGATTGATTAAACCTACTTTGCTGGGATAAACCCCATTTGGGACATATGATCCCTATGCTAGTATTTTGTCAAGAATGTTTTTGTCTATGCCTATGAAGGATATTGTTTGTAGTTTTCTTTTCCTATGTATCTCTGGTCTTGGTATCAGAATGCTGGCCTCAGAATGAGTTAGCAAATGCTATGTTGTCTATTTTCTGAAAGAGTTATGTAAGATTGTTATTATTTCTTGCCTAAATGCTTGTTAAATCATCAATAAAGCCAGGGAACCTGAGTTGCTCAGTCAGCTAACTCCTGATCTCAGCTCAGGACCCTGATCTCAGGATTGTGAGTTCAAGCCTTGCCTTGGGCTCCGTGCTGGGCCTGGAGTCTGCTTTAAAAAAAAAAAAATGCAGGCTTAGACAATCCATAAAGCCAATTTGCCCTGGAAATTTCTCTGTGGAAAAGGTTTTATCTAGGAATTCAATTTATTTTAAGATAGAGGGCTATTCAGACTTTCTATTCCTTTTGGAATGACTTTCAAGGATTTTGTCCATTTCATCCTGGTTGCCAAGCTTACTGGCATAAAGTTGTTCGTAATATTTAGTGTCAATACTAATGACCCTTTCATTCCTTATATTAGTAATTTTTTAAAAGATTTTACTTATTTATTTGAGAGACTGAGCATGCACAAGCAGGGAGTAGGGGACAGAGGGAGACAGAGAAGCAGACTCCTCACTGACCGGGGAGTCTGACACGGGACTTGATCCCAGGACCCTGGGATCAGCTTAACTGACTGCCAGCAGCTTAACTGACTGAGCCACCCTGGTGCCCTCTATTAGTAATTTTTGCCTCATGGTTTTGATTTGTTTCGTTTTCTTCTGCAGTCTACTTAGAGATTTATCAATTTTATTAATTTTGTCAAAGGACCAGCTGGTAGTTAATTTCTCTAATGTTTGTAATGTTTGTACATTTTCTACCTTACTGACCTGTTGTTATTTTTATTATTTCCTTCCTTCTACTTTGGGTTTAATTTGATCCTCATATTCTAGCTTATTGAGATGAAACCTTAAATGATTTTAGACTGTACTCCTTTTCTAATTAATATAAATATATAAAGGTATAAATTTCACTCTAAACACTGCTTTAACTACATCCCTCAAATTTTAATATACTGTGTTCTCATTTTCATTCAATTAGGATATTCTCTAATTTCTCTTGTGATTTCTTTTTAATCCACAAGTTATGTAAAAGTGAGTTGATTAATATCCAAATATTTGAGGATTTTTCAAGAGTTTTTTGTTAATTTCTAACATAATTCTGCTTTGGTCAAACAACTTTCTCTGTATGATTTCGATCCTTTAAAAAGTAGATATGGGGTGCCTGGGTGATTCAGTCAGTTAAGCATCTGACTTTTTTTTTTTTAACATAAACTAACATTTTATTTGGGTAGAACGATCATTTTTAATGCAAATTCAATTAATTAACATATAATGTACTTTTAGTTTCAGAGGTAGAGTTCAGTGATTCATCAGTTCTTTATAACACCCAGTGCTCATTACATCATGTGACCTGCTTAATGCCCATCACCCAGTTACCCCATCCCCCCCTACCCACTACCCTCCAGCAACGCTGTTTGTTTCCTATGATTAAGAGTCTCTCACGGTTTGTCTCCCTCTTTGATTCTGTCTTTTCTTTTTCCCTCCCTTTCCCTATGCTCCTCTGTTTTGTTTCTTAAATTCCATATATGAGTAAAATCATGTAATTGCCTTTCTCTGCTTGACTTATTTCACTTAGCATAATACCCTCTAGTTCCATCCACGTCCTTGCAAATGGCAAGATTTCATTTCTTTTCGTGGCTGAGTAATATTCCATTGAATATATATATCACATCTTCTTTATCCATTCATCTCTTGATGGACACCTGCACTCTTTCCATAGTTTGTCTGTTGAGGACATTGCTGCCATAAACATTGGGGTGCGGGTGCCTCCTCATATCACTACATTTGTATCTTTGGGGTAAATACCCAGTAGTGCAGTTGCAACTACCTAGTAGTTGCAGTAGCTCTATCTTTAATTTTTTGAGAAACCTGTATATTGTTTTCCAGAGTGGCTGTACCAGCTTGCATTCTCACCAGCAATGTGAGAATTTTCTCCTTTTTCTGCATCCTCGCTGACATTTGTTGTTTCCTGACTTGTTGGTTTTAGCCCTTCTGTTGTAAGGTGGTATTTCATTGTGATTTTGATTTGTATTTCCATGATGCTGAGAAATGTTGAGCATTTTTTCAGGTGTCTGTTGGCCATTTGGATGTCTTCTGTCCATTACTTGACCGGATTATTTGTTCTTTGGGTGTTGAGTTTGAGTTCTTTATAGATTTTTGGATACTAGCCCTTTATCTGATATTTCATTTGTAAATATCTTCTCCCATTCTGTCAGTTGTCTTTTGGTTTTGTCAACTGTTTCCTTTGCTGTGCAGAAGCTTTTTATGTTGAAGTCCCAATGGTTCATTTTTGCCTTTGTTTCCCTTGCCTTTGGAGATATGTCTAGCAAGAAATTCCTGTGGCCGAGGTCAAAGAGGTTGCTGCCTGCGTTCTCCTTTAGGATTTCAATGGATTCCTGTCTCACATTTAGGTCTTTCATCCATTTTGAGTTCATTTTTGTGTATAGTGTAAGAAAATGGTCCAGTTCCATTCTTCTGCATGTAGCTGTGCAATATTCCCAACACCATTTGTTGAAGAGACTGTCTTTTTTCTATTGGATATTCTTTCTTGCTTTGTCAAAAATTAGCTGACCATAGAGTTGAGGGTCCATTTCCAGGTTCTCTATTCTGTTCCACTGACCTATGTGTCTGTTTTTGTACCAGTACCATACTGTGTTGATGATTACAGCTTTGTAATATTCCGGAATTGTGATGCCACTAGCTTTGGTTTTCTTTTTCAATAATCCTTTGGCTATTCAGGGTCTTGTCTGGTTCCACACAAATTTTAGGATTATTTGTTCCAGCTCTGTGAAAAATGTTGATGGTATTCTGATAGGGATTGCGTTGAATGTATAGATTGCTATAGGTAGCATAGATATCCTAACGATATTTGTTCTTCCAATCCATGAGCATGGAATGTTTTTCCATTTCTTTGTGTCTTCCTCAATTTCTTTTATGAGTGTTCTGTAATTTTCAGAGTACAGATCCTTTGCCTCTTTGGTTAGGTTTATTCCTAGGTATCTTATGATTTTTGAGTGCAATTGTAAATGGGATCGACTCCTTAATTTCTCTTTCTTCTGTCTCATTGTTAGTGTATAGAAATGTAACTATTTCTGTGCACTGATTTTATATCCTGCCACTTTGCTGAATTTGTGTAGGAGTTCTAGCAATTTTGGGGTGAAGCCTCTTAGGTTTTCCACATAGAATATCATGTCAGCTGTAAAGACTGAGAGTCTGAGTTCTTCTTTGCTGATTTGTATACTTTTTCTTTCTTTTTTGTTGTCTTATTGCTGAGGCTAGGACTTCCAGTACTATGTTGAACAGCAGTGGTGAGAGTGGACATCCCTGCTGTGTACCTGGTCTTAGGGGAAAAGCCCTCAGTTTTTCCCTGTTTAGAAAGATATTTGCTGTGGGTTTTTTATATGGCTTGTATGATACTGAGGTATGTTCCCTCTATCCCTACACTGTGAAGTTTTTGATCAGTGAGGAATCTGCTTATCTCCCCTGTCCCTCTCTCTGCACCTCCCCCTGCTCACGTGCTCTCTAAAATAAATCTTTTTTTAAAAAAAGTATTGAGATGTGTAGGTACACCTGCCTAGCCAAGTTGGTGGAGCATGTGACTCTGGATCTCAGGGTTGTGAGTTCGATCCTCACATTGAGTATAGAGATTACTTAAAAAAAATCTTTTAAAAAAAGTATTCACATATATAGCCCAGCATATGATCTATCTTGGTTCACTGTCCATGTGCACTCAAGATGAATGTGTACTCTGGTACTATTAGGTAGAGAGTCCCATAAATGTCCATTAGGTGAAGTTGGTTGATAATGTTGTTGAAGTCGTCTATATCCTCACTGATTTTCTAATTGTCCTATCAGCTTCTGAGAGGAATGCAGCAATCTCCAGCTAATATTGTTGATTTGTCTAGGTTTTCTTTCAGTTCTGTCACTTTATGCCTTGTATATTTTGAAGCTCTAATATTGAGTGCATATGCATTTCTTGATAGTCCTTTTATCATTTATGAAATGTCTATCTTTATCCCTGGTAATATTTTAAGATTTTATTTATTTATTTGACAGAGAGACACAGCAAGAGAGGGAACACAAGCACAGGGAGTGGGAGAGGGACAAGCAGGCTTCCTGCTGAGCAGGGAGCCTGATGCGGGGCTCAATCCAAGGACCCTGGGATCATGACCTGAGCCGAAAGCAGATGCTTAATTAACGACTGAGCCATCCAGGTGCCCCCATCGCTGTTAATATTTTTGTCCTGAAACCATTTCAGCTTTTTTATGATTAATGTTTGCATTGTATATCTATTTCTATACTTTTACTTGTATGCTACATTGTTAAACTTAAAATGAATTTTTTCTATGATACATAAATAGATCTGGCTTTTTTACCCAATCTGACAATATCTGCATTTTAATTGCACTGTTTAGAATATTTACATTTAATATTATCAATAAAACAGGGTTTAAATCTAACATTGTTTTTTGTTTCATTTATTCCTTTCTTTCCTCTCTGTCATCTTTTGAATTGAGTATTTTTTGTATCCATTTTACTTCAAAAAATTGCTTACTATCTATAGTTCTTTGCTTTATTTTTTGTGGTTCTCTAGATTTTACAACATGCTAATCACAGTTAATATACAAGTAATATAAAAAGCTTACAATAGTATTCTTCCAGCTTCCTCCTCCTATCCTTTGCTTACTGTTGTCATACATTTACTTCTTCACATTGTAAACCCTACAGTACACTGTTGTTATTTGTCTTAAATATCTTTTTTAAAAATTAAGAACTGATTTTAAAAAGCATTTTATATTTACCTACACATTTCCAGGGCTTTTCATTCCTTTGTGTATATCTAAGATTCCATTTGGTATCACCTAACTTTTGCCTATAGAACTTTTAACATTTCTTATAACGCAAGTCTGAGGATGAAAATTCTCAGCTTTTGGGACGCCCGGGTGTCGGTTAAGCGGCTGCCTTCGGCTCAGGTCATGATCCCAGGGTCCTGGGATCAAGTTCCACATGGGGCTCCTTGCTCAGTGGGGAGCCTGCTTCTCCCTCTGCCTCTGTCTGCCACTCTGCCAGCTTGTGCTCTCTCCCTCTCTCTGACAAATAAATAAAAATTAAAAAAGAAAAAAAAAGAAAATTCTCAGCTTTTGTTGGTCTGAAAAAAAGCTTCACTTTTGAAAGACATTTTCACTGGATATATATTTGTAGGGTGACCACTTTTTAGTCTTTCAGCATTTTAAAGATTTCATTATCTTCTGACTTGCATGGCTTCAGACAAGATGTCTCTCGTCATTAAATTTATTCTTCTGTAATTTTTTTTTCTGCATGCTTTCAGGATTTTCTTTCTGAAATTTGCTTTCAGCATTTTCGTTATAATGTGCCTCAGTGTCAAAAATAATAAAAATAATGTGCCTCAGTGTCTATTCACTCTGCTTTATCCTGCTTGGGATTAAGATTCTCAGATCTATGGGTTTATATTTTTCATCAAACTTGAAAATTTTTATGGATGTTATTTCATTTGTCTTTTTCTGTTTCCCCCCTCTTCTCTCATTCTGGGACTCAAATTAGTATTTCAGAAAATTTTATATTTCTCACAGGTAACAGTCTTTGTTCATTTTTTTTTCAGTTTTTCTCTCTGTGCTTCATAATGCAGTTTCTTTTGCTCTCTTCAAATTCACTTGTCTTTTCTTCTGTAGTACCTAAACTATTTTTTTTAAGATTTTATTTATTTGACAGAGACAGCGACACAGTGAGAGAGGGAACACAAGCAGGGGGAGTGGGAGAGGGAGAAGCAGGCTTCTCAGAGTAGGGAGCCCAACGCAGGGCTCCATCCCAGGACCCAGGGATCATGACCTAAGCTGAAGGCAGCCGCTTAACAACTGAGCCATACCTCATCTATTTTTAATCTTAACCAGTGAAATTTTTACAAATACTATGTATTTCATTTTTGGAAGTTTTGTTTGTTTTTACATCTTTTATGCCTCCTCTGAGGTTCATGTTTTCTCTTAACTTCTTGAGCATATTTATAATTGCTGTTTTGAAGTCTTATCTGCTAATTTCATCATCTCTATCATTTGTTTTTCTGTCTTTATTTTTTTCTTCTTCACGTTATAGGTTATATTATACCTTCTTCCTTGCATTTAACATGGCTGGGAGTTAGATGTGTAAATGTTACACTCTTGGGTGCAATTTACATACTGTTGTAGTATTTTTTTTTTAAAGATTTTATTTATTTATTTGACACACAGAGAGAGATTACAAGTAGGCAGAGAGGCAGGCAGAGAGAGAGGAGGAAGCAGGCTCCCCGCTGAGCAGAGAGCCCGATGCGGGCCTCGATCCCAGGACGCTGAGATCATGACCTGAGCAGAAAGCAGAGGCTTTAACCCACTGAGCCACCCAGGCGCCCCTGTTGTAGTATTTTAATAATGTTTACTATGACATTTAAGTTCCTTATAGGCCAAGGGGCACCTGGCTGGCTCAGTCCAAAAAGCATGCGACTCTTGATCTCAGCGTTGTGAGTTCAAGCCCCATGTTGGGTGTAGAGATTACTTAAAATAAAATCTTAAAAAAAAAAAGGTTCCTTATGGGTCAACTTTTCCAAGGTCTGTTTTTTTTAACTTTTTAAGGCAAGTTTGAACTACCCTTTATTCCAGGACTACTTTAGCCCTACTGGAAGGCATTAACTCTTCTGAGTCTCCAGGAATGCCCTGAGCATTTAATGAGGACTCTCTCTTCTAACTGCTTAGAATTCTAATATCTCCCAGCCCTGAGTGAACTCTTATTTTTCAGTAAATTATTGAGTTTATACTTTTCTGGTCATTTTTTGCCTGGTTTCATGGAGTTTCAGATTATATCTAGAAAGCTTATTCAGCTAAAATCCAGAGTACCTGAGGCTCAGTTCTGGTATTCTTCCTCTGGGTAGTTTCTTCCCCTCAGATACTCTGCACTTCAAATTAGTGTTTGCCTCTCCAAATTCCAAATTTTAGGCAACCCTCTTGGGTACCCTCCTTCCACAGGAGCTTTGACTATCACTTTGTTATAGCTCAATAAATCGCTCAATAAACCTTGCTTTGCTGCCCCAAAACAAACAAACAAAAAACCCCAAAAAAAACAAATTCCAAATTTTATTTCCTCAATTCAGTGACACTGTCACTCTTTGTTTGGGTTCCTCCTCCCTACACTGTGATCCAGAAAGTGGATCCAAGCAATGAGTCAATAAAATCAGAGATCATCTGCTCTTCTCTTGGGAAGCATAGCCCTGTGCCTCCTGATGTCCAGCTCTCTTAGTCCATTCAGGCTGCTCCAACAAAATACTACTATGTGGCTTATAAACAGTAGAAATTTATTATTCACAACTGTGGGAGCAGTAAGTCCAAAATCAAGGTGTCAGCATGACTGGATGAGGGTCTTTTTCTAGGTCAAGGACTCCTTATCTGTATCCTTGCTTGGCAGAAGGAGCAAGGGATCTCCCTGGAACCTTTTATAAGAGCACTAATCCCATTCATACAGTCCCTCCCTCGAGACATAATTACCTCCCAAAGGCCCTACCTCCCAATACTATCATGTTTGGGGGTTAGGATTCAACATACAAATTTTGGGGTGTCACAAACATTCAGACCATAGCACCAATGTTTCGAAACTGTGCTTTCACATGTTCTGTTCATTTTTCTCCTTGTTTATGGTGGGAATAAAAATATAGTCTGTTATTCCATCACAATCTAAGTGGAAGAACTCCCAATTTTATTTGTCTGAAAGCAGATGTTCTCTAAATTGTATTTGCTATGTTTTTAAAAATGTATTTAAATCCTCTTTTTATTTTTTCTCCATTAACTCCCATTTCTATGAGACTTACCTGCTATACAATTCCTTTTCAAAAACTGCTCTGATTATTCCTACATATATACTCTTCCATACAATCTTAAGGTCCATATAATCAATTTCCCCAAATTTGCCCTAACATTTGATAAAGATGGAATAAAATATATATACTAACTGGAGAAAACTGAAATTCTCCACAATATTAACTCCTTCCATATCTCCTATCCAAGTACAAAGTACATCTCTTTGTTTACTCTTCTTTCATGTACCTCAGTATCATTAATTCATTGTCTTCAAAGAAGTCCCATATATCTTTTACACTTATTCCTCAACATTTTATATTTTTTGTTAATTTTCTGAAAGGAACCTTATTTTCCATGATCTCTTCTAACTAATCCCTTACCAAAGAAAGCTAGATATTTTTAATGTTAATTTGTACCCACAAGCCTCCAAGCACTCTTACTCATTCTAGTTGGTTTTCATGGACTTCCTCTGGTTTTCCCAGGTAGAGAATTATGTTATCTAAAGACAATAATTTGGTAATTTGGTCTTCTTTCTAACGTTTATATATTTTTTCATTATCTTGTCTGATTATAGGAAAATATTAAATAATAGTTACAGTAGTGTCCATACTTATCTTCTTTCCAATTTTAAAGGAAATACTCTAGTACTTCACTATTAAACAGGATTCTGGCTACTGATTTGTAACAGTTATTTTCTATAATGTTATAGAAAGGTTTATCTATATTTATATTATCAGGACCTTTTTATCAGGAATGGATATTCAATTTCATAAAATCTCATTTCATACAGTATTTTATCACTATTAACATATCATAGGTCATGTATCTTATTAGTAGAGGTATATATATTCATTGTTATCCTTGTGTATCTAAAATCTTGTTTAGTATGGATTTAATATACGACTACATTTTATATATTTATTACTATTCTATTTTTTATTTTTGCATCTATACTCATTAGTAAAACTGTAGTTGGTATCTTTGGTTTTTGGTCTCTTTGCCAGAAATATAATTATTCTAATTTTATAAAATGCATTACTTTTATAATCAGAAATAAAGTTAAAAAAAGACTAAAAATCATCAATAACTCTCCAAATGCCCACAACTTTTTAAACATTTACTTTTTCTTCAGATTCTGGAGATATGATTATTAAATTTTGACAAGTCATTTTTTTTCACCCCACCATACATTCTAGAGTATAGATATTAAATCTTTCATATACACTATCCTCAAATTTCCCATTGTAATATTAAGAGATATTTCAGATACTAGTCATTTTTCAATTTCTTCCTGGAATTCTCTTTACCCAGATGTCTCTATTTCTACAGCCCAATCCCTTACTTTATTTACATCTAAACTAAAATGCTACCTTTTCAAGGGTGCCTGGGTGGCTCAGTTGGTTAAGCATCTGCCTTTGGCTCAGATCATGATACCAGGGTCCTGGGATCGAGTCCCATGTCAAGCTCCTTAACCAGAGGACTTGATTCTCCTTCTCCCTCTGCCACTCCTCCTGTTTGTGCTCTCTCTCCCTCTCAAATAAATATTTTAAAATAATAAAATAAAATGCTATGTCTTCAGAAAAGGCTTCCCTGACTACCCTAACTAAAATATCCCCTACCACCTCTCCATCTACTTCTAGCCCCAATTTATTCTTCACAGCCATTCTGAAATATTTTATTCCCAGTGCCTCCAAAAGTACTTGACCACAGCAAGTGGTCAATTAATATCTGCTGAAGGAACAAATAAATGAAAGTAAGTGGGTATCTACATAGTATAGTTCGAAGAAAGAGCTCTCCAAGGATAATTTCCCCCATTCTAGTGCCATATTATCTAAAATGCCTGTGACTGCCCCTAGGCTACCTACCACATAAATCATTAATCAATAATGCCTTGGTAAAATGACTTCATTTATCAGATTCTTTCTTCCATAATAATTAGTTCTCCAGGCCATGAACACCTGGGTTCCATGTAAAGGAAGAAAAATATAGTGTCTTCCAGAAACAAACTGTTGTACTCTTTTTCCCATATTAATGATACCAAATCAGCACAAAGTAAATATACTCTGCCTATTACTCTTGGTGGCTCCCTTCGTAGGGTTAAATACAACAAAGTAAAATTACACAACAAAGAAAAGCATTGGAAAAAGAAGTAATAATGGGTCTAGGTGTTGTAGAGGGGATGAAAGTCCCCAGAGTCTCTGATCTCTGGTGAGCCATATCTAGAAGTGATCATATAGAAAGTGAATCTTCAAGGAACAGATAGAAACTGATTATGAGAATTAAGTACATTCTCTAGCTGTGGCTTCTCTTAATGGACCTTAAGTCAGTTTTAGATTCATACACAATAAGAACATTCTGGTTACCAAGTCCACTGAGAACAAAGAAAAAGTAGTACCTTCATTTTATCCTCTTCCCACTGAGCTTAACTGTAGTTACCTTGGAAGACCGAACAGATATAAACAAGCAAGAAAAAGAAGCAGACTCCAGAATACACAGCCTAATATCCTAACATTTCTTGGTCCTGTCACTATTCTACTATGCTGGTACTAAGGATCAGTAACAGCAATATCTTTCACAGAATATAGAGAAAACAGAGCCCACCTCATCTCTGCTCAAATGTTTGCCTATTGTTATGACAATTATATTTATTATTATTTATATTTGTCTATTGTTATGACAATCATTATATTTTAATTTAGATCCTTCCCAGTATTCAGTCTTTACTTAATGGAGGGAACAGAACCCAGGCCCTGGAAGTTCTTAGTTTCTGGTACTGTTATTTTTCTATTCCTATCTCCTATTCTTTAATGTTATCAATAACAAGAAAATAACCAAATATGATAATGATACAGAGTTTTACATGTAAAAAATTTCAAAACCTTTCTTTCTGATTCACAAATCACCCAAATTCTTAAGTATATATGTAGGATTAAAATATGATAGATCTCCACACTGAATTAGATATAACAAAATAACCAAAAAAGCACAGATAACAACTAAAGGAGATACAGAATTCTAATTTAAGATGAATCTAACTTATGTATTTAGGTACAGTATTTATCTACAGATTCTGTAATCCAAAACAATGGATTTTATCAGGAATTAAAATCTATCTCAATACTTTGTGTTCTTTCTTTCAATTTTTTCCTCCCAGTTTATTCCAATATATGCATGTTCCAACAACTCAGGTGAGCCTGGCAATACCTATCTCAACCTTCTACTACCTAAATTATGTGAGGGTACATGACATGTACATGTACAATTTCATGCATTGTACATTTCTACTTAAAAATACCTGTTTCCCATTAGTTTCCAAATGAGTTCATATACTGATTTCTGTGAACAAAACAGAAATGTAATACATTGGATGCCTAACCTCTTGATTTTCTACTCCATTGCTGCAAAGCTCCAAAACAGAACCTCCACTGTCAACAACTGCTGATGTCATTGTTATTCCCTGAGGAAGCTTCAAACACTATTAATCAGTGTAATTTAAAGGTTCATAGATGATTGCCAGTGTTACAAGTTTGCATTATCATGTTTTAAAAGTCAATAGACATGGAGTGAAGGAGATATCCAGAATCCAGTCTTCGAAAGATGATTAACCAGACAGCCTAAAAAGAGGAAGAATTTGAAAAGTTATTAAAAATATACAGGAAGGATATGAAGCACAACCTATTTTACAATCTAATCTTTGACACTTTGTAAACTAAGAAAAAGGAGCTTAGACTTACAAAGTCCAGTGTCAAAAGAGGGCAGTAATGAGCATTCTACTTCTTAGAGCTGTCAAGTTCATGAACAATTTACTGCAACCAAGCTATTGTACATAGATGGCCTTATGATACTTACATTCTAAGGGATAAAGTGTTATAACTTTGTCTTCTTATGAAGATGTATTTTTATTCCTGAAATATTTTCACAGAAATTTTTTAAATCTTTTATGCATTGATAACAAAACACACTAAATCAAGACAACTTCTAAAAATTATTTGCCTATTTAACAAATTAAAAGATTTATTGCTTTGTATATATTTCATTATTCTTTGGTTCCTTTGGTTTATTTGACTAATTAGATTTGTCTTTAATTATGGTAGCAATCTCATTTTGTGTTCATATTCTGAATACTCTACAAGGACAATAAAATGGATTAATCTGAGTTATATATTTATACTTTCATATAAAGTAAAAATAAAGTAGCAAAATCATGTGGAATACTTTTAATATTACTTTATCATCCTTTCCTCAATAGTTTTTTTGCTACTGGTTAAAAAATTCATTACAGCCAGCAGTGGCGTCTGAGTGGCTCACTGGGTTAAGTGTCGGACTCTCAGTATGGCTCAGGTCATGATCCCAGGATCATGAGATGAAGCCCTGTCTGAGGATCCGCTCTCAGCAAGGAGTTTGCTTAAGATTCTCTCTCCCCTCTCATCTGCCTCTCCCCACCACTTGTGCATGCTCTCTCTCTAAAATAAATATCTTTTTTTAAAAAAATATTTAATATAGGAAATTGTTTTAAGTAAACATAATTCAAGTAAATTTCAAGTACTCTTCCTAGTAGAGATGAATGTTGATATATAACATCATCTAGATTTATGCATTAGATTATTCCTATAAAGTTATATTTTATTTGATTTTATGTAGGTTCCATTTTTCATAAAGGAATTCAAGATTTCCTTCTTACAGATTTTCATATAAAAACTAAATAATGCAGAAAAATTAAGCACACTTAAAGAGAAATGAATATATACTTCTAATAAATAATTCCATTAATATCATGTCCTATATTAAATTTGACCACCAGCACCATACAGATATGAAAATAAAATAAAGAATTTCTGTAAATTTATACAATAAAAGAAATATCTGGGGGAAAAAGCAGAAATTTCACACCTTCTAAGATTCATTCAGGACTATTAGTATTCTTTTTGATCTTATCACAGACATTGGGATAGGATGTATTTGTATCTTAACAACAAAAATTACTAAAAATCCACAGTCCATGTCACACTAAAGCTCACGACTACCATAAAAAATAATGACTATTTTCAATTTATTTTCTCAAGATACAGGTAATAATAGCAGAAATAAAGTTTACTTACAATTTGAATTTTAAGTAGTGTAATCATCCTTCACTATTTTCACAACTTGGCAAGAGTTAAAATATAAACCAGCAGTTCTTTGGAACTACTATGTGGGGGAAAAAAGACAGTATTAATATAATTCTATTTGAAAATATTTTGCCCAAAATAGGTATGATTCAGACAATATGTACTTCTTACAACAAATCATCTCCAAATCCTGACAACACACATTATATAATGAACATAATAAAGAAATTACTTCTAGGCTATTGAGGAATCAGAAGTCTTTATCAAACTTAAAATTTTAAATCACCACTAAATTGTCAAATTATTGAATAAAGACAGATCCAACATGCTATGGCCTATGCCTCATATCATGGGCTTTATTTCAATTAACCAATAGGATTTTAACATTTGGCTGCAGCTATGAGCCCTGATGCCCAGGATTATAAAATCAGGTTTAAAAACACTAACCCCCAAAACTACTATAAAAGAAAATCAATGATATATTGCCTATTAAGTCACATCCCTGCTCTCTTACCCGCCCAACCTAGCTTCCATACACATCCAAACATCCCAAGCCTCCTCAAATAGCCCTCCTCCCTTCAAAGGCTAATCGAATGACCTAGGTACTGGATGTTAGGCCTTGCTCCATCAATTATTCCCTTACCTAACCTTCTCTTACTAACAGTGGGTCCTCTCCCTCAAAATCTCAGCATTTGTAAGACCCTTTCATCTTAAACATAGAAAAGTCCTCCTCCATGACCCTGCAAACCCCTCCAGCTGCTGTTTTAGTTTTTTCCTTTCTCAGAGATGAATCTAGGGGGTAAAAATCTCCTATCTTCTGTCTCCACTTCCTAATTCCTCAGGTATTCCTCCTTTTATGGAAGTTTGGCATCTATCACCACCGAATGAAATTTTTACTAAATTCTGCCTGTCAGTCAAATCCAATGAATACACCAGTTCTCACAGGACTTAATGTCTCTGAAGAATTTGACACTATTGATCATTCATTCCCTTCTTGAAACTCTATCTTGAATTTATCTTCTCCCTCTCTAGCTACTCTTTTTCAATTCCCTCCTGTAGGCCAACCCCTAATTTTCAAGGGGCTTAGAACAAGAGTACAAATGGAAGCCTACATTCCACATGTCTAAATATTTTTAGTTATAAATCAAGCTAACAAGCTGTTAAATTATTATCCTATCCTCCCCTCTTGACATATATACTTTTATAACAACCTAAAAGGCTAAGTTCTGATTTGGAATTCTCAAACTCCCTGAAGTTCTATAGAAGCATGGGAGTCACTCAAGTTCTTTGGGAGCCTACCCCTTTTTTTCTTCCCACATTTAGTTCCACTTCATTCAATAAGGAGCCTCATATGTATACATGTAGACATCCCATCCCACATGTCCAAGTTTTGGCCACATGCCTGCAAATAGCAGTTGCTTGGTCATCCTTAAGCCCAGAGAAGCCCATACATGTGTTCAGTCAAGAAAGGAGAGAATCAGAAAGAGGCTTTTGAAGGGCCACATGGGCAGGGCCTTCTGGGGTTCAAATACTCAGAACTTAATGTAGAAATGGGTACCAAATGAACTAGTTTCCTGTGCACCTCCTCCCCACCCCCATGCCCACATCCTCATCCCATCAGTGGGGGTAAAACTCAACAAAGGCCAGATGAGGACCTCTAAAGCACAAAGTCTAGGTTCCTGCTTAGCAAAGTCAAAGAAAAGTGCTTACATGGAGGTGTTTCCAGAATCCTGTCCCTAATCCTCTTCTCTTTAGACACCCTCTAAGCTATCTCATGTACTGACATGCTTCATGCAACTCTCTCTTCCAATCTAAACCACTGTAATGGGCTCCAGTTTGTCTACTAGAAAGTTTCTTTTTTTTTTTAAGATTATATTTATTTATCTGAGAGAGAGAAAGAGAGAACATAAGCGAGGGGAGGGGCACAGGGAGAGGGAAAAGCAGGCTCCCCTGCTGAGCAGGGAACTCCATGCAGTGCTCAATCCCAGGACCCTGGGATCATGACCTGAGCCAAAGGCGGATGCTCACTGACTGAGCCACCCAGGCACCCCTGTCTACGAGACACTTTCTTGCCTCTACTTCTTTGTGAAATTAAATAGGGTATAAATAAATAGCAAGCATCTATTCCAAGATATCCCAGGCACTCCATTAATTCATTTAGTCATTTAAAAAATATCGAGCACCTATAATACACTAACAGTTTTCAGTGCTAGAGGTACAACAGTGAATAAAGCAAAAATCTCCATTCTTATGGATCTTAAATTCCAGTGGGAAGAGATGAAAATAAATGTTTAGCATATATGTAGATGGTGACAAAGGCTAAGGAGACAAATGAATCAAAGGGAAAGAATACTCAGCAGGGAAGAGAACTATAATTTCAAATTTGTGGTCAGAGAAGGATTCACTAAAAAAGTGACATATGAGGAAAGACCTGAAAATAGGGAGTGAGCTGTGTCAATGACTGGGGGAAGAGCCCTCTAGTCAAAGGAAAAGGAAATACAGTATCTTCAGGATGGATTACACCTGACTAGTTCAAGGATCAGCAGGAAGGCCAACGTGGCTGGAGTGAAGTGAGCAAAAGGAAGAAAGAATAGCAGAAAATGAGAGAGAATAAAGGGAGGGAGACATGTAGGCCCTCCTTGAGGTCTGTGACTTTTACTCCAGGAAAGAAGAGTTTTATGCAGAGAGATGGATGACTTGATTATTATAAGAATCATTCACAAGCTGGGTTGAAAATAGACAATGGGGCAAGGGCATAAAAAGGGAGATCTATTAGGAATTTACTATAATAATTAGGTGAGAAATGATAGTGGTTAGGACCAGAGTGGTAGGTTCTGGAGAGAGTGAAAAGTGGTCAACTGTTGGATATATTTTGAAAGTAAATGGACAAGATTTTATAGCAATGTGAATATGGATATGAAATAAAAAGAAGAATCAAAAATGAATCCAAATATAGCAGTCAGAGCATATTGGAATAGCCATTAAATGGGATAGGGAAAAGCGTGGGAATAGAAGTTCAATGTGTCTCAAACTAGACCCACATTTTCCTCTGCTAAGAAAACGTATTAGCTCTCTTATTGTGCTTAGCTCGGTAAGCTACCCTAACACCCACACAAGTTATCTAAAAAGTAAAGTTCCTAAAGTTCAGAGTTCCTGAAAAACCATCATACTCACTCTTGACCCCATCTCTATAATCTCATATCATCTGACCTAGCCAAGGTCTTTTAAGATTATTTATTTATTTGACAGAGAAAGAGAGAGCACAAGCAAGGGAAGCAGCAGGCAGAGGGAGAGGAAGAAGCAGTCTCCCCACTGCGCAGGACCCTGTGATCATGAACTGAGCCGAAGGCAAATGCTTAACTAACTGAGCCACCCAGGCGCCACTCAGTATCATTTTCTATTACTCTCTTCCTCCATCCACACATGTACCTCCATCATAAAAACATCAGGGAAATAACAGCTTTCAGCAGATCCTTCACTTGCTACCTCTTATCAATCTTAAAGCCCAACACCTATGCCTTTCTTTCAATCCTGCTCCTCTTTACCTTCCTAATCTTACTTCCGACTACTTTCCCAAAGTACCAAGTTTTAAAAATCCGTGTTTTGTAACACCTAAACCAGCGCCTTTTATATAGCAGATATACAGTAAATATACGATGAATACAAGAATAAAGAAACATGTTCCAAACAGAAAAGTATCTTCACTGTTCACTATACATACCATGCTCATCCCCATCCCTATACCTTTGCTAATCCTCTTCTCTCACCAGGAATGCCCTCTTCCTTGATTATTAAAATTCCACCCATTCCTCAAGGACTTCTTTCCTCTCTCTTACTACGCCATTCTTTCAGTAATATTTATTGAGCACTTACTATATACCAAACACAGAACTATGCCAGGAACACAAAAATAAAGTCAGGACTCAGCCTTCAAACAGCTTAAACTCTAGTAAGGAGAAACAACATAGAAGCAATTATAATCATGTAAGTGCCATTAAAGAAACTACAAAGTACAATGGTAATATAAAAAAAGGAACGTCCAAGTAGACCTCGGGAAGTTCTACAGAGACTTCAGAAAGGAGCCAACATTCGCTCTGGGACTAGAAGACAGGATAGAAATTGACATAGCAGTAAGAAGAGAAACAACTCTGAATAATAAATGCTATTCTCAGGACTGAAAAAAAAACTGCAAAATGATAAAAACTTAAGCATCACTCAGAAGTAAATTCTGCTGAGACTAATTTAGTTGCTTAAAGTACAAATCACACTCTCATCAGAAACAGTTTATGTGTATGACTTTATTTATATAAAGTACAAAAACAAGGAAAACTCAAACTATGATATTAGAAATAGGATACTATATTACAAAGGACTAATATCACTAATATACAAAGAACACTTAAAATAGGGGAATAAAGGACCAAAAAACCCAAGAAAAAAAATACAGAAGACAAATAAACATACAATTCACTAAAGCAGATATAAAAATGGCCCTTAAACATATGAAAAGATGTTCGTATTCACTCATAGGGAAATGCAAATTTAAAAAAAAATTTAAATAAGAAAACTTTTCTCTCAACTATCAGGTTGGTGAAAATTAAAATGTATGACACTATATTCTTTTGATAAAGCTGTGCACTTACACATTGCTGGTGGGAATGCAAACTGATACAATTTGGCAATATCTAAATAAATTATATACACACCCTTTTTTAAAGAGCTTTTTATTTTTTTTTTAAGATTTTATCTATTTATTTGACAGAAAGAGAGAGAGAGAGAAAGCACAAAGAGGGAGAGGGACAATCAGGCTCCCTGGTGAGCAAGGAGCCTGATGCAGCCCGATCCCAGGACCCTGAGATCATGACCTGAAAAGCAAACGTTTAACCAATGAGCCACCCAGGCACCCCTAAAGAGCTTTTTTTTAAAAAAAAAATTATTTAAAATAGAGAGTGGCGGGGAGGGGGAAGCAGAAGGAAAGACTCTCAAAGCAGACTCCTGCTAAGCATGGATCTCGATCTCACAATCCTGAGATCATGACCTGAGCCAAAATCAAGAGTTGGATGCCTAACCCTTTGAGCCACCCAGGTGCCCCGTAAATAGCTTTACTGAGATATAACTGACATTTCATTCAGTTTGCCCATTTAAAGTGTATAACTTAGTGGTTTTTAGTTTATTAAGAAGTACAATCATCAACACAATCTAATTTTAGAACATTTCCAGAACCGCCACCCCCCAAAAAACTCCCATGTGCATTAGCAGTCACTCCCCAATCTTTCCTGACCCCTAGTCCCTGGCAACCATTAACCTACTTTCTGTCTCTAGAGATTTGTTTGTTCTGGCCATTTCCTATAAATAGATTTATATAACATATGGACTTTTGTGACTGGCTTCTTTCACTTGGTTTAATGTTTTCAATATTCATCTATATGTAACGTGTACTAATACAACTGACTGTTGAGCAACACAGGGATTAGGGATGCCAAGCCCCTCATGCAGTCAGAAATCTGCATATAACTTTTCACTTGACTACTAAGAGCCTACTGTTAAATGAAAGCCTTACCAATTACATAAACAGTCAATTAACACATATTTTGTATGTTATATATATTACATACTGGATTCTCGGAATAAGTTAGAGAAAATAAAATGTTAAGAAAATCATAAGGAAGAGAAAATACATTTACAGGAGTGTATTTATTGAAAAAAAAATTGTGTGTAAGTGGACCCATGCAGTTCAAACCTGTGTTATTCAAAGGTCAACTACATTTCTTTTTATGGGTGAATAACATTCCATTGAATAGATACATCATATTTTATTTATCTAATTATCGGTTGATGCAAAATTGGGTTGTATTCTACTTTTTCACCATTGTGAATAATGCTGCTATGAAAATCATGTACAAATTTTTATGTGGACATATACTTTCATCTCTCTTGGGGATATACCCAGGCATGGAATTGCTGAGACATATAGTAACTCTATATTAACATTTTGAAAAACTTTTTTCCAAAGTAGCTATACCATTTTATATTCTCATCAGCGCTATATAAAAATTCTAATTTCTACACATCTCCATCAACACGTGTTGTAGGTAATCTGTTATGCAGCAACAGATAATACATCATCCTGGTAGATACAACAACTATCACCCAATAAAACTTTATAATTAAAGGGGTGCCTGAGTGGCTCAGTCAGTTAAGCATTTGCCTTCTGCTCAGGTCATGATTCCAGGGTCCTGGGATCGAGTCCCACATCAGGTTCTCTACTCAGTAGGGAGCCTGCTTCTCCTTCTGCCTGCTCTGCCTGCTTATGTGCTCTCTGACAAATCAAATCTTTAAAAAATAATTTAAAAATTTAAAAATCTTCAAGGACTCCCTTTCCTCTTTGGACTAAAATCCAAATTCATTAGCATGGGATACACTTTAAAAAAAATTAAAGAAAAAGAAAAAAACTTTATAATTAAAACAATGCAGACAAAACTCAATGACAAAATATTTAAAACTTTCCCCTGAAACTGGGAACAGAATAAATGTACCTACAATTACTACTTCAATTCAAAACTGTACTGGCCTACAGAGTTTGATAAGAAAAAATAAAAGGTATAAGAAAAATGGAAAGGAAGATACGAAGTTATCATTGTTTGTAGATGATAAGACTATCTACACGGAAAATCCAAAAGAATCTGCAGATATCAGAGTAAGAGTGTTTGCAAGGTATGTGGATATAGCTCAACATATAAAAATCAACTGTTTTTCTATATAGAAGTGACAAATAGAAAATGTAATTTTTAAGGATAAACCAACAACAAACAGAAAATGTAATCTTTAAAAAGGACAGCAGGCACCTGGGTGGCTGAGTCCGTTAAGCATCAACTCTTGATTTCAGCTCAGGTCATGATCTCAGGGTCATGTGATCCAGTCTCATGTCAGGCCCTGCACTGAGCATGGAGCCTGCTTAAGATTCTCCCTCTCTCTAAAAATAATAATAATAATAATCTTATAAATAAATAAATAGGATAACATAATCACAAAAAGTATAAGACACCTAAGATTCAATCTAACAAAAAATATACAAAGACCTCTATGGAGAAAATCATAAAATGTATTGAAAGGAATTTAAAAAGTCTTATCCATTTGTAGAGATAACCATGCTCACAGAAAGAAAAGCTCAGTGTTTTGAAGATGTCCATTCTCACCAAATTCATCTAACAAATTCAATGTATTTCCAGCCAAAAATCCCAAAAGGGTTTTATAAAAAACTTAACAACAATAGTGGGGAAAAAGGTATGTAATAAAAGAGTAAAGGGCAAAAGTTAGCCAAGAACCTCCTGAAGAATTACCCTACCTAGTTTATATAGTTAGGCAATAAGCAAAATAAGTAATGGTGTATATACAGTCAAATATCCTAATAGAAAGGAATCTAAAGGCCATTAAAAGACTCCTGCATATTGGAAATAATATATGACAGAGGCAGTGTTAAAATCAGTGAAAAAAATATATAATAAATGACATGAAGACAAGTAATTACCCATACAAGAAATTAAATCATTACCTCACACCATGCACAAAACAAATTACAGATATGCTAAAGACCAAAATATACAAAATATTTTGCAAAATTAGAAGAAAATACAGAATATCTTCACAAACTCACAATTAAAGAGAAATTACTAGATAAGACATGGAAAGCAAAAAAACAATTAATGAACTTTGACTACACCAACTTTTTTTTTAATGCATAAAAACAGAAACCCCAAAAACAAAACTGAAAGACAAGAGACTGGGGAAATTTATTCCTCTCCTTCCAAAAAAAAAGGTGGGATGGGGGAAGGAACTCCTACTAATTAATTATATATAATCAAAATTCTATTAAAGATTTTTATATAATCTATATTAAGATACACATTGGTAAAAGTCAAGTGAATTCTTGACAAGGTTCTAGTTCTCATGTAGAATGATGTGTGTTTATCAAGATTATCAAAAATAAACAAACAGCCATGCTTGGGCTAAGTACTTAAGTGTGTCATGAATCAAGGATTATGATTCATCTAATTTTGTATAACAGGGGTCCAAAGAAGGGGGTTCAAAACCATACTGACTTTATTAGTTTCCCATCTAAAGTGCGAAAACCTGAATTGGTTCTTTTTAAATATATCATGTAAACTGAAAAATATTTACTAATCCCTTCACAAAGTCTCTTTTTTTTTTTTACAATTTAATAGGCTATATTAATTGTTTCTCATCTAACTGCTTCTTAATGCAATTCCTAATTTGTGAGAAAGCTGTATCAGCACAGGAGTTAGTTATCTTGTTTGCTATTACAGCAATCATAGCTGTACAACAGAAGGAAGAAGGGCAACTCCATTTATCTGACATTCAAGAAAAGGTAAAACTATAGGAACAGAAAATCAATGGGAAGGAGCTGATCTCCAAGCACACAAGGAAACTTTCTGGGGTGACAGAAATGTTCTTTTATTTTTTCAAAGATTTCTTTATTTGAGAGAGAGAGAGCATGAGCAGGAAGGAGAGAGAATCTCAAACAGACTCTGTGCTGAGCGAGGAGCCTGACACAGGGCTCCATCCCACGACCCTGAGGTCAGGACCTGAGCAGAAACCAAGAGTTGTTGGGCGCCTGGGTGGCTCAGTGGGTTAAGGCCTCTGCTTTCGGCTCAGGTCATGATCTCAGCGTCCTGGGATCGAGGCCCGCATCGGGCTCTCTGCTCAGCAGGGAGCCTGCTTCCTCCTCTCCCTGTCTCTCTGCCTGCCTCTCTGCCTACTTGTAATCTCTCTCTCTGTGTCAAATAAATAAAATCTTTAAAAAAAAAAAAAAGAAACCAAGAGTTGGATGCTCAACTGACTGCACCACCCAGGTGTGCCTTGGGGTGATAGAAATGTTCTATATCTTGATTGTGGTAATGACAGCGCAATGCTATGAATTTGTCAAATACACGGAAGTGTAAAGATGAATTTCACTATATGTAAATTAAACCTCGATAATGACTTTTAAAGAGGGGGAGAAGAGTGTTGAAAATTAGAATTTGGGCGCCTGAGTGGCTCAGTGGGTTAAAGCCTCTGCTTCCGGCTCAGGTCATGATCTCAGGGTCCTGGGATTGAGGCCCGCATCCGGGCTCCCTGCTCAGTGGGGAGCCTGCTTCCCCCTCTCTCTCTGCCTGCCTCTCTGTCTACTTGTGATCTCTCTCCCTCTGTGAAATAAAAAAAAAAAAAAAGAAAGAAAATTAGAATTTAATCTATTAAAGAGACACTCTTTTTCAATATTAATGATATTATGATATTAAGAACTGTAGCTTGTAATCTAAATCCATATGCAGTTTTTTTTAAAGATTTTATTTATTTATTTGACACACAGAGAGAGATTACAAGCAGGCAGAGAGGCGGGCAGAGAGAGGAAGAAGGAGGCTCCCTGCTGAGCAGAGAGCCCGATGCAGGCCTCGATGTAGTTTTTTTTTTTAATACTGTTCTTTTTTAACAATTTTATTTTTGGAGAGAGAGAGAGAGACTGTTGAGTGTACAAGCCAGAGGTGGGGGGAGGGGGGGAGGAGAGGGGTTGGAGAGAGAAGCAGACTCACCGATGAGCAGGGAGTCCAATGCAGGACTCAATTCAGGACTTGATCCCAGGTCCCTGGAATCATGACCTGTGCCAAAGACAGATGCTTGACCAACTAAGCCACAGGCACCCATCCATATACAGTTTAACAACTGATTCCTACCTATAGAATCAGTGAATTCTCTCCCCAAAAATCCTTATTATTCTTAGCCATTTTACTGGTAAAACTAAGTGTCTTTAATATGGAATTCAATTCCTGAAATACTTCTGATACATATAGTCTTACCATGTATTTTTCTAATTACTGAACCACAAAATTTTATGCATAATCTATTCATCCTTACGCTCTATGAAATAGGTATAATTATCCCCCCTATTACATGAAGACTATTTTTGACAGTATCCTTTATATTTAAGAGCTAGTATGATTTAACAGTTAAGAGCCTGTTGGCTACTGCATCCCCAGATGTAGTAGGTTAGTAGGTGCTCAGCAAATATTTGTTGAATTTTGGCTTTCCCTTTGATTATGTTATCTTGGACAATTATTTATCTCTTTAAACTTTAATGTCCTCATCCGTAATAAGAGAGTAAAACAACTCTGGGAATTAGGTGTGTTTTTTTGTTTTTTAATTTAAGATTTTATTTATTTATTTGACAGAGAGAGAGAGATCACAAGTAGGCTGAGAAGCAGGCAGAGAGAGAGGAGGAAGCAGGCTCCTTGCCAAGCAGAGAGCCCGATGTGGGCCTCGATCTCAGGACCTGAGATCATGACCTGAGCCGAAGGCAGAGGCTTTAACCCACTGAGCCACCCAGGCACCCAAGTAGGTGTGTTTAGTTCTTCTTATTCCTTACATAAAGTCTCTGGCACATTATGAGCACTGAATGTCACTGAATTTATTATTATCATCTCTTTGATAGAATGCTGGAACTGTATCATACTGCTAAAGCTTCATATAAGAATAAAGCAGTAGCAGAATAGATGATAATACCTAAAACCCAACTGTTCTTCATGCAAAATTGAGATGTTCATTCTTATAATTTGTTGTTCATTCTTATAATTTGTTAAAACAAAAATTAGCACAACTTTTTTTTGTAAAACATTTTAAAGGTAAAGAAGCAGGGGCACCTGGTTGGTTCAGTCAGAAGACCATGTGACTCTTGATCTCAAGGTTGTGAGTTTGAGCCTCATGTTGGGTATAGGGATTACTTAAAAATAAACTTTTAAAAATAAGTAAGGGGTATCTGGGTGGCTCAGTCAGTTAAGCATCTGACTCTTGATTTCAGCTCTAGTCATGATCTCAAGGTCCTGGAATCAAGTCCCGCATTTGGAGTCTCCTTGGAATTCTCTCTCCCTCTCCTCTGCCCCTCCCCCCATTTGCATTTTTTCTCTCTCTCTCTAAATAAAATAAAATCTTAAAACTTTTAAATAAATAAAAGGATAAAGAGTAAGCTAATGAATCTTTTAAAAAAAAGATTCCTTTGAAATGGAAATGAGATAATTTTAAGGGAACTATGTCTAAGGAGTATACAATTTAGAAATATTTGGGCCCGTAAGTCAGGACTGGAAATAATTTTGGCAGCAAAAGTTTATGTCATGGGACCTACTTTTTAGGCCGAGGTGATTGATCTAGATATTTAAAATTGGATGCTAGAAATTTATAGGATAAGAGAAATTTATAGGATAAATGCAATTGCAGAAATTGCATAGGATAAAAGAAAATTATTTTGATCTGGAAGAGATCTTAGAGCTCACTTTACAGAAGAAAAACAGAGGGAAGAGAATAATTGGAAAATTGAGTTAAATAACTTGCCAACCATAAAGTGTTTTGCATTTCAAGAGTCCCACACCATGGATAACAGTAACTTAATATTCTCATTTACTCATGGCCCTGACATTGTTACTCAGTTAAGATACATGTTCTTAATCTTATATGTTCATGTATGAAATATGTATGAATGACATATAGATAGAGTGATTTAGATAATCTGTGATTTCATCTAAATTGTTTAAAATATTTTTTAAAAATATTTTATTTATTGGGCACCTGGGTGGCTCAGTTGTTAGGCGTCAGACTTTGGCTCAGGTCGTGATCCCAGGGTCTTGGGATCAAGCCCTGCATCAGGCTCCCTGCTCAGTGGGAAGCCTGCTTCTCCCTCTCTCATTCTCCCTGCTTGTGTTCCCTTGCTTGCTCTCTGTGTGTGTGTGTGTGTGTGTGTGTGTGTGTGTTTATGTGTGTCTCTAATAAATAAATAAATAAATGTGGTTTGTGTTTTTTTTAAGATTTTATTTATTATTTATTTAGTCAGAGAGAGAGAGAGAGAACACAAGCAAGGGGAGTGGCAGAAAGAGGGAGAAGCAGGCTCCCCACTGAGTAGGGAGCCCGATGCAGGACTTGACCCCAGAACCCTGGGATCATGACCTGAGCTGAAGGCAGACACTTAACCAACTGAGCCACCCAGGCATCCCTGTTTAAAATATTTGATGCTTTCCTTGAAAGCATGCTTTGGTTGGTTTCTTCAAAGAACTACAATGGCCAGGTTTCCAGGTATAACCTAATCAATGTTGACTTGTTCAACCTATTTTATGATTAAAATCTAATACAGAAGTATCATCTAAATAAATAAAATCTTAAAAAAAAAGAAGTATTATCTAAAAATACTCTTGGGTCATGTGAGTGGCTCAGTTGGTTAAGCAACCAGCTTGATTTTGACTCTGGACATGACTTCAGGGTTGTAAGACTGAGCCCGTGCTGGGCGTGGAAGCTGCTTAAGATTCTCTCTCTCTCTCTTCCTCTCTCTCTATCCACCCCCACACTCACACATGCGCACACATGCACTTGCTCTCTTTAAAAAAAAAAAGAATTTAAAAATACTTTGAATAATCAAACTTTACAGTTATTTGAAGAACTGATGAGCAAAGAGATAGCAAGACAAAAATCAACCTGACTTGGCTGCCTACATTTGCTAGAAAAATGATACTGCTGCTTAGTTACACTCCTTTTAATATTATTATCTTCCTAATCTCTGTTACCATTTCACATAATGGTCAAATTCTAGGGCATCAATAATAAGGGTCAAAATAAGTATATGGAGAAAGCAACCACATCAAGCACATTTTAGAATCCAGCCTATCTCGGGGTGCCTGGGTGGCACAGTTGGTTAAGCCCCCTGCTCAGGCAGTGATCTTAGGATCCTGAGATTCAGCCCTACATCAGGTTCTGTGCTCAGAGCAAGTCTGTGCTCAGAGGGAGTCTCTCTCCCTCTACCTCCACCCCGTCCCCACGAAATAAATAAATCTTTAAAAAAAATTACAGAATCCAACCTATCTTGAGGCTGAAGATAAGCAACAAAGTTTTGATTATTTATCAAATAATAACCCCAAATTTATGTGACTATTCATACTCAGACTTTATGAACTATTTGTAAGAAATACTAAATTGTGGGAATAAATATGTTTAGCCGTATATATTCTGCAAATAAGCAAATTTCCAAATCACTTAAGAACCAGACAAAAGGACTTGTACTACCAGGTTTAGTTAGGGAAAAAGTAATAATCGAAGTCAAGGCTTATGCCCTGACTATTGCTCAGATGTTTTGAAAAGTCTAAAGTTTGGTCATAATAGCCTCCTGTTTATCCAAAAAGAGATACATAACAAAGCTTAGAAGACTTGTTTCAACTGGCATATGGTAGTCAAGCAACTCCTTTACAGGAGGTTAGGGCTAGAGATGGTTGGGATATATGCCAGATTTCCAGTCATTAAGAAAACCTAAAATCCACTTAAGTTCTATTCCAGAAAGCAAACTGGGGGAATTTTTCTTTTTTAAGGAGGGATAAATTGCTAGTCTATCAATTGCCATCCTAAAGATCTTAGTGTATTTATTTCTAAAACCTTGGCCAACTTCCTCACTTTCATGATTTAAAAAGGAAGCAAAACTGCCTTATACAACAATCTTTTTTAATATTCTGATTTGATAAGATATGAATCCATTAAAGTGAATTTATCCTAGAAGAAAGTCAATAACTAGCTTAATTTAGAATATTTTTCCTTTTTTTCCAAACAATAAAGGGATAATAATAGGTAACATTCATACAGCACTTACTCTGTGCCAGGCATTGTTTTAAATTCATTATATGTGTTAATCTATTTAATCTACACAATCCTACAAAACAGGCATTATCCATCCCCATTTTATATTTGGGAAAACTTGAGGCATGGAGGGATTCAAATAATTTACCCAAGGTCAAGCAACAGGCAAGTGACGGAGTCAAAATTTCAACATAAGCAATCTGGCTCCACGGTCTATCCATGCTCTTAATCTTAAGTTTTTCTGCCTCATGATTGTGTAAGTGTCTTTGTTTTTGTTTTATTAAAACTATTAAAGAATCATATAAAGTGTCTCCCACCCTATCCTGGGAGATTTTTCTACCTAATTTCTTACTGGCTCATAACATGGGCAATTAGAAGGCTTAAAGTATGCTAAGTGGAAATTATATACATCTTATCTCCATTAAGTATACAGACTTTTCTTTCTTTTTTCAAAAAAAGGGGGGAGGAACGGATGGGGGGTGGGGCGGTGAATTCTTTAACTCACAAATTCTCTCCTGTAAGTTCTGTAGGCCTTAGGGAGAAAGTGACAGCATTAGAAATTTTTTCTACTTTGCTCTCTTCAAGGTTGAGTTTGTTTTTTAGAAAGAAATTTTGGCCTGGAATTCTGTATTAGCAACAAGCAAAGATTCTCAGATATAAGCCTTATATCCTAATTCAAGTTTACCCATATTTCAAATAAAGAACTACCTGAAACTAAAATATAAACATTTTCATAGCCATCTCAGTTGGTGGAACATGTGACTCTTAATCTCAGTGTTGTGAGTTTGAGCCCCAGATTGGGTGTAGAGATTACCTAAAAATAAAAATCTTTAAAAGTAGATAGACAGACAGACAGATCCCCTGCAGAAGCAAGGGGAAAAAGTATATCTACTCTCCCACTTTGAGGCCTGAACTATTTACAAGGTGATCTCTCTGCCTAATTAAGCCACAGTTTACAGATCCCTCCTCAGGGCCTGGAATATGGGCCCATATGGGCCCACAGAATTATAATGGGGGCGCCAGTCATTATGACCCCAGGGTCCTGGGATCCAGCCTCGCATCAGGCTCCCTGCTCTACATGGAACCTGCTTCTTCCTCTCCCACTCCCCCTACTTGTGTTCCCTCTCTCACTGTCTCTCTGTCAAATAAATAAATAAAATCTTTTTTAAAAATTTTTAATTAAAAAATAATAATTAAATTAAATTAAGTTAAATTAAATTAAATTAAATTAAAATAGAGGAATCCACCAGCAGGCTTCCTTATACTCTCTCCTTCCCATGAGAGGAGGGCATGCAGAACTTACTCTTCTCCCCATCAACAAAAATGCACCAACATATGTGCAACATTTCTGCCCAGGGAAGTCCATCAGAGATGTGACATCCAAAGTTTTATAGAGGCCTGCTCACATGGGTACCCTTTGCCTTGTGTATACCAAAATACCAGACCCCCAAAAGGAAAGCAGGTGTTCAACACAAACCATATTGTTTGCAAACAATCTAGGCACAGTGAATCATCCTTTAAAAAAATGATTTAATTTATTTGTGAGAGAGCGTGTGCTTGCATGAGGAGTGGGAAGGGCAGAGGGAGAAGGAGAAGCAGACTCCACACAGAGCAGGGAGCCCGATGTGGGGTCCAATCCCAGGGCCCTGATACCAGGACCTGAGCTAAAATCAAATGCTTAACCAAATGAGTCACCCAGGCGCCCCACAGTGAATCATCCTGATCAGTTACTGCAAATACTCTGAGAGCCAAGTTACCAGATGCTAGGCATGGGCCAACCTTCCAAACAGGCCTTTCCAAGGAGAGCAGGGTCAGACCTACTATGTTAACTCTTTTCTGTGCAGTAGTTATTTAACTTCGTGAAGTCTCAGACTCATCTGTAAAAAGTAAAAAAATAATAGAAACTACTTTACAGCTACAATGATTATTATAGTGTAACTATCATGGTATTGTTATCCAGTGTGATGGCAAGACTTCATAAAGATAAAAAAAAAGACTTCAGAAAGATCACTTTGTGATAATGATGAGGAGGACTACAGAAAGTTACAGATAATGTAAAACTTCAACTTAAAACTTAATCATCAACCCAGCAGCAACTCTTAGAGGAGGATAATGATCTGGAATGCAAAGGACATCAACCCCACCTTTCTCCTGTAAGAGATATGCCAGGATTAAAATGCTTTATCATTAGAGAGTGACATTATGATTGAGTTTAAGTGCTTAGACATAGGAGAACAGCATCTTCACTTCCAAAAATTAAGTAAAAATTCATAAAGGCAGACTTCCTAGAACATTCTCAACCCATCCAGATCACAAAATAAAACATAATACATGAGTTTGTCCTGGAAGTTTATTTAGGCACACTATTAGAAAACAAAAATGTAAGAGGAAACAATTTACTAATCCTTTTACAAATGAATATGCTTTCTAGTTCTTACTAATTATAATCTAAAATTAAGATAACCATTAAATTTGGATTTAGAATAGCACATGTTTAACGCAGAACTGCGATTTGTAAGGAAAACTTAATTTTTTATTGGTGTATCTAAATGATACCCACTGCAAGGTTATAAATAAAATTACTCAAATTGGACAGTTTACTCATGAAGACATTGAAACTTCGGCCTTCAAGTATAGATAGAAACCAAAGGATTCTGAGATTTAGTATCCATTCTGAAATCACCATATTATTTTTTTATCCCCAATTCATGAATTTAACTTCTTTTCTTACATTATTTATAAAGCTTAGGCTTATAATCAATCTACCACAATGTCCCTCTAAGTTTCCTCATTATCACTGACTATGGTTGAGTAGAAACCTATAGAACACATAAATTACCAGAGAAATTTTTTGGTTTTGTTCTTTGGCCAAATTTATAATCCAATAATGCAAATTAACATATGCTAGTTTGGGAACCAAATTAGCTTTATTCTATCTTAAATGAATCATATCAAGGACACTGAAGGTATTAGACAATAGACAGGATGTTTTTTAATTGTCTGGATTTTATCCTGTCGCAAATCAACTTTTTTGTTCTTCCTCTGTAATGAAGTAAAAAGTGAAGGGTGTTTTTTACATGCTTAATGAAAATCTTTCTCCTACCCCACCAACACAAACTAGAATATAAACTGCACTGGAACTGAGCCACAGCTATTTTAATCATCATTATATATACACCTCTCAGAAGAGTGTCTGGCACATAACGGGCCACAATTTTAATTCCTGACTCAAGTTTTCTTTTTCTTGGCTTCCTTCTTCTATTCTACTATCACTAACACACACACACACACACACACACACACACACACACATATCCTTTGTTAAGCCACTTTAAATCATTTTGGGAAAAAACTAAGTACCTTTTAACAACTATATAAATTATATATAAATATATATATATATTTAACAAGTATATATACTGAATACAGTTGGATTAAATGGTTAGTGAATAAAAGAGCAAAGAAATATATCAGATACACACTGTAAATCAGTATTAACACAGAATTAGAGTAATTTAAAAATACCTTCCAAATTATGACATCTGAGTTGATGTGATATAGCTAGCTTATTTGAAATGTATTTTTAATCTATTTTAAATACTAAAGAAGTATATCTTAAATATTATAGAAAAGTATGTTTAAATTTACTTATTTTTATTTATTTATGTGTGAGAGAGAGAGAGCACAAGAGGGAGGCAGGAGCAGAGGGAGTGGGAGAAGCAGACTCCCTGCTGAGCAGGGAGCCCAACGCAGGGCTCAATCCCAGGAGCCCAGGATCATAACCTGAGCTAAAGGCAGCCACTTAACCAACTGAGGCACTCAAGTGCTCCTAGAAAAGTACATTTTATTTACTTATGTATTTTTTTTTAAGATTTTATTTATGTATTTAAAAGAGAGAGACACAGCGAGGGAGGGAACATAAGCAGGGGAAGTGGGAGAGGGAGAAGCAGGCCTCCCGCTGATCAGAGAGCCCGACTAGGGGCTCGATCCCAGGACCCTGGGATCATGACCTGAGCTGAAGGCAGACGCTTAACGACTGAGCCACCCAGGCGCCCCTATTTATTTATATATTTGAGAGAGAGCACAAGCGGGGTTAAGGAGCAGAGGGAACAGACTAGAGCAGGGTGAGGGGCAAAGAGAGAGAGAGAGAAGCAGACTCTCCGCTGAGCAGGGAGCCTGATGTGGTGCTTGATCCCAGGACTCTGGAACCATGACCTGAACTGAAGGCAGACACTCAACCAACTGAGCCACCCAGGTGCCCCCAAAAATTACATTTTAAATATTAAAAAACAATACATGACATTATAAAGGGAAATACTGGAGATTGCTATTCACTTTATAAAAACCATAGCTTTTTTTTTTAATAAACAACAGTGGTACTTTGAAAAGGTAGTTTATCTTCAAAAATTTTATTCACATAAAGCTTTAGTGGACTATATTCCATAGTGTCTAATTTGAAGTAATTTGAACTCCTAATTATTTTATGTTAATATTAGTTAGCCAAACAAAAATAACTGTGACGGGGGGTGCTTGGGTGGCTCAGTAGGTTAAGCATCTGACTTTGGCTCAGGTCATGATCTCAGGAGCCCTGTTCAACAGGGAGTCTGCCTGTCTTTCTGTGCCTCCCCCTGCCCCAGGTCCTGGGTTCTCTCTCTCTCTCTCAAATAAAAAAATAAAATCTTTTTAAAAAATAATAATAATAACTGTGACTATTTTTGTTAGTGAAATAGAGGGGGTAAAGTTATATTTAGAAAATCAGTCATCATACAACTACAACTACATCATGTTATCTGTATATTTTAGCTCATAATTGTGAACAGTTGAAAGTATAATTTTATAATACTAACATGAATTGGTTAAAATTGTTATCATCAAAATCTCTGCTATCGCTATAACTATACTACAGATTTACCATTTTCTAGATATTAGTATTTTATTTTATTTTATTTTATTTTATTTTATTTTATTTTATTTTATTTTATTTTATTTTATTTTATTTTTAGGCAGCTAAATTTCAAGGAAGAAACATCAGGAAAGTTATTTTCCCTGCTGTTCTTTATAAAGCTAAAATCATTTAGAAAATATCCTACAGATATTTACTCACACTCAAAAACTGTTACAAAATAAATTACAAACTGAGCTGTAAATTAACTCTTTAGTTAAGAATGAAGGTCACTACAGTATTTTCCAATTGTTGTAAATTGTATATTTACAACAAGCTTATTCTGTACTTCCTATTTTCTCTAAGCTACAGGCTCTTCCAGTTCATCCACAGACTGAATCCTCCTCACCTACCATACAATTATCACCTCAAGTACCACCCCTTTAGAGAGACATTTCTATCATGGCTCCCCTGTTCCAATTAGATTCCACTGCCATGTAGCTCCCCCATCAGTCTCTATTTGACATCACATTACCCTATTTTGTTTCTTCATTATATTTATCATGAGAATTATCTTACTCGTTTACGTTTAATGTTTCCTCCACCAGAATGTCAGATTTGAGATGACGAAAGAGTCAGTGAACTTGAAGATAGATCAATAGAAATTACCAACTCTGAAGAACAGAAAAAAGAACTTTAAAAAATGAACAGAGTCTCAGAGACTTATGGCACCCAACATATATGCAATGCAAGTTCCAGAAGGAAGAGGGAGAAAAGGACAGAAAAAATATTTGAAGAAATTATGGTCAAAACTTGACAAACTATTGAGAAATATTAATCTACAGATTCAAGTTTAATGCATCCAAAAGAGGATAAACACAAAGAGATCCACACCTAGACATATCATTATTGAAAGACAAAGACAAAGAAAATCTTAAAAGCACAAGGAGAAAAACAACTCATCAGAAACAATGGAGCCCAGAAAGCAGGAGAAAGGTGCTGAAAGAAAGTCTGTAACAAAGAATTCTATATCCAGCAAAACTATTCTTCAAAAATAAAGGCAAAATAAAAACAATCCAAAAAACAAAGCTTGAAATAATTCATTGATTACAGAGCTGCCTTACAAGAAATCCTAAAGAAAGTCCATTAGACTGAAAGAAAATAACCAGCCCATAACTCAAATACACAAAAAGAAATAAAGAGCACTATAAAAGGTAAACATGTGTAAATATAAAAGACTGCTTAATATTTTTTTCTTCTCAGGGTGCCTGGGCAGCTCACTCAGTTAAGTGTCTGCCTTCAGCTCAGGTCATGATCCCGGGGTCCTCAGACTGAGTCCCACATGGGGCTCCTTGCTCAGTGGGGAACCTGTTTGTTTCTCCCTCTCCCTCTGCCTGCTTCTCCCTTGCTTGTGCTCTCTCTCTCTCTCTGTCAAATAAACAAAATCTTTATAAATATTTTTTTCTTCTCTTAGTTGTTTTAAAAGACATACAATTACATAAAAAATTAAAAAACAGGGGCGCCTGGGTGGCTCAGTGGGTTAAAGCCTCTGCCTTCGGCTCAGGTCATAATCTCAGGATCCTGGGATCCTGCATCAGGCTCGCTGCTGAGCAGTGAGCCCGCTTCCCCTTCTCTCTGCCTGTCTCTCTGCCTACTTGTGATCTCTCTCTCTCTGTCAAATAAATAAATAAAATCTTTTAAAAAATTAAAAAACAGTGCTGTCAGGCTTCTAACACATAAAAATATGTATGACAATACTAACAGATATGATGGGAAGGAAATGGAGCAGTTTCTACATTTTACCATAATTAGTCAATCTGAGATAGACTGTGACAAAGACACATATTTTAATCCCAAAAGTAACCTAAAAAAATAACCCAAAGATCTAGCTAAAACACTAACAAAAGAATTCAAAGGGTACTTTGGAAAATATCTATTAACTCCAAAAGAGGCAGAAGAGTACAAGCAAAGAAATAAAAAAGAAATGAGACAGGGCACCTGGGTAGCTCAGTTGGTTGAGCATATGCCTTCAGCTTGAGTCATGATCCTGGGGCTGGGATCCTGGGATTGAGCCCCCCATCAGGCTCCCCACTCAGCAAGAAGTCTGCTTCTCCCTCTCCTTCTGCCTCTGCCCCTTTCTAATGCATGCTCTCTCTCTCTCAAATATAAAAAAAATGAAATATATCATTGCAGATATAAACCCATCGGTGATTACATTAAATGTGAACAGATTAAACCCTCCAATCAAAAAGCAGAAACAGGGCGCCTGGGTGGCTCAGTGGGTTAAAGCCGCTGCCTTCGGCTCAGGTCATGATCTCAGGGTCCTGGGATCGAGGCCCACATTGGGCTCTCTGCTCAGCAGGGAGCCTGCTTCCTCCTCTCCCTGTCTCTCTGCCTGCCTCTCTGCCTACTTGTAATCTCTCTCTCTGTGTCAAATAAATAAATACAATCTTTAAAAAAAAAAAAAGCAGAAATAGTCCCACTTTTTAAAAAAAAGCAAAGCAAATATAAGACAAAGGTTAGACTCAAAAAAACAAATAGACTGAAAGTAGAAAGATGGAAAAATATTTGCAATACAAACAGTAAGCATAAGAGAGTTAAAATGGCTATACCAATACCAGACAAAATATAACTAGAGACAAAGAGGAATCTTTCATAATGATAAAGCTTACCAGTAAAACAATTATGTATGTATAGTGTAAATAACAACAATGCCCCCAAAGCATGAAGCAAAAACTGACAGAACTGAAAGGAAAAATAGACATTCTAATAATAATAGGGATTTTAGTCTGTCTCTCAATAATTGATAGTATAGCTAAACAGAAAATCAGCACAGACACAGAAGGCTTGAAAACTATCACTGAACTTGACATGACACCTACAAAACATTCCACCCAACATATTCTTATCTAGGACATACATATTCTTATCTAGTACACAGGTAACATTCTTCAGAAAAGATTACATACTAGGCCATAAAATTGTCTTACTAAATTTAAAATGAGAAAATCATACAAACTATGTTCTCCTACTACAGGGGAATTAAATAAAAAAAAAATCAACAACAATGAAATGTGGGGAATCCCCAAATAACTGAAAATTAAACAGTACATTTCTAAATAACCCATAGGTCAAAGAAGACATCACAAAGGAAATTTAAAATATTTAGAAGTGAATAAAAAATTTAAAAAGCAAACCACAGGGGTGCCTGGGTATGTGTGCTGGTTAAGTGACCAACTCTTGATATCAGCTCATGTCATGATCTCAGGATCATGAGATCGAGCCCCATAGTGGGCTCCACGCTCAGCATGGAATAGGCTTGAGATTCTCTCTCTCTCTCCCTCTCTCTCTCTGCACTTCACCCCACTTGCACACACACACACTCACTCAGATAAGTAAATAAGTAAAAGCGAAGACTACATATTGTATGGTTCCATTGCTATAAACTATCCAGAAAAGGCAAATCCACAAAGACAAAACACTAATCAGTTGCCTGGGACTGGGTTGGAGGGGGTGGGGGAAGAGTTAACTGCAAACAGACTAGAGCTGGTTTTTGGAGGGGACGGAAATGTTCTAAAACCGACTTAGCAGCTTAAACCAGTCCTGCTGTCAGTCTGTGGGAGTCAGGTATTGAGCCACTCACTGAGCCTCTGCTGTCTACCCCCATGTTGAAGATGAGCTCTGCCTCTCCACCCCAAGCTAGAGTACCCGGAGCTGGCCTCCTGGCCTCCTGTTGGCCCAGTGTGGAGTCCAGCAACTTTATGCAGATAAGTTCTGCCCCTGCCCACCAGGAGGACCTGTCAGTCTGAGGAGATCCTGGGCTTTCCCCCTAGCCAGCTGGGCCACCAGCTTCAGTCCCCTGACTCTGGGGGATTCTAGGGGGGAGTGTTGTCTCCCCAGTCCTCTCTCACAGACCTTCCTTTGCTGAATTAAAGTTTGTAAATGGTTTTAAAGATAAATAAACAAGCAAGCAAGCAAATAAGTCTGGCTTGCAATGATGATATAACTACCATACTGATTTCCAGAGTGGCTGCACCAGTTTGCATTCCCACCAACAGTTTAAGAGGGTTTCCCTTTCTCTACATCTCCTCACCAACATCTGTTGTTTCCTGTGTTGTTAATTTTAGACATTGTGACAGGTGTGAGGTGGTATCTCAACATATTTTGGGAAAAAATAAAAATAAAAAATAACTGAATTGTTCACCCCAACTGGACTCATTTTTGGTATTAAATAACTCGAGACACTAATTTTTTTTAATTGAAGTGTAGTTGACACACGGTTTTAGTTCCAGGTATATACAACACAGAGATTCAACATTCATTTAGATTACCAAGTGAGATCACCACAATAAATCTAGCTACCATCTATCACCATAAGAGATTGTTAATATTATTAACTATAATCCTTGTACTCTACATTGTATCCCTGTGTCTAATTTATTTTATAACCTGATGTTTATACCTTTTAATCCTCTTCCCCTTTTTTTTCCACCCCCTTTCCCCATCTCCCTTCTGGCAATCACTAAATTGTTCTCTGTATCATGGGCCTGTTTCTGTTTTATTTTGTGGTTGTTCACTTGCTTTTTTTTTTTATTCCACATACAAGTGATATCATACAGTATTTGTCTTTCTCTGACTTATTTCATGTACTACAATACCCTCCAGGTTCATTCATGTTGTTGTTGCAAATGGCAAGGTTTTCATTCTTTTCTATGGTTGAGTAATATTCCATTATATATATATATATATATATATATATATATCTCACAACTTTATCCATTCATGTATTATTGATGGACACTCAGGTTGCTTCCCTATCTTCCCTACATTAAGTTATGCTGCAATGAACACAGAGGTGCATTATCTTTTTTTTTATCTTTTTTTTTTAAGATTTTATTTATTTATTTGACAGAGAGAGAGATCACAAGTAGGCAGAGAAGCAGGCAGAGAGAGAGGAGGAAACAGGCTCCTTGCCAGGCAGGGAGCCTGATGCGGGCCTTGATCCCAGGACCCTGAGATCATGACCTGAGCCGAAGGCAGAGGCTTTAACCCACTGAGCCAGGCGCCCTGCATTATCTTTTAAAATTAGTGTTTTCATTTTCTTCAGATAAATAGCCAGAAGTGGGTTTGCTGGATTGTAGTTCTATTTTTAGTTTGCAGAAGCTCCATACTGTTTTCTATAGTACCTGCACTATTTTGCATTCCCACCAACAGTGTGCACAAGAGTTCTCTTTTCTCCACATCCTTGACAACACCTGTTATTTCTTGTCTTTTTGATAATAGCCATTCTAACAGGTATGAAGTGATATCTCATTGTGGTTTTGACTGGCAATCCTTGATTAGTAGTGATGTTCAGCATCTTTTTCATGTGTTTGTTAGCCATCTGTCTCCTTTTGGAGAAATGTCTATTCTACCCATCTTTTATTTGGATTTTGTTTAATATATTGAGTTGTAAATTCTTTATATATTTTGGATTACTGACCCCCCCCTTATCAGTTACTTCATTTACAAATATCTTCTCCCATTCAGCAGGTCCCCTTTTCATTTTGTTTATGGTCTACTTCACTGAGCAAAAGCTTTCTAGTTTGATGTAGTCCTCCTTATTTTTGTTTTGCTGCCCTTGTCTGAGGAGACAGATCCAAAAAAATATTGTTCAGACAAATGTCCTAAAGCTTACTGCCTATGTTTGCTTCTAGGACTTTGATGGTTTCTGATTTTACATTTATGTCTTTAATCCATTTTGAGTTTATTTTCGTATATGGTATGAGAAAGTGGTCCAGGGGCACCTGCTGGCTCAATCAGTCAAGTATTTGGCTCTTGATCTCAGGGTAATGAATTCAGACCCTAGGTTGGGCACAGACATTACTATGAAAATACATAAACAAAAATTAAGAAAAAAAGTGGTCCAGTCTTATTCTTTTGCCATGTAGCTGTACAGTTTTCCCAGCACCATGTATTGAATAGACTATCTTTTCCCTCTTGTGGCTTCTTGCCTCCTCTGTCAAACATTAATTGACCCTACAAGAAGGGTTTTATTTCTGGACTCTATTCTGTTCTATTGATCTGTGTCTGTTTTTGAGCAAGTACCATACTGCTTTGATGACTACTATAGCTTTGTAGCAGAGTTTGCAATCAGGAAGCCTGATATCTTCAGCATTGTTCTTCTTTCTCGAGATTGTTTTGGCTATACAGGGCCTTTGTATACAAATAAAATTCTATACAAATTTTAGGATTATTTGTTCTATTTCTGTGAAAAATGCCATCGGGATTTTAATAGGGATTGCAATGAATCTGTAGATTGCTTCAGATAATATGAACATTTAACAATATTAATTTTTCTAATCCATGAGTATGATTTATCTTTCCATTTATTTGTATCATCCTCAATTTCTTTCATCAATGTTTTATAGTTTTCAGAGTAAGGTCTTTTAACTCCTTGGTTAAATTTACTCCTCAGTATTTTATTCTCTTTGATGCAGTTGTGAGTAGGATTGTTTTCTTAACCTCTCTTTCTGATAGCTCATTATTAGTGTACAGAAATGCAATAGATTTATGCTGTCTACATACTGTATTTCTATGCTATCTACATACCCAAGAGAAATGAAAACACATCCACAAAAAGTATACTAAAATGTTCACAGCAGCATTGTCCATAAGAGCTAAAAAATGTAAACTCAAACGTCCACTAATTAACAAATAACATGGTATGTCCATACAACAGAATATTACTCAACAATAAAAATAATGACACAGGCTACAACATGAATGAACTCTGAAAACATTTCGCTAAGTAAAAGAAACCAGTCATGAAAAATCACATATTGTAGGATTCTACTTTTTTTTTTTAAGCAAAAACGAGTGCCTGCTCAAAGGAGGAGAGTGGGGGGAGAGAATCTTAAGCAGGCTCCACCCCCAGCTCAATCTCAGGACCCTAAAATCATGATCTGAGCCAAAATCAAGAGTTGGATGCTCAACCAACTAAGCCATCCAGGCACCCCTGTATCATTCTCCTCATAAAAAATGTTCAGAATAGGGGGCACCTGGGTGGTTCAGTGGGTTAAAGCCTCTGCCTTTGGCTCAGGTCAAGATCTCAGGGTCCTGGAATCCAGCCCCACATAGGGCTCTCTGCTCAGCAGGGAGCCGGCTTCCTCCTCTCTCTCTGCCTGCCTCTTTGCCTACTTGCGATCTCTCTCTCTGTCAAATAAATAAATAAAATATTTTTAAAAAGTGTCCAGAATAGATAAATCTATAGAGATAGAAAGATCAGTGGTTGCCTAGAGCCGGGGATCTTGGGGGGAAAAGGAGAGTAACCACTAATGGGTATAGGATTCCTTTTTGGAATGATGAAAATGTCCTAAAATTAATTATGGAGATAGTTGCACAACTCTTAATATATTAAAAACCACTAAACTGTACACTTTAAATTGGTGAATTGAATGGTACATGAATTATATCTCAATAAAACTGTTACCAAAAACAAAACAAAACCAAGCAAAAATAATAATAATAATAACCTTGGGTGTACAAAGCCATCAACACTGGTAGGCCTACCACATCCAAAGCTACCAATCTATTACTTAGGACAGGAAAATATCAAAGTTTTAAGTGTCTTCCAATCATACTCTCATAATTTTGTAAATTAGTGTGTGTGTGTGTGTATGAAATTAGAAGCAATGATTAATCAAAGCAATTAGTTAAGTCACTAACCTTAAAAAATTGGTTGACATTAAATATTCAAATTTCGAGGGCCCAAAATATTTCAGTTTTCTACTTCATGTGTTTACGAGGAGATAGCTCGATGATATTCATACGAACGCACTGCATAAACTGTATGGCCCTACGTATAAACTTTAACCATTCCTAAATTCCTTTAATGTAATTCAGTAATTCCAGGCTTATATAAAATCATTTTTACCTTTTAAAGAAAGAAAGAAACTCGGAAACGCAAATAGCCAATCCTACCTTAGTAAACTGTACATTCTTCCGTGATTTTGGCACTATTCTGTGATTATGGCACTAGAGAAAGTGCGTGATTTACCTCTTTATAGTGACTCATAGGTAAAAAGAAAAGCGAATCTGATTACCGAACACAAGATTACTGTTGTATCATCACCGGATTAAAATTTAAACCACACAACTGAAGTAAATGTTCCTGAAGGGGGGAAATTTTACAGTTTTCGAATGAAGTGCTCCCCCCACACTCATTTAAACTAGTACCAATAACTTAAAGAAAGGCTGTTCTGCAGCGAATCTAGGTCCTAGAAAAAGAGCCCAGGATGCTGGCACATAAGAAACATTAGAAAGAGGGCAATCTGGATTACTCTTGGCCTTACGGAATATTTTCTCTGTCCTTTATTGACATGGAATAAAAACGCCGAACTGGAGCGGGGGGTGGCGGGGTGGGGGTTCGGCTACTCTGCTCGCAAAGCTGCTCCGGCAGTCAGCGCCAGCCCTAGCAGAGCCCTCACCGTTCCTTTCCCGCGCCCCCAAAACATCCAGGAGCACGATCCCAAGGGGAGAGCTTCTCCAAGAGAGGATTCAGAAGGCGGTCACTGGACGCGCGTTACAGAGCCCGTTTTTGTTTTGTTTAAAAAACAGATTCCTATCACAGCCAAGCCTCCCTACGCCCGAGGGAACCGGGGGAAGTGGCAGCAGGGGGCTGGCGCGGAAAGCGAGAATAAAAGAATAACCGAGTACAACCTGCCATGCAAGCGAGCCGCGGAGAGAAGGAAAGGTAAGAGGCGGCGATAAGGCCCGACGGGGAAGGAAACTGGTCTCCAGCTCTCCACGCCACCCCGAGCGGCCGGAGCCTCCCAGGTCCCGCCCCGAGCTCGCTGCCCTGCCCCGGCGCCGGCCGCAGCCTCCCGCCCTACCAGACCCTCCCAGGACGCGCTTCCTCCGGAGCCGGACCCCCGCCCTGGCCTCCCCCGGGGATAAGGCGGGTCAGTTCTGTCCGCTTCTCGGCAGAGGTGACTCGCGCGGCGATGTAAACACAGCGAGACCAGCTGCGCTCAGCCCATCCCCCCCCCCGCGCCGGGGTCCGTAACCTCTTCGCTCAGCCCTGCCCCGCGCCCCGCGCTCCCCGCGGGCAGGCGAGCAGCGCG
This sequence comes from Ailurus styani, assembly GCA_002007465.1. NCBI lineage: Eukaryota > Metazoa > Chordata > Mammalia > Carnivora > Ailuridae > Ailurus > Ailurus styani. Next base: position 895,294 of record LNAC01000475.1, read on the forward strand.
CCTTCCCCTTTCTCCAAGTCCCGCTTCCCAACCGTTGCCCGGGGGCACTCGGCCCCCTTCCCCAGCTCTCAGCCGTTGTCACCGCCACAGCCGCCGGAAAACCCTCGGCAAACCCCGGAGCAAACAACACAGGCGCGGGGCGGGGGTGCGGAGGGAGGAGGCGGCACTCGGGACAGCGAGGCTTTATCGCCGCGCCCTCCGCGCTCCCTCCCACCGGGCTCGGCTGCCCGCGCTCTTACCTGCTCTCCGCGTCGCCTGGGAAGACCACGGCGTCGCTTTCCCTCCCGGCAGGGCCGCGGACTAGCACCGCCGCAGCCGTTGGCCGGGCGTCCCGAGGGAGCCGGGGCCTCCCCGGCAGCCCGAGCCGCTCCACTGGGAGAGGAGGAAACAAAACAGCGTTGAGCCGCCCCGCGCAGCGCCCCCCGCCCGCGCCGCCCCACCGATCCCCAACCGCCAAGGCGACGGCGGCGACACAGAGCCCGGCGCGGGGAGCA
>LNAC01000475.1:895919-1083438 GCA_002007465.1 Ailurus styani
CCGCCAGTCACCGCAGCGTCTGTCAAACCAGGGCCGGCTATTTATACCCCGCGGGGCCCCACCGGCCGCGGCCCCCACCGGCCCGCCAACCTGCCTCAGTGGCTCTCTCGACTCTCGCCCGCCTCTTATTCCCCAACTTCTCCCAAACCCGCCTTCTCAGGTGAAGACTCTGGCCACTTGTCCCGCTCCCTGCTCGGGGCTCCCCCATCCCACTCTCGGCTCCAACCCCAGACTGGGGCAGGGGCCCCAAGGCGCGGGCAGGCGCGTGGGGGTAGCGGGGCCGCGCGTGCACCTGCAGCGCCCGCCTGCCCCCTTCTCCCAGCTGGCCGGGACCGCACGCACACACCCTCGCCACTCTCGGAAGCCTCCCGCGGGCCCCGGCTGTCACTCCATCCCCAGCTCGGGACTGCCGCCCTTCTCCCGGGACAGCTCCGCGCTCTGGCAGTCTGACAGCTACTGGGGGCCGAGGGTTGGATAAACTCCTCGCCCGGGTCCCTCCAGTCTCCACTCCACAGACGCGAAAGGAGGGGGAGCGGGCGGGCCCGAGCACGCCGCCGGCCCCGCCCCGGCCCCGCCCCGGTCGGTGACGCTCGTGGCGCACCGCCCCTCCAGCCCTGCGCCCTCGGCGCCGCCCGCTCCTCCTCCTCGCTCGCAGGCGCCCGGCCTTGTACACCCGCGACCCCGCCCCATTCCCAGAAATTACCACCCGCCCAACGGCCGGGCCGCGAGGCGGTTGGTGCCCGCGTTTGCTGACGGTCGGGTGGCGGGGCTCAGCGCGCAGCTGCGGAGCGCGGCGGGCGGCCCCTTGGCGCTGCCCCCCGAACTGCGGGCGCCCGCACCGAGCCATTGTCGCTCTTCGCTCGGTCAGCGACGGATAAGTAACTCAAGTCCGAGTATTGTTGTTGCGAGAGTGCAGGAGTGTACTGGTGCGGGAGTCTTTCGGTCCGAGTGCCTAACGAATTCGAAAATGAAAACCCAGCAGTAGCTGCACGCTTCTGGTTTCCCCACTTTCACACAAAGGGGAACCTTTGAGCAGGGCACTCACGCGCCTTCAAATGCACAAAAGCCAATGACACGGTGCCCTCGACTGTCCGGGGTTTGGAGCGCCTCACTAATGCTCTTTCTTACGCACAGTGATGCATACAAACACAAAGTTATGCCTGGATCTAGTCCCCCACTACCACACTTAGCCGCCGCCGCGTTTTCTTGTATTTGTTTCTTTAACAAAGAGCGATGACTGTCCCGGTGCGCGGAGGGACTAATTCTGGTTCCCTCTCGGGCTCCTGCAGCCCCACTCTGATGGACCTGACGCAGTATCCACCAGGTTCATCGCTGCGCTCCAGCTTTAGTCTTTCTGTGCCTCCACAACCAGTCAGGAGAGGAGGAAAAAACCCTGAAGAATTTAAGTGGTAGCTGTTCTTTAAAGTAACGTGGGAACCATGGAAATAACCTTAGAATAGGGCTCAAATGTCAGAGGACTGTCAGCCCCACTGATTCGTTCCTGAAGAACGGAAGAATTTAATGATCTCTTCCTTTTTTAAAGCTATTAATGTCCTATTTACTGGGGGAGGGGGTACGGGGGTGGAAGTGGGATTCTTTCTCTTCCTATCTGGAAAAGCAAATCTGGTGACTCCTTAAGAGATTTTTACTTTTAAACCTAGGGGAAACCTGGATAGCAAATAGGGTTAATCAAAGAGATCCTCTTAACTCTGATGAAGTTTTATGGATCCCTTAGTTCTAAAACATGGCGATTCTTGACATTCTTTTGAACTAAAGAATTCAAATCTTCAATACACAATAAACAGGATACTACAAACATAGCAACATTTCTAGGGCAGTATTTCTAATCTCGTATTTCCTGTAAAATAGGGAACCATCGTCCACTCAATAGATGTAAAGAATTAATAATACTACTGCATCTTGGTGACAATAACATGTCATATTAAGGAGCATGCAAGGACAAAGCCTGATTCCCGTAGTTAGGAACAGATCTCACCTGCTGGGTCAAATCATTCCTGTTTTCAGCTACCATGAGAAGAACTGTATCTCCCCTACTGCCAGCTAGAAGTAAACTGCAAAGTCCCAGATGTATAACAATGGTAAATAACGCTGTTCTGAATTCTTCAGTGCTCCTTCCATGCATGTTCTTTGAAATGTGGCTTTGCAGTTCCTCTAATTAGAGGCAGAAAGTTTCTCCACCCTACTGATGTTGGGCTTAGATTATTCCACTTAGTTTTGGCCAAAAGAATATGGGCAGAAGTGAGAGTGTAACAGTTCTGAGCCTGTCCTTAGGAGATTTTGCATGTTTCTGCTTGCCTCTCTCCCACACCTGCCTTTCACAATGTGAAGAACATGCCTGGGTAGTCTGCTGGTAAAACTAGAATGAGAGACATAAAGCTGGTCTAGAACCATCCCCAGCTTTTCTGCAGTGACCTGCAGAAAAAAGGAATTGTTGTTTTAAGCAGTGTGTTTGGGAGTGGTTTGCTCCCCAGAACTAGTGTTCCAATCGCTGACTGATAGAATAGGAGATGGAACAATCTGCTCCCTTAGCACTGGCCTTAAAGGTGCCAAACTGAGGTCTCTGGGGCAGCTCTTCCACAGTGGGTCTTGGAAAGGCACATCCTTTGTGGAAGACAAGTAAAAAACCTAGAAAGTTTGTAGCATGGCATTCTAAAGACCTCAGATTCAGTAGGAAAGGAATGATGTGGTCAGTGGTCCTAGCTAATGAACATAAACGTCAAGATCTCCAGTTTGTAACTAAACTGCTCTTGCTTCTGGGGTGCCTGGGTGGCTCAGTCGATTAAGAGACCAACTCTTGATTTCTGTTCAGGTCATGATCTCAGAGTCATGGGATCGAGCAAGGGGCTCCCTGTCTGTAGGGAGTCTGCCTGTCCCTCTGCTCCTCCCCATCCTCATACTCTTGCTCTCTCTAAAATGAATAAATCTCGAGTACCTGGGTGGCTCGTCGGTTGAGGGTCTGCCTTCAGCTCAGGTAATGATCCCAGGGTCCTGGGATCAAGCCCCACATTGGGCTCCCTGCTCAGTGGGAAGGCTGCTTCTCCCTCTGTCCCTTCCCCCCATGCTCTTTCTCAAATAAATAAAATCTTTAAAATAAATAAAATAAATATTTTAAAGTTGCTCTTCTTTTTTATGTCATACAATTTATTTTGTAATTATACAAGTACTTCATTAATGCATTCTCATCATCGATTTTCAAATAATACAAAATAGACTTTTTAAAAAGCCAAGTCTGTGCCTTTCCTTCTCTACTTCCCTTTCTACTCCTCACCCTGCATACATAACCAGTCTTTCCACATCTCTACCCTTCCACAAGCAACCATGAATGATAAATTAGCATTTCAGTTTCCTGATGTTTTTCTGTGTATTTACATACATACACATGTAATTATGTAGACTAACTATAAATGAAGTGGTATAATATGTGTATTAGATAGAATGCTTCTATACTTCTTTTCTTGGTTTATTTACCCTTTGTTGTCTCTTACTACCTAAGAAAGTCTTTTTTAAAATTTCAGCCTGTCTTCAGTATAACGGGTTAACCAAGAGAAGACGTTTTTCCACTTTTATATCAGAATGTTAAATGGGAAAATGAGCTTTTAGGGCCAGTTTAGGGATGGGAATGATAATCAACATGAGGAACACAGAAGACTAAATTCTCCACTGGAAGCTGGCTACCACAAGGGCATTCTGCACTAGTGAACTTTGAATTACTGACAGTCTTTAAACCTGTTAGAGTCTCTCCTTGCAGACAGGCAAATCTCTAAGTTACCAACAACTATGCAGACTTTACAAGAACAGCCAGAAAAATCTCTTCCTTTGCTTCTCCTTAAAGAATAAGTGGTTCTGGGGCACCTGAGTGGCTCTGTCGGTTAAAGCGTCTGCCTTCTCTGGTCATGATCTCAAGGTGTTCTGATCGAGTCCCACATCAGGCTCTCTGCTCAATGGGGAGTTGGCTTCTCCCTGTCCCTTTTCCCTCCCTCTCCCTCCTCCTCCCTCTCAGTGTGGAGTTGGCTTCTCCCCCACCCCCCCACTCTCTCTCAAATAAATAAAATCTTAAAGAAAAAAAGGTGGTTCTGGGTGCTATCGTCCAGTTATAGCCTGGTATTAACCTACCTTATTTAAAAGCCACTATATCCACCCCTTCCACCACCCCTTTCTGAGCTTCTACAAAGATGATTATTTATAACTCTCCCATACTCTGGTTCTGCAAAGGAACCCAGGCTCCAGACTCACGTTTGTTTTAGGTATCATTTTGCCTTGTATGAATCAGAGTCTCTTAAACATTTTATATTAAACAAATTATAAGAGACTTTCCCCAGAGAATATTCAAAACCACTGGAGAGGGGCGGTTCAGTGGTTGGGGTAGGGGAGTTGGGGGGGGAATATGTTAAGTTGAAACAATTTTTAAGAATGAAATTTGTACCATCAAATGCAATCAGATAAAATAAGCAGAAAGTACAAATATAGAATGGAATATAGAATGGAAGTTAAATCCTTATAGAAGGGAAGTTAAATCCTCATGAGTCGCACATGTAATTTTACCATTTACTGTTTTCTAGTAAAATAAGTACTTAAAGTCATTTCATACTTCGAGTTATTGATATATTTTAAAAGCAACTTTCTCTTTAAGATAGTGCTTTACATTTTACTAATTCTATCAACAAATAAATTACTTGTAATATACATTGTATTGCTTTGTTAAAATATTTGAAGTGTTAAGATAGATTATTTTTTATTCTAGTTAGAATTTCTAATATTTTCAATGATAAAACCAATTTTTGTAAGCAGATTTGCTTCCTTGTCTTTATTATAAAAATTAAAAATCCAAATGAAATGTACATGAAGGCATTTTATTGGTGATTTAAGATCATATTAATCTTTAGAGTTTCTGAATAAATATAGGCTTCTTAATAAAATTCAGGATAAATGCCATAGTAGTTAATTAAAATACAAAGATAAATATATTCCATGGGGAAATTTCTGAAATAATTTTCCATATTTGTGAGCTAACTAATTTTCAAGGGCATTTAACTCTGTTTCTTCCATACTCCTAAGTTAAAATGAATTAACAAAAAATTTTCCTTTCCATTTATTTCCTGGATCTCTCTAAAGATTAGAAATGCAAACCAAAAACTTTCCTTTTTCTGTTATTTATTTGCTTTCTTCTCTCAACTTGAACTAACCAGAGTAGGGGGGCATTATTTTATTTTATTTTATTTTATTTTATTTTATTTTATTTTATTTTATTTTTTAAGATTTTATTTATTTATTTTGACAGAGAGAGAGAGAGATCACAAGTAGGCAGAGAGGCAGGCAGAGAGACAGAAGCAGGCTCCCCGCTGAGCAGGGAGCCCAATGCGGGGCTCCATGCAGGGCTCAATGTGGAGCTCGATGCTGGGCTCGATGCGGGGCTCCATCCCAGTTCCCTGAGATCATGACCTGAGCTGAGCCTAAGGCAGAGGCTTTAACCCACTGAGCCACCCAGGCACCCCAGGAGGGCATTATTTTAGTAAGAGTAAGTAATAATGAAATATTAACAATAATATGGGCCACTATTAGTATACTACTTGGTACTTTTTCTTAATCTTATGAGTTTTTACAAGTATCTCCATCTTACAGTTCACATCCAAGGTAAGAAAGGTTAAGCTACTCATTCAAAGTTACACAGTTGACAATAGAGTTGGATATTGAATCCTTCTCCATAGCCCATGCTCTTAACCACAAGAACTTCTAAAGTGCAGGTGTGTTTTAACTGTTCGTGATCAAACATCAAAGACAAAAAGTATTGCCTCTCCTTCAGTTTTGACACCAGCCTCATGTCCTATTCCCCCAAATTCACTGGGCCTGGATGCTACCTTGCCAGTCGACTCACCTCTGCTTTTCCCGTTCTGCCTAACATAGCAGATGATTGAGTGTTTCTGGCCATCTTCCTTATCTCCCTCTCTTCAGACACTCCTTCCTCCATCGGTTGCCAACACAGTCCCTCTCCTCCTGTTCCTGTTTCCTGTTCTTCCTGTCTGCTTCACTGTGTCTGACTAGACCTCCCATATCTGCTGATGACACGGACCACTAAGCAAACAGAGAGAGAGAAATTAGGGTCAGGATAAGAAGCCAATCGATATGGAGGATGAAAGGGTCACTACAATTAAGAATAACAATAATTAAAATGTGAATACTAAGGTAGGAAAAAAATGGAATAAACAGGAAGATGGGTTGAGTGTTTCAAAATACTACGAATCTAGGGGCAGCTGGATGGCTCAGTCAGTTAGGTGTCCAACTCTTGGTTTCGGCTCAGGTCATGATCTCAGGGTCATGACATCCAGCCCTACCATGGGCTCTGCGCTTAGCAAGAGTCTGCTTGGGACTCTCTCCCTCTCCCTCTGCACCTCCCCTGCTCTCGCATGTGCACTCTCTCTCTTTCTCTCTAAAATACATACATACATACATACATACATAACAAAAAAGTAAGTCTATCTTTAAAATACCATGAATCTATATAAATGAATGGAAACTCCTATAATGTGAAGAAGAGAGGGAAATAGTAATAGTGCTATAGTTAAAGTTAATATTCAAGAGTTCATGATAGGTAAAGTAATTGAAAATACTGTACTTATATGTGATCAGAGTCTAAATACCAACATAATACTTTTGAAATTTAGCATCATCTTAACAGTGTTCATTGAGTGTGTACTTTCTTTTCATTTTTTATTTTAATCCACATAACAAACCCAGGAAATACTGTTATCATTTGCAGACTATGACATCGAGGTGACCAAAGAGTAAAGCAACTTCCTCAAGACCACCAGCAAGCGAACAGGGAAGCTGGGCAGGAGACCTCAAGCAGGCTGGCTCCAGGCTCCACGTTCCTGCAATTCTGCTCAGCTTCCTCCTCCTCTGTGTTGTCCTCTCCAGGATTGAAGGAGAGACCAGGTCAGCTTCTCCCCATCCTGTGCTCTCCATATGAATAAGCCAATACCTCAGACCTGTGATTTGAAGTGAAAGGGCCCTATTCACAATTCAGCCAGCCTAAAAGTAGAGAATTTCTACTCTCTACTAGTAGAGAATTTTCAGAGCCCACCTAAGTCCACATTTTTATTTGGTTACCTGGGTGGAGAAAGAAAATTAATTTTTTAAAAGATTTTATTTGTTTATTTGATAGACAGAACACATGAGCAGGGGGAGCAGCAGGCAGAGGGAAAGGGAGAAACAGACCCTCCACGGAGCAGGGAGCCCACCAATGCGGGGCTCAGTCCCAGGACCCTGAGATTTTGACATGAGCTGAAGGCAGACACTTAACCAACTGAGCCTGTCATGTGTCCCAAGAAGTAAGCTTTGACAGATGGAAAAGGCAAGGTTGGAGTCTCCAACCTCCAGCTTTCTGTCTTTTAGATCTGTCAGGAATATTATGTATTTACTCTGACCCAATTGTTCTACCGTTAAGAACACTAAGGCCTAAAAATAAGTGGCTTGCTTTTGTTAATGCAGGCAAGCAGAGTTGGAATTTGAATCCAGCTTTTCTTATTTTTACAAGCTCCCTTTTGAGGTCACTGAGGTGAAGGTTGGGGAAGAGGAAGGTCTTTGGAAATGTTGACACCCGTGGGCCTAATGGGGGAAGTTTAGCAATAACACCTTTCCTCTCGCTGACTAGGTGGGGCGGGGCAGGAAATAGAGGTACAGAGTAAGACAGTGGGGAGCAAGAAGCCAGGGCTAGAATGATGGAGACAAGCTTGGATCTGGTGAAACAGAGAGTGAGAGGCGGGAAATTAAGGAGCCAAAGCAAATCTCAGGAAAGAGCTAAAATTGGTTAGGCAAACTGTGAACTCAAATGTAGGCAGTTATCTACTTTACAATTGTGTCTATAGCTAGCCATACCCATATGTTCAAAATTATTTTGCTTGTTGGTTTTTCCTCAGGATGTACTATATATTTTATAAAGTTGTTTACATTTATTATAAGCCAATTTTGGTGTTTTTTCAACACTTCTTTGATGGAAAACTTCATCATTTTTATATTGTTCTATTGAAATTTCGGTCTTTAATGTTTTTTATTCACCGTTAACCCAAAGAGCCCTTTAATCACTAACATGGTATTTGCTGAATTAGGCATGAAACTAGATATACTGAACTTCCAAATGACAGGGGCTGAACAGAGCAAGGGACAAATTTGTATTGAAGTAAGATGCACATCTGGTTATCAGACCAAATGAGTAGCACTGAATCTTTTTGAGTGTAAAATTTTTAAATGGCAACAGCAGGTGCTTCTGTAAGTGGTCTAGATAACTTGAAAGGAGATTAAGGAGTAGTTCCCAGGACCATGGTGCATGTGATGGACTTTGTGAAACCCTCGCCCCACAAAAACAAATAACTGGGATCCTGTTTTCCAGTAGCAGGTTTTGGGGGTGAGATAAATGAATGAGGTAAAGGAATGAAAAAGTAAGATAAAAGAGTCTTTTGTATACTCCAGGTAGACTCATTGTTTCTCTTCTTAGAGCAAAACATTTCAAAGATCTAATGCAAGTAGAGCATTGTGACTCTTGATCTTGGGGTTGTAAGTTTGAGCCTCATGTTGGGTTTAGAGATTACGTAGAAATAAAATCTTATTTAAAAAAAAAAGAAAGACTACAAGAAAAAAGAGAAAACAAAGTATGGTAAATTCAGGGCCTAAAGTCATTCAGTATGCTAGGTAACACTTCACATTTGGGGTGCCTGGCTGCCTCAGTCGATAGAGCATGTGATCTTTTTTTAAAAGATTTTGTTTATTTATTTGACACACAGAGGGAGATTACAAGTAGGCAGAGAGGTGGGCAGAGAGAGAGGAGGAAGCAGGCTCCCTGCTGAGCAGAGAGCCCAATGCGGGCCTCAATCCCAGGACGCTGAGATCATGATCCCAGGACGCTGAGATCTTGACCTGAGCCGAAAGCAGAGGCTTTAACCCACTGAGCCACCCAGGCACCCAAGAGCATGTGATTCTTGATCTTGGGGTTGTGAGTTCAAGCCCCATGTTGAGTGTAGAGATTACATAAATAATCTTTTAAAAAAAAGACTTCATGTTTTCTAAATATTAGAAATTATAAAATCCACATCAATCTGAAATGAATATTATGAGGGTAATGTATGAAAAATCTTGATGTTCCAAGAAGAGATGAAATTTTTAAAAAAATATCCTCACAGTTGAGCTTTGCAATGTTATAAAGGGATATGGCCTCGCTTAATCAAATATAATTCAAAGCCTCCAAGAATTAGCCCAAGAAAATGAATTTCCAGGTTGGGAGGGGCAACAGGTTTACCCACTACCACTCTGAGAATTTAGTCTTCCCTGTGACCCTCACTTTGATGATCACTTCCAGCCCTGCACTGGGCCATAAAGGCTGTCCCTCCCTACTCTCCCTACTCTCGTCTCATTAGTTGTGAAGCTCTCTAGCTTTTCCATCCGTTCTCCTATACTTTCATTCTTACAGATTTTTCATTCTGACAGATTTTTAAAAGCTGATCAATATCTCAAATATTATAAAATCCAGAAAAATAAAATATACAATCTTATCAGCTGCCTGGCATGCCTCTAAAGTAACTTTATTACATTCACTGGCTACATATTCTTTTATTGCTTCTCCATGTGATGAGTTTGCAAATATTATTTTCTATAGAAAGAATACAAAGATAATTAAATTTTTTGTCTAGCTTAGAATATTATAATTTGTCTTTTTTTATTTTTTAAAGGATTTTATTTATTTGAGAGAGAGCGGAGTGAGAGCGAGCAAGTGAGCACTAGTGAGCAAGAGCAGGGGAGAGGGCAGAGAGAGAGGCAGACTCCCTGCTGAGTGGGGAGCCCAACGTGGGGCTGTATCCCAGGACCTGAGCTGAAGGCAGCTGCTTAATCCACTGAGCCACCCAGGCGCCCCAGCAGATGTGTTTAAATGCTGTAACTGAAGATTAGAAATGGTTCATCTAAACCATGAACCTCGAAACAAACAAACAAACAAATGTACCTATTGCAAAATACTGAAGTAGTCTACAACTTCAGGTACTATGGAGGCAGCTGTCCCCAATTCCAGCCCTTTCCCAACAGGAAAAATAGCCAGTTGTGGCTGGTACAGACTCCAGAAATAAGTGAATGGAGAGAAGTGATCTTAACCAACCATGATTAAAATGTCTCACTTTTACAAAGTTTATAAAAACACTGTGAGTGTATTGGTGGGGCCCATCCCAGGTTCTCCATAACAATAAGTTTAAGTAAGAAGCCCTAAACTTCAAGCTTATTAACCTGAGACCCAGCTACCCACCTGCCCCAAGGTTTTCTGAATCATCTCAGTTCCCTTAAAAAATACTCTTCTTTTTGGCTTAAGCTACACTAAGTTGGCTTCCATTTTTTGCAAACCAAAATGTCTCATACAAGACTCTATTATACTATTATATTGTCCCCCGATTACTACATTAGGCCTGTAACTAGTATGCTTTTTTTTCCCAAGTTCAATACCCAACATGGGACTCAAACTCATGACCCCAAGATCAAGAGTCCCATGTTCTACCAACTAAGCCAGCCAGGTGCCCCTCTAATTAGTATACTTAATGCTGTTTCCAATTCCAGTTGGTTTCATACATCCTTGCCAGATTAATATTCTCAAAGCATAGCTCTGATGATGTAATCACTACCCAGAATCAGACTCCCTAACTTGGCATTGGAAGCGATGGGGTTCAGGACATACTGCCCCATAATTTGGCATGTTGGCATATTAAATATTTTTTTGTTGTGTTAAATATTTTAAGCTGAAGGAGTTTGATAAAATGGCAGAAGCAGGAGGGTCACTCTGACCTCCTACACCCATCCTATAAAACCCTCTGCGAGAAGTGCCCTCTCTATAACCAGAGGAGAAGAACATCCTTATCTCTGAAGACAAAGGAACACCAAGAAAAATCCTAACAAACAGACCTTGCTAAGTTTCCCCAGTTTATTACAATTACCTCATACTCCTTAACCTATCATGTTCTTCTATTACTGTCCTCTCTTCATCAAAACTAGCATAAAAGAACATAGATCTAATTGTTTCTTTGGGTCTTCATTTCTGTATAAAGATTCCTGGGTCACATAAAACTTATATTAAACAAATATGATAATATTTATTATATTATTATAATTATATCATAATTATATATAGTAAATATATACTTATATATAAATATATATAAATTAAACATATTAACATATGTCATATATATTAACATGTTTATTTAATATAAGTTTTACTTACATAATATTATATAAGTATATATACTTTTACATATAATATATAATAGTAAAATATGTTTTACTTATATTATGACATAAGTGTATATAATATTTATTATATAATATATATAATTATTATATAATATTTATTATATAATATATATAATTATTATATAATATAATAATCCTGTTAATCAGTCTTTGTCCATTTACTTTTCAGACCGGCAGCCAGGAACCCTAATAGGATAAAGGAAAACCTTTTCCTCCCCTACAGAGGCCTCTGTAAAATGGCCCACTGCCTATCTTACCAAGTTTATCTTCTAGCACTTTCCTTGCTGGAGTCTTAGCAATAGCCACAGTGGCTCTCACCCATTATGCCCTAGCTCTCCCACCCACGTGCCTTTGCTCAGGATCCCCCTCCCACATACAGCTCCCTTTCTTGCTCTAGGTGCCAGAGCTATGTATCCTTCAGAGTCTATCTCAAATATCCTCTCCTTCATAAACTTTTCCCTAATTTCCCAACAAACTTCCCATCCCCCACACTAAATGAGATTTTTCCCTTCTCTTGACTCACTGGAGGTTTTGTTTCCTACTTTGCCAATGACACTATATTTTTGCCTTAGTTTATAATCATCGTATACAGGAGCCTCACATCTTACATAGAGGGTAGGCTCCAAAGTCAGAGAGCAAGGGGAAAAAAGGTTATAGTCCCAAAAATTCCTGGAAATTCCTAACAAGGTGCCAATTAGAGAGCAACTTACTGCTCTCCCTGGGTCAGCTGCACTCTCCTTCAGCATTGAAGGACATCGATGGGGCGCCTGGGTGGCTCAGTGGGTTAAAGCCTCTGCCTTCAGCTCCAGCTCTGGTCCTGATCTCAGGGTCCTGGTATCGAGGCCACATCGGGCTTTCTGCTCAGCAGGGAGCCTGCTTCCTTCTCTCTCTGCCTGCCTCTCTGCCTACTTGTGATCTCTCTCTCTCTCTGTCAAATAAATAAATAAAATCTTTAAAAAAAAGAAAGAAAGAAAGAAACACATCGCTGTTGCACCCCTGAGGAAAGGAATTAGCTTTCATGGAGAGACCCCCTTATATAAGGATTACCAAATCTTCAAAGCTAAAATCACCCTCAGCTTGGCGACACACCTGCCCTATGAGTGTCACAGGAACAGAGCAGGACTGTTTATTTTCCCATAGCACACTCTCTCCAGAGCACATGCCCACCAAGGAGAGTGAGAGGAGGAACCGCCTCCCCGTTTGATTTTTCTCTCAGTGCAGATGGTTGAATTCATGTAAATTAAATGCACATGGAATGGGATTTTATAGTAGAGAAAGTACTTAAGAGTGGTTAAGGTACAGACTCTGGCACTAGACTAAGTGAGCTTGATTCCTGGTTCCACCACTTACCAGACATGGAGCTCGGCCAAGGTATATAATCACTTATTCTCTTACACCCCACTTGACATCTGCAGAAAGGAACAATAATGGGGCCTAGTTAATAAGCTTGTTGTAAGGATTAGATTAATTGAGCTATAAAGTAATACTATGTGCCATCTAGGCTCTACATGAAAATTAAATGAGCTATTATAAATAAAGCACTTGGAACAGTGTTCTGGCATGTATTAGTACTCAGTATTACCTATGTGTTACTTGTCTTTCTGTCTCACTTCCGTCCTATGTTTGTAAAGAATTAAATTAGGGGGGACTGGGTGACTCAGTCGGTTAATCTGCCTTTGGCTCAGGTCATGATCCCAGGGTCGTGGGTTCGAGCCCCATACTGGGGCTCCCTGCACAGCGGGGAGCCTGCTTCTCCCTCTCCCTGCCACTCCTCGTGCTTGTGCACTCTCTCTGTCAAATAAATAAATAAAATCTTTTTTAAAAAAGGATTAAATGAGAAGCATTTAGAACAGTGCCTATCACAGAGTAAGTACTCTGTAAAGGTTGGCTATTATTATTCCACTATCGTATCCTCCCTATGCAAGTTTCCTGAGGACAGGGACATCATCTTACACAATATTACATCCTCACAGTGACTCCAGTAGTGCCTGGTACACGTGAGTCACTCAAAAAATAGTTGAAAGTCAGATAATGCTTTCCTCCCCGAAAATATTGAATTACATTGATTTTATTTTTTAAAAAGAAATCATTTCAAAACATCAGGGCACTGAAATCATTTTATTTATTTTGTTTTTAAATGTAATCTCGGGCGCCTGGGTGGCTCAGTTGGTTAAGCGACTGCGTTGGGCTCAGGTCATGATCCAGAGTCCTGAGGTGGAGTTCCACATCTGGCTCCCCGCTCAGCAGGGTGTCTGCTTCTCCATCTGACTCTCCCCCCTCTCATGCTCTCTCTCTCTCTCTCTCTCTCTCTCTCTCTCTCTCTCTCTCTCTCTCATTCTCTCTCTCTCAAATAAATAAATAAAATCTTTAAAAAAATAAAAGTAATCTCAATGCCCAAGGTGGGGCTCAAACTCACAATCCTGAGATCAAGAGTCCCATGCTCTACTGACTGAGCCAGTCAGGTGTCCTGAATTACACCGGTTTTGATTTTTACACACTTTTATAAAGAAATAAAACAAATGTATATTCATGAATACCTGAATGACTTTCCTATACTCTTAAGCTGTCTTTAGCGTCTTCTGCAAAAGTCTTCCTTGCAAGAAGTCCCCCAGGTGGCACAGAATAGCTTCCAAAGTAAGAAGGTATTCAGGTACTAGAGTTGAACTGTAAATTACTCGGGAATAAATGTTGACTTTGGCTTCTCTGGTTTTTATTTTTACTAAGGACATTTGTGCTATATAGCAACTGATCTTTAAAACTGGTAATGCATGATCTGTGGTTTTAACCACCTTGGAAATGATGCTAGAACATCAAGAAATATATCTCCTTTGATTTGTAACTGATTACCAATCTTTTTGTATCTTAGGTGTTTTGGTATCTTTTATTTTTTTATTATTTATTTTAAATAATCTCTATATCCGGTGTGGGGCTCAAACTCATGACCCTGAGATCAAGAGTCTCATGCTTTCCCGACTGGGCTGGCAGGCCCCTCTTTTTGTATCTTTTAAATAAAAATAATAATACCGACTGATCCCTCCCCAAATTTGATGACAAATAGAGTAATAAACACAATGCTTAGAAAGTTAACAGGACTACAGTCTATTAGTTAAAAGACTCCATTGTCAGAGATGACGTTTTTCTCCTCTTTCACAGCTCACATCTTTCAAAGGGCCCACATGGAGAAATAGAGAAAGAGAGACTCTCAAATAGCGTCATCATTGAAACAATCTTTCCAATCAATGGGATCACAGAGGTGTCAGCCAGATAGAGCTTTGTTAACCCAAGTAGGTGTCAAATGCTCCTCTTTCTTAGTTTAACAAACGGGGAAATCTTATTCTTCTAGCAACTAGTGTGATCATTTCTCTCAGGGATGAGACCTACCTGTTGGGAAAGTTCCATGTTTAGCCAGCAGAGAAGCTGAGATTTAAGTGTGAAGCGATTCATCACAAGGAGAATAAGGGGAGGAATTTGTTGATTGCACTGAAGAGGTAGGGGGTGGAGTTGGAGCCATAGAGATGATAGACAGTTAGCTGTGCCCCGTGAGATTCATTCATTCAGCAACACCGCAAATCCTTGGCAGAATTACTAACCTCACAAAGTGCTTGGCGGGTATGTAATTCCAGTGCAAAACAATGAAGAGCATGCTCCCAACATCCATCTCAGCCTTAAGGTCCGGGGAGCCCCAAGGAAGCAGGCTTTAAGGAATTCACAGAAATCCAAAAGCAGATTCCGGGCTCTCACAGTCCATAAAATAAGTGAGTGCTGGCATCAAGTTTTTCTAAATCTCTGAAGAGTGGGGAGGCCCCAGTCCTATCTGCTTCACATTATTAGTATTAGGATGAAGGTAGCTTATCTTCAAAATTATGAATAATTTAACAAAATGGGAGAGATAAGAAATAAACGTTTTAAGTACTTTTAACACAAACAGTCGAGCATTTTGCCTACAAAACCAAGCACACCACTTTCAGTAGTAGAGCAGAAATAAATTATAAGAAGGAAACTTCCTTGCCATATTAACAATTTTGAGTGAAATGTGGGAAAGTACTTAAAACAGAGATTGCTCTACTTTATTGTCGCACCTATCCTTATTCTGCCTAGAAATTATGAGCCCTCAAACAGAAATAAAAGTTTTATCCTTTCTTATCTGAAGATGGAATTTTTTAAGAATAAAGTTCGCCTTGGGGTACCTGGGTGACGCATTTGGTTGAGCGTCAGACTCTTGGTTTCCTCTCAGGGTGGTGATATCACGGTCGTGAGATGGAGCTCTGTGTTAGCTCCAGGCTCAGCACCCAGTCTGCTTCAGACCTTCTCTCCCTCTTCTTCTGTCCCTCTGCCCCGTGCTCCTGCGCACGCTCTCACTCTCTCAAATAAATAAATCTTAAAAAAAAATAATAATATAATAAAGTTGGCCTTTTTTCTTATTATAAAAGCAGCATTTGGCCATTTTGAAAAAGTTTTACAATTTGAGAGAGTAAATCCATGCCTTTTTTAAAAAGTATTTATTTTGGGGTGTCTGGGTGGCTCAGTCGGTTAAGTGTCTGCCTGCATCTCAGGTCATGATCTCAGGGTCCTAGGATCAAGCCCCTCATCAGGCTCTCTGTTCAGCAGGGAGTCTGCTTCTCCCTCTCACTCTCCCTCTGTGCTCTTTCTCTTGTAAGTAAATAAATAAAATCTTTTAAAAAATGAATACAATAAAATATAATTCATTTTATTTTTAGATTTATTCTACACTCAATCTGGGGCTCGAACTCACAAGCCAAGATCAAGAGTCGCATGCTCCACTGACTGAGCCAGCCAAGCAACCACATGCCTTTTTAAATTATAAATTATAAAGTAAATTGATCTCTAGATTCCCTGAAATGCAAAGATCAGTCTCAGTAGTATCCCTGTAGTAAATAGCATATGATGAGAGTGAATTAGTGGTGAAAGTTATAGAACTGTCATTGTATGTTTGGGATAAAAGATAAAAGGAGAAAGAACTCTGGGTTTTACCCATTGAATTATCAGCACTCTTAATGGCACATGACAATGCGAAAATTAATAATGAGAAAACTCACAGGTGCCTGTGAGTTGGAAGAGTTTGCAGCTCTTGATCTCAGGTTCATGAATTCAAGCCCCATGTTGGATGTAGAGATTACTAAAAAAAATAAATAAATAAACTTCGGTGTGGGGTGAAGAAACCTCCCTAAAATGGAGTTGGGAGGTTTCAGTAGGGGGAGCTCCCTGATCCTACCATTCCTAGTCAAATGCAGACACAACAGGAAGAGATGGATTTCACCTTACACGGACTTGACCTTGCACATGGATATTATTTGGCTATCCTCCTTCACCCGCACAGCTCAGCCAATGAGAACACATTACACTTTGAACTCCCAGTTTACTCCAGTGGACGTTTAGTTTATAACAGTCTTCCCAACTTACTCCTTTTCTCCAATAAAAAAAGCATACCTCTCCTTTGTTTTCCAGACTCAACTATGGTTCTGCCAGCAGCTTATTTGCCCCGGATTGCAATTCTCCTTTATTCCTGAATAAACCCATTTTTGCTGGCAAAATACCTGGTAGTTTTTATTTTTAAGATTAACAAAAAAAACTGACTTGAGCTGGCTAAGCCAAATACAGCAATAAATTTATTGGCTCATTTATCCAACCCATGGGACAGGCAAGGAGGATTCTAACAAAGCCATGAAATGGCCAGTATCTAAAGAACATCTTGAAAAAAAAAATTTGAACATGAAATCAAAGACAAGCAAATAAATGAATAGGACAGTAAATTATTTGGTTCAAGACTGACCCTTTTAGTAGGTCCATCTGGAGCCAGCTGAGGTAGTGCTGACCATATTTAACCCAGATATCCCTGCTGTAGGGCAACTATGGGAGAAGAGTCTGATACTGAGCCTGATCAGTTTTAGGTGTGCCCAAACTGAAGGATTGGGGAGGAGAGGGTGGAGTGGGGGCAGGGAACCAACTACCAAAGTATCCTCAGTGAACAAGCATGCTAAATAATTCCTTATTTCACTTTGGAGTTCCAGGTTCAACGGATTCATAAAAATGTAGTCATATGAATAACGTATCACGAAGTCCAAAACCTACTGCAGATATTTCAAAAAGATAAAAGTTTTATGACAGTTCTATTCATACAACTAAGAAAATACAAAAGGTAAGTTTTTCAAATAAGAGTTAATACCACATGCAATTCTGTCAATTTGGAACATAAAAATATTGTTTAAATAAAAAAATAGAATGGAATTTACAAAGGTATGATTATTTGAGGGGCACCTGGGTGGCTCAGTCGGTTAAGTGTCTGCCTTCGGCTCAGGTCATGATCCTGGAGATCTGGGATTGAGCCCCATGTCAGGCTCCCTGCTCAGCAGGGAGTCTACCTCCACCCCCCAGCCCACCTTGTGTTCTCTCTCCCTTGCTCACTCTCTCAAAAACAAACAAACAAACAAAACAAAACAAAAAAAAAAAACTTTAAAAAAAAAGTTAAGGTCTGGGCGTCTGGGTGGCTCAGTGGGTTAAGCCTCTGCCTTCGGCTCAGGTCATGATCTCAGGGTCCTGGGATCGAGGCCCACATTGGGCTCTCTGCTCAGCAAGGAGCCTGCATCCTCTTCTCCCTCTGCCTGCTCCTCTGCCTACTTGTGATCTCTCTCTCTCTGTCAAATAAATAAATAAAATCTTTTTTTAAAAAAAGGTTAAGGTCAACTGTATATTTAAAAATGGTTAAGATGGTAAATTTTACATTATATGTATTTTACTACAATAAAAACAATTTTTAAAAAAAGTTGAATTAGACATAGATGGCAGTGTATCTTAAATACATCATTAAATTTGCTACCTAACTGATTAGTTGCATATTTTTTCATGACCAAAAATTAATGTGTTCCAGGGGGCACCTGGGTGGCTCAGTCAGTTAAGCAGCTGCCTTCGGCTCAGGTCATGATCTCAGGGTCCTGGGATCAAGTCCCACATCGGGCTCCCTTTTTGGCGGAGAGCCTGCTTCTCCCTCTCCCTCTGCCTGCCACTCTGCCTACTTGTGCTCTCTATCTCTCTATCAAATAAATAAATTAAAAAAAAAATTAATGTGTTCCAGACCTGCACTCTCTGATATGGTAGTCACTAGCCACATGTGGCTTTTGAGCACTTTTGTTGTGGTTTGTCCAAATTGACATGTGGTGTAAGTGTAAAATACTCCAAATTTCAAAAACCTAGTTAATAACCCCCTCCAAAAAGGTAAAATAGCTCCGTAATAATTTTTTATTGGTAACATGGTGATGATAATATTTTAGATATATTGAGTTAAATAAATTATATAAAAATTAATATCACCTTTTTAAACTTTTTTTAAAATGTGGATATTAAAACATTGAAAATTGTACACATAGCTGGCACTCTATTTTCAGTGAACAGTGCTGCTCTGCAGACTTTCTGACAGCAGGAAGAGCTTAGCCCTTGTCTGCACATCCTGGGGAAAGGGAGGTGAGGAACAGTGTGGGCAGTTCTCCCAGAAAAGGAAAACCTCAAATCTAAAAATCAAGCCATTATTCTTACAATGGGATACTGAAATATTTGTTTTGAACTATGTGAGCCTAAAATCTGTTCAGTGTCATCATTTTAAGAAGTTTTATTTTGTAGGTTTAAACAGAAAAGCTAAATTCTCTGACAATCTACCCATTATATTCAAAAAGGAATTTTCCAATGTGGATTAAAAACAATGAACTGTAGTATTTTTCCTTCTAGAATAGGCTTTTTACAGAATCTACTACAAGATTTCCATCTTAAAAAAACTGAAATAGAACTAGGTGGAAGTAAGACCAAAACAATTTGTTTCATCACAGTCTAGTCTTCGTCCATATATTTAAAAAACGAACACAGACAGGATCTTTTCAATTACTTGTTTCCTTCGTGTACATGTAGCACTTAGATGCAGTGTGCAATCTACCTGAGTCAATCCTCTCGAGTCAACCTCTTCTTCAGAGCATCACTCACAAAATCTCAAACCCGATGCCTTGCACCAAATCCCAGTTGCTTTCTAGCATGAAACAGAACTCACATGAATATTCACTTTCTGACTTGGCAGTTGTAGTGAGTTTGATTATGAATCCTATCAGTCAGGTGTCCCTCCATCCTTCTGCTCTTCCTCCTTCTTGCTCCCCCACTCCCCCCACCTCTCCCACCTTCCCTGTGGAGCATGGTGTTTGAAGCTCTCAGATTTGGTGCCCTCTTCTGTTCGAAACTTCCAGTGCGCGTCCAGCCAATTTGCCTTGCTCTCAAGCAGCCTGAAAAAGCTGGAAATTGTTGGGAGCAAGCCCAGTAGGTTCTTATGCAGCTTGAAAATTGTATAAATGGAAGCTTCTAGAAATGTGGAAACAACCAAAGGGATTCAAAAGGACTTTGTTTTGATCATTTTAAGAACAATATGTCTGGAAATTAGACTTGTCTCACTTTCCTTTTCCAAAACTCTGTCCAATATTTTTGGATTTGCAGTGTTTCTGATTTAGTGGATATCAACGCACTTTTATAAATCAACAAAACCAAGTTTGGTTACTTTCCTGTTAGGGTATATTACCTATATCATTACACCAATGTTGAATTTTTTTAAAAAAGGATTTATTTATTCGTCAGAAAGAGAGAGAGAGAGAGAGAGAGAGAGAGAGAGAGAGAGTGCACAAGCAGGAGGAGGGGCAGAGGGAGAAGCAGGTTCCCCAGTTGAACAAGGAGCCCGATGTGGGACTCGATCCCAGGATGCTGGGATCTTGACTTGAGCTAAAGGCAGATGCTTAACCGATGGAGTCACCCAGGTGTCCCTATTGAAATGTTTTTAAGTTGTTCTGACAAAAGAGAATGTTTAAATTTGTACCGCGTCCTTGATGACAGTCGCATTGCCTTCTTTACCTGCTGGAGAGGCGGGACAGAGGATAACATTCTCCAGTCTAATCAGATTATAACTGGCAGGACGGGGGAAAAAAATACCACTTTAGGAGCATTTGAGACAGAGACACTCATGGAATATAAAATAGGAGTACTGTGAAGGAACACTACGGATGGCCACTCAGGATTCTTTCCCCTTCGTGACCCTTGACTTTGCTCTTGTCCCCAGTGACCCTGACTCCCAGAACAGCATGTTCTGCATGGTCAGAAGTGAGAATAAATTAGCCATCACTTTAGGAAGGTTTGAGTTTGAGAAGTGTCCTTGACCTTGACCACAATTAAATTATGTTGCCACCAAAGGAACCAGATGTCTTGGTTATATCTTGTGGTCCAAAAAATTGATGATTCTCACTGATACGATGCTCATGGTTAAGAGATAAATTTGCTTCATCATGAAATTGTGATTTTTACCAAAATATAAACTTTAAGGTTGCTAAAATGAATGTTACCCGTATGTACTATATTCGTTACTTTCTCATTGGTAGAGCTCTCTACTGGGAGTTAGGGGAGCTAAGTTTCAGTACTCAAATTTGCTGCTAATTGGATGTGTGACTCGTGAACAGTCACATAAAAAATACTCTCTAAGCCTTAGTTTTCTCATCTGTGTTCTTGTGAGGATCAAATGAGCTAACATGCAAAAATGTTTTTTAACCTATAAAACCAAAGGTGTTGCTAACCAAATATAAAATTAAATAATCCCTTTTGGATTTGAAAATGAAGCCATTTGGGAACCAAGTTTGATGTTTTGCTTAGGAAAAGGGTTCTGTTTGTTATAAAAGTTTAGCACAATATAACTGCCCTCAAGGGCTTAGAGAGACCTTATAAAGCATTACCACTGAGATACATAGGGAGAAGAGTTTCAGCTATAGTGAAACACATGGTCCCCGGATCTGAATGGTTTATGTAAGATTTTTCTTATATAATGTTTTTAAATTATATTAATAAACAACTAATATAAAACCCACCATCCTATTTTTAAAGGTACAGTTCAGTAGGGTTAAGTTCACATTGTTGTGCACAGATCTCCAGAAGTTTTTCAGCTTGCAAAACTGAAACCCTATACACATTAAACAACTCCCTGTTTCCTCCCAGCCCCTGACAACTTACATTCTACTCTCCGTTTCTATGGATTTGGCTACTTTAGGTACTTCAAACAAGCGAAATCACATAGGGTTTGTCTTTTTGTGACCAGCTTATTTCACTCAGCATTGTGTCCTTACATTTCATCCATGTTGTATCGTGTGGATGAGGTTTCCCCTCCTTTCTAAGGCTGAGTAATATTCTACTGTGTGATTAGACCACATTCTCTTTAGCCATTCATCAGTTGATGGACATTTGGATTGCTTTCATCTGGTCCATGTAATATTTTTGTCATAATGATATTATGTTCTGAATCAGTTAGCTTGTTTAAGATCAAAGGAACACACACACATCACCCTCAGTGATAAGACGGGTAGAAATCCGGGGTTGCCAGAAAGAAAGTTCGCTCTAAAAATTGCCTCGCCCAGGCACACCTGGGTGGCTCAGTCAGTTAAGCGTCTGCCTTCGGCTCAGGTCACGATCCCAGGGTCCTGGGATGGAGCCTCGCATCAGTGCTCCCTGCTCAGTGGGAAGTCTGCTTCTCCCTCTCTCTCTGCCTGCTACTCCCTCTCTCTCTCCCTGGGGCTCTGCCTACTTTCCTCTCTATCTCTTTGTCAAATAAATAAAATCTTTAAAAAATAAAAATTGCCTCATCCGCTGTTCATACTTCAGGAGGTTGCAAAAAACAAACTAGAGGAACCAGGACATCATTCACAGCAGCAATCTTACAATGAGTTCCCTTCTTTTTGGTATATCTAGCATTTATACTTCCCAAAAGAGACATTTTATTGGAGTCTGTTTATCACCATTTATGGAGGAATCTTATCCTGGGGCAAATTGCCAGCCAGACATCCTTAGAGGCAGCCCACCTCATGCCTTTCGTTGTTGCCTTCAGCTTGAGCTCCAGTCCTCAAGCCAGTTTGTTGTGAGACGGGGACAACAGGCTTAGTTGCACCTCAGTGCACACCCTAAAGCGGACCAGCTCGGATAGGAATCCACCATTCAGTCTCTTACTTTAGGACGGAGATTCTAGCATGTAAGTCTATGTCTAATAGAATATATAATATATATATATAATATATAATATAATATAATATAATATATATTATATAGAATATATAGAATAGAATATATAATGTATATAAATAGAATAGAATATATAGAGAGAAAATAGAATGTATAATATATATATAAACTTGAGTTACATGTTTCCTCCTTTCTTTCCCTTATAGCACATTCATTCATTTATTCACTTATTTATTTGTACTGTCACTCAACAAAAATATATCAAGTCCTCTGCTGTCTAGTACCTTCATTGCGCCCACCCCCCCCCACCCTCTCAAAGGCTGTCAGGGTACCCTATGCGGTAGTATTCATGCTCCAGACCTATTCAAGTTGCTTTTCTTTTCTTTTTTCCTCCTCTTCCTCTTCTTCTTCCCCTTCTTCTTCTTCTTCTTCTTCTTCTTCTTCTTCTTCTTCTTCTTCTTCTTCTTCTCCTCCTCCTCCTTCTCCTCCTCCTCCTCTTCCTCCTCCTCCTCCTCCTCCCCCCTCCTCCTTCTCTTTCTTCTCCTCCTCATTATTCTCCTCCTCCTCCTCCTCCTCCTCCTTCTTCTTCTCCTTCTTCTTCTTCTTCTTTATATTTTACTTATTTATTTGACAGAGAGAGTGAGAGAGTATAAGCAGGGGGAAGGGCAGAGGAAGAGGGTTCAGATGCAGGCTCCCCTCTGAGCAGAGAGCCCTCTGATTCGGGGCTTCATCCCAGGACCCTGGGATCAAGACCACAGCAAGGCAGATGCTTAAACAACTGAGCCTCCCAGGCGCCCTCAAGCTGCTGCTTCACATCAAAAATTAGAGGGTCAGTGTTTCAATCCTTAGATGTCTGCTGTTTTTAATGAGTTAACTAACACATTAATTAATGTGAAAAAGTGGTGTTAACTGGTGTTAATATGGTAAGTCTTTTGAATAAATTATTTGCTCATAAAATAAGGCCCTTCTGAACACAATGCTTTCACCCAAAGGAGCAGGACCACATAACTTGCTACATAATTTGTGGGGCCCAGTGCAAAATGAAAATGCAGGGCTTCTTGTTCAAAAATTATTAAGAATTTCAACACGACATCAGTAGAACATTAAACCAAGCCCAGGGCCCTTCTAAGTGTGAGGACCTCTGCATCTGCATGGGTTGCACACCCATGAAGCAGCTCTACGAAGCAGTGATGTCAAGTTGGAATTTGAAGCAACAAAACAGGCCATTAGGGAAGATAATTTAGGTGGACAGTCCTTCGAATTATACCATGAAGGCAAGTGTGTTGAAACAACGTATAAAACTATTTTTGCTAGGTTAGAGAAAAGAGTAGATCTCTTTGGAGGTCACTAGGATATAGGAAGAAAGAGCAGTCAAACAATAATAGAATAATAGAGAGGTTAAATAATGTGCCAGAGGTCACATATTCAGTAGGGTTTGAGCCAAGACTAAAAAACTCCTGCTCACTCCTGTCTACCCCTCTTCCTGTCTCTGGCACTATAGTGTCCACAAGGCTTGGAAACATAAGTAAAATAGCATATTTAGTTAGTTCAGATTGACATTTGGACCCATTGCTTTAAATATAACTAAAGGTTGAAAACAACATATTTGGCATTTTTTTCATGAAAATGTAGCTCACATACTATTTAAAAATAAATTTATCTTGGGACGCCTAGGTGGCTCAGTTGGTTAATCGTCTGCCTTTGGCTCAGATCATGATCCCAGGGTCCTGGGATTGAGGCCCACATGGAGCTCCTTGCTCAACAGGGAGCCCGCTTCTCCCTCACCCTCTGCCACTCTGCCTGCTTGTGTGCATTCACTCTCTCTCTCTGACAAATAAAGATCTTCAAAAGACATAATTTTGTCTTAGTGGATACAGTTGAACAATATTGTGAATATACATCATGCCAATGAACTGTACACCTAAAAATGGTTTAAAGTGGCAAATTTTGTTTTGTATGTTTTAGCACAATAAACTTCTTTAAAGTTTTGGTACCTGTATTAGTCTGTTTGTGCCACCATAACAAAATACCACAGATGGAGTGGCTTAAACAACAGAACATTCTGGAAGTTTGAAGTCCATAGTCTGCCAGCAAATTTGGTTTCTGATGAGAGCTCTCTTCCCAGTTTGTAAATAGCCACTTTCTTCTTCCTGTGTCCTCACATGGCCTTTCCTTTGTGCACATGTGGAGAGAGAGACAGACAGAGAGAAAGAGAAAAAGAGTGAAAGAGTTGGGGTGCCTCTTCCTCTTATAAGGAAACCAGCCTTATGGGACGGATTAGGGTCCTACCCTGGTGATCTTATTTAACCTTACTTAGTTACTTCCCTAAAGGTCCTATCTCCAAGTATAGTCACATTGGTGTTAAGGCATCAAAATATAAATTTGGGGGGAATAATTCAGTCCATCGCAATACCTTTTGTTAACATGTCTTTCAGATAGATTGCACAAATGTACACTGCTGCTCTCTGTGTTTGCGAAGGCCCTGCCTGCATTGTCCCCAAGAGTTTCACATTCACAAACACAGACTGTTTTGAAAATGGATCTTTTGGGCCGTCAGGGTTGGACAAATGTTCATTATTGCACAAACAGGAGGTTTGACTAAGGGACTTAGGTCAGGATATACGTTTTATATTAAATGCTTCATACTAGGGGTGCCTGGGTGGCTCAGTCATTAAGTATCTGCCTTCGGTTCAGGTCATGATCCCAGGGTCCTGGAATGGAGCACCGCATCAGGCTCCCTGCTCAGCGGGAAGCCTGCTCTTCCCTCCCCCACTCCCCCTGCTTGTGTTCCCTCTCTTGCTGTGTCTCTCTCTGTCAAATAAACAAAATCTTAAAAAAAAAAAAATGCTTCAGACTCTCAGATCCATTTTCTTGCTGTGAGCTCCATACCAGGTACAAACCTTGATGCATCCTTGGGTCTAGGAAGCACCCATAGCCCATAACGGGGGGGAAAAAGCTTACATGCGCACTTACATACGTTGCTAAAACTCTGAGGGAAGCAGTGCCTAGGCGCAAGACTTAGAGAAGATGGGAATGGATTGCTGAGAAGGAACTAAAAATTATTCTGGTAGATGAATTCAGTGAAATATTGAAAGAATGCGGTCCTCCTGCGCAATGGGATTGAGAAGAATTCTTTGATATTGAGTTCCACAGCCTGAGGGTATGCATTTGATCACAGCTGCTTTTCTAATCCCCAATGCCAGCTGAGCCTTCAGGAGTCCCTCTTTCATTCAAATTGATCAGGGAAACGATGACCCTTTCTCTGCTTGGATCTCTTTGTCAGACAGTAGGCTATCTAGTCCTACCTTCCAGATGAGGATATAATAGACTTTTCTGTGGTTTTTTTCCCTGTGTATTTTCTGTGCAAAAAGGGCAGCTGCGCTCCAGTTCTTTGCTCACTTCTCATTCCCTAGGTACAATGATCTCAGACTTCATTCCTAATGGACAGAACCCCCATGGAAACTGAAGAGCAAAAGTACTTGGCATTTATTTTATTGTTTACATTTAAGAACAGCTTTACTGCTTTTATTTATTTATTTGACAGAGAGAGACACAGTGGAGAGGAAACACAAGCAGGGGGAGTGGGAGAGGGAGAAGCAGGCTTCCTGCTGAGCAGGGAGCCCAATGCGGACTCTGGGATCATGACCTGAGCCAGAGGCAGATGCTTAACAACTGAGCCACCCAGGCGCCCATATTTTTTTTTTATTTTTTAAAAAGATTTTATTTATTTATTTGAGAGAGGAAGCATGAGCAGGGGAAGGGGCAGAGGGAGAAGCAGACTCCACGCTGAGCAAGAAGCCCAACATGGGGCTCCAACCAGGACCCTGGGATCACAACCTAAATTGAAAAACAGACCCTTAACCCACTGAGCCACCCAGACACCCCTGCTTTTATTTTTTTTAAATAATACATGCCCATTTTAACACATTCAAACACAGGAAAGTGTAAAGTACAAAGTAAAAAGTCATCTAGAGATTTTATTTATTTATTTATTTATTTATTTATTTATTTTAAAGATTTTATTTATTTATTTCGCAGAGGGAGAGAGATCACAAGTAGGCTGAGAGGCAGACAGAGAGAGAGGAGGAAGCAGGCTCCCTGCTGAGCAGAGAGCCTGATGTGGGCCTCGATCCCAGGACCCTGAGATCATGACCTGAGCTGAAGGCAGAGGCTTTAACCCACTGAGCCACCCAGGCGCCCTAGAGATTTTTTTTTAAAGATTTTTAAAAAATATTTTATTTATTTGACAGAGAGAGAAAGAGAGGGCACAAGCAGGGGGAGCAGCTGGCAGAGGGAGAAGCAAGCACGGAGCCCGATGTGGTATTTGATTCTAGGACCCTGGGGTCATGACCTGAGCTGAAGCAGATGCTTAACCTACTGAGCCACCCAGGTATCCCTCATTTTTTTTTTTTAAGTAATCTCTACACCCAATGTGGGGCTCGAACCCACAGCCCTGAGACCAATAGTCACATGTGCTACCGACTGAGCCAGCCAGGTGCCCCTCACCCAGAGATTTATAATGGAGACAACCAATGTTGTAATTACAGATGTATAAAATAATTTTATGTAAATAAGCTCATACATGTATTCTGTGACCTATTTTATTCAACCATAAGCATGAAATCTTTTTGAGTCAATAAATATGAAATATCATCATTATTCATGATTGCATAGTATTATTTTGAATATATATATGGGATAGTTCACTTAGCCAGTTCTCAACTAGGTTGTTCCTCATTTGTGAAGCTGCCATAACAAAAACAAAGCCTGATTCTTTGTTTCTAAAGCAGAAAGAGAAACACTGGTGAGATCAATGTCCTTGACATATCTTTCACTACCTTTAGAGATATTTACATGAGCATGTCTGATGTCTTTGGTATAGACAACACATTAAGAATTATGAAGGCATGGTTAGGAGAAATTGAAAATATGCACAGCCTGTTCTCTATTTACATCCATAGAAGGAAGTTATCTCTACCCTCCTGCAGAGTACAGGAGCTTAAGTGCTTTCATTTTGATCATGCCCTCATCTTCTCTCTCGTCTCATGTGATATTGTGTTCAGAATTTGGACTCTATTTTGTTATTTTTGTTATAGTTTTACTTTAATTTTTTTTAAGATTTTATTTCTTTATTTGTGAGAGAGAGAGTGTGCACAAGCAGGGGGAGCAGCAGAGAGAGAGGGAGAAACAAACTCCCCACTGAGCAGCGAACCCTATATGGGGCTTGATCCCAGGACCCTGGGATCATGAACTGAACTAAAGGCAGTCGCTTAACCAACTGAGCCACCCAGGCCACCCCTAATTTTTTTAACGTGAAAATTTTCAAGCACACAGAAAAGTGAGAAAAAAAATAGTTCAAAAAACACATGTAAGCACCTCGCCTATCTATTGTTAACATCTTTCTCCCCCTTCCATTTCTCCCTCTCACTCTTTCTCTTAAAGGTATTTCTTACTCTTAAGCAAGCTCAGCCATGTATTTAAAATAACATCTATTATATCTTATCCCAAATTTCTAGATACTCTATGGCAAGAAGTTTTTCAGGTTTCCTGTCAACTGTACTTCCAGAAATGGAAGTTCTAAATTTATCAATTTGTATTCTGTTTTTCAGAGAACATCACACAATTCTTTCATGGTTCTACAAGAATAATTGTCAGCAAATTTATTCTTTATAGTCATCTGGAAAATAATTTAAAATAATATATTTCTTCAAAAGTAATCATTGCATTCAACTTCTTCTACCTGTGACTTGTGTGGTAACATCCTTCTTCAGTCTCTTACATGTCTACTTATACTCCTATAAATACTTAATTTTATTTTCATAAAAACTTTGCCCTCATTTTGCTCAATTAAAAAAAAAAGACATTTGGAGCATGTTGGTTAGGGAAAAAAATCAACAAACACCAAACTGCATCATGCTGTATTTCTGACGTGGAAAAGATGGCGGTCAGCACCCCGGGCAGAGGGACTTGCATATACAACAGCCTTGTGAAAGAAAGAGGCAGGGCACATTTCCTAGGAATAGAAAGGACATGGGGCGCCTGGGTGGCTCAGTGGGTTAAAGCCTGTGCCTTCAGCTCAGGTCATGATCTCAGGATCCTGGGTTTGAGGCCCGTATCGGGCTCCCTGCTCATCGGGGAGCCTGCTTCTGTCTCTCTGCCTGCCTCTCCACCTACTTGTGATCTCTCTCTCTCTGTCAAATAAATAAAATAAAATAAATCTTAAAAAAAAAAAGAAGGACATGCACTAGTGCACAGTGATGGAAAGGAATGCGATTAGACCGAAGAGGTAGTTGGGGTGACCCTCAGGACCTTGAAGATAGTGTTGTTGAAGTTACTAAGCTACTAGGAGTTTAATCAAAAGTTGGGTTTGAAAAGATGGCTCTGAGTGCATTGGGAAGAACAGCCTAGAAGGCACAGGAATGGGTTTGGAAAGACCAATAGAGACTATTGTAAAAGCCCTACCAAGAGATAATGGCTTGGAATGGGGTGCTGGAAAAAACTAAAGAGAGAGCAGTTGGTAACAATCTTGCTAAAGTGATGAGCAAAACATTTTCAAGGGTTCACTTGGTCCTCTACCAGGATGGAAAAATCAGCTGACAAAGAGAAAGCTTCCTGCTGTGGAAGGCATGGGTGTTCCATGCTTGGATCTTCTTTCAAGGAAGAACTTACTCTTCAGCTACAAGGACTTATTCACCTCAGCCACACTCTTCCTGGGCAGCCCCAGCCAATTAGTGCACATGGCAGTGTTACTGGGACTGACCATTTCTGCCCAAAGCTGGACTCCTCTCATGGACCTTCTGCCCAAAGCTGGACTCCTCTCATGGACCACTGGCTCTGTGTGGGTAGGCTGAGACCTTATCAGATCTGCTTAGGCCTGAGGCTCTCCCTGCCCTAACCTGCACCCTCCTCCTTTATCTTTCCTAGGCTTTATCCACCAATAGATCTCAGTCCCATTATCCGCTTTCCATAGGGCCCTACTAACCATCTGCTAAATAATGAGGTTAAGGATAGCTGATGGAGGACATCCGACCAACTATGATGTTATTGGCACAAAGGCCAGAGCTAGGCCACGATTCACTAATTGTCTGCTAAATTTTCTCAGAATATTAGGCTACCAGGTTCTCCCATGCATCTGAGGAGTCCTGCGTGTCGTTTTGGAGTAGCTGTTCCGAGATGCAGAATTCAGAGGGAGCAGAACACGGAAGAGACAGTCGGGTCTTACCTTCTCTTCAGGCAGAAGGACAGGCTATGGAAAAAAAAAAAAAAACTAGCCTAGGCTTCATCTAGTTTACTGTGAGCTGTGTGATTGATTGGTTTCCCACCCACAATATTATTTAACACTCTATAACCCAGACTTAGGAAAATGTACTTTTGAACCACACTGGGAAAACCAAAGGCTAGAATTCATACCTATACTTGGGATGAATTTTCCTCTGAAAGAAAACTATGTTCCTAGTGTCACTAAGCCTGGGGGAAAAATTGGTTCCGGGACAGAAAGCAGCTGAGGATTTAGAGAGGTGTGCTGTGGCTCAAAGGAGAGAAGGTCTTCCTCTTCTCTTTGGGACGGAGCAGGGTTTGGGACTTGTTGGGTCTGGATTCTGAGGCAGAGATACAGAGATTAGAATGGTGTAAGCAGGTTTGGTGGGGACAGAGCAAGCTGTCCCAGATTAATTACAATAGCGTGGGAACCAAACAGGAGCTAATGTAACCAGAGGCTCTAGGCAGATCTGGGATTGAGCTGTAGTTATAAGTTATTTTCTGGGTTGCGCTCCCTTCTTGAGCCTCCAGTAAAACCATGACTTCAGTTGTGCTGTGGAAAATTAGTTAAAAGGTGTGCCTACATTTGGGCAAAGGCTATGAAAGGAGCACCATTCCCATACGGTGAACCTCATCCACCATGCAGGTCAGAATTTGGAGGGCCCAATGAATGATATCCCCATTTCCTGCCCACGTGTGGAACCAACTGAGAGAGAGATGGAAGAGTAAGGCAGAAGAAGAGGAAAAAAATAACGCCTTTATTGCCACTAAAAGCAGATGAAGGATGTGGGCTAGGTGTGTCAGCCAAGGGGTGACCTACTACGCCCCCCCGGATTGAATTTACCTACCTCATCATCAGCGGCGTGGACGGCTACATGGAAGAGCAGAGCGGATTGTGTGTTCTTTGCAGGCAGAGAAAACCCAAAGAGAAAAGGAGGAAGAACTTCTTCCCAACT
The DNA here is from genome assembly GCA_002007465.1 of Ailurus styani. Lineage (NCBI taxonomy): Eukaryota > Metazoa > Chordata > Mammalia > Carnivora > Ailuridae > Ailurus > Ailurus styani. The sequence goes on from LNAC01000475.1 coordinate 926,462, forward strand.
CTCCATTCAAACACCTCGGTTCTCCTGTAGGGGTCAGAAGTAAAAGAGGGCAGAAAAATAGGAGTGTTAGACATGGAACCAGAGCAAGAGGTGTCTCCATTCCCCAACAAGTATGCAACAGTGAGTGTTAAGGCTAGTAATTTCTGCTCCGTGTATATAAAAACATTAGTTTCCCAAACAGAGCCAGCCCTGTTTGTCTTCTACATCCTGTACTCTTGTTGTTCCCTCTAGTCCTTTTACGTCTCTTTCCCATTCCACCTCTTCAGTGCTCAGCGCTTTCTCTGTCTACCCTTAAATCCCCAATGTAGCACCCCAGGAGTAGGTCTGTTTCCCTTAGGCAAAATTCAGACTGTTAACTTTAATTAATTAATCAATTAATTAATTATTAAAAACCGATTTTTAAAAAAGATTTTATTTATTTGTCAGAGAGGGAGAGCACACAGAGCAGGGGGAGGAGCAGGCAGAGGGAGAAGCAGGCTCCCCGCCAAGCAAGGAGCCCAGTGTGGGACTTGACCCTAGGACCCTGCAATCATGACCTCAACTGGAGGCAGCCACTTAACCAACTGAGCCACCCAGGCATCCCCAGACTATTAACTTTACATCCTAATGCTTCATTATCAACCTTTTGAGTGTTTCTAGCTACAAAACGCTCCTATCTACTCTTTCCTATTAGAAAGAATCGACCAACTTGTACTAAAGTAGTAGTTTCTGACACAGTCTATACCAGTTAAATCTTTTTTTTTAAGATTTTATTTATTTATTTGACAGAGGGAAAAAGACTGCACACACAAGCAAAGGAAGAGGCAGACAGAGGGAGAGGGAGAAGCAGGCTCCCCACTGAGTAGAGAGCCCATGCAGGGCTAAATCCCAGCACCCTGGGATCATGACCTGAGCCAAAGGCTGATGCTTAACCAACTGAGCCACACAGGTGCCCTTTAAGATTTTATTTTCAAGTAATCTCTATACCCAATATGGGGCTCAAACTTAAAATCCTGAGATCAAGAGTCTCATGCTCCACCAACGGAGCCAGCCAGGCACCCCTTTACCTGTTAAATACTGAGATTTATCAAGACCATAGTGAGGCAAGGACAATGTAGTACATTTTTTATAAGGCTAAGTTAGTTCAAAAGATTCTCCTCTATTCTGAAATTTTATGTTGACGGACCACATAAATAAATTCTTTTATTATTAAATATTGATCATTGTTAACAGATAGTGTTTTAGAAAAATGGCCTTAGTTGACAAAATTAAAAGTTGACAACCCCAAGTTGGTGTCAAAAATTTTTTTCAATTGTACTGAACAGGGAAATGGCTAAAGTCCTCTGGTCTGACAATTCTCAGGGGCTTTATAATCTAAAACTTGTACTGAATAAGCACCTTGACCTGAGAGAATCATAGAAGTAGCAGGCCTGTTCTAATTCAAACGGCAGATGGGGTTGTATGCCCGGCAGAAAATGGAGGAAGCCAGTAGAACTGAGTAGATCTGAGACCAAGAGAAGGTATCTCAGAGAGGAAGAAATGGTACCTAACAGTACCTAAATCAAAAAACCCAAAGAACATGGAAAATAGGCTTGATCTGATTGGCCATCCATGTCTGTTTGGGGTTGAAGGCATTGAACATGGTTAATGTTCCTCCTTCCCACTTCTTAACAAATTAAGAGTAGACAAAAGGAATTCAAAATATCAGCTTTATTAAAAATAAAGTAGAGAATATAGCTTGACCCCTGGGCGTAAATAGCGTTCCTCCTTCCTTTCTTTCACCGAATTTGCAGAATGGGCCTACTTGCAGGACTGCCTTTAGACCCAGGTAAGAGAGCCTCTTCCTTGGGCCCCATGGTTCAGAGGGCCACACATATCACAAAAACACAAATATTTGTTAAAGAGAACCTAAGTGCCTCTGCTACATGGGCTGCAGCATTCAGCATTCTGGAACCCATATCCTCAATATCCATCCTTGTAACACACCATTCAGGCCCCAGGGAAACGTTTCTTCACATCTCTTGCCCCATGTCTTCTGAACAAAAGACAACTGCCTCTGAGCGCCAGCCGTTTTGGTGTGACACCACTGCTGACTTTGGAGAGAAATGCTCTGTGCTGTGGGGAGGGTTTGAGCAACAGAAGTTCTGAAGTAATAGAAAGGACTTGTCAAATTAATTAACTTGTCAACTCCTTTTTCTCAACAGCGTGAATGCAGTGAAAAAAGTACCCGTTTGCGGTAGGACCAAAAGTTTATTTTTCCTGCTTTTACTCATCTTCCAGTTTGTGCCTCTGGAGCTATTCATGAACTGGTGTCTTATTTGTAGTAGCTTTACATGGCAGCTGAAGAACGTTTTGCAATAAAAAGCAATATATTTTATTTTTACATGTTTAAAGCTTTTTTTATTTTTTATTTTTTATTTTATTTTATTTTATTTTTTTGTTTTGTTTTTTGTTTTTTATTTTTTAAAATTTATTTGAGAGAGAGAGAGCACAAGCAGGGAGGAGGAGCAGAGGGAGAGGGAGAAGCAGGCTCCACAGTGAGCAAGGAGCTCAACACAGGACTTGATCCCAACACTCTGGGATCGTGACCTGAGCCAAAGGCAGACGCTTAACCAACTGAGCCACCCAAGCACCCTTTACTTTTACATTTGTATATGTATGGGTAGTATTTATTCCCTAATGTTGCATAATGAAATCATCCTACAAGACAGTGTCTTAAAACATCGATAATGATTTATTATGGGGCGCCTGGCTGGCTCAGTCAGTGGAGCATGTGACTCTTAATCTCAAGGTCATGAGTACAAGCCCCTCATTGGGAATGGAACCTACCTAAAATTAAAATAATAATAATAATAATGATTTTTCCTCTCTTATCATCTCTGATTATCAGAAATTTGGGAGTAGTTTGGCTGGGCTGTTCGTGTTCTTGATCTCTTGTGAGGTTGTAGTCAAATGTTGGCCAGGGGTACAATTGTCTGAAGTTGACTGGGTCTGGAGGATCGACTTCCAAAATGGTGTACCTACATGTGTTCCAGGCTGATGCTGGCTCTTGGCAGGAGGCCTTCATCTTGACATGGGCTGCTTGAAAATCACCACTTCACATCCACCAGCTTCCTCCAGAGCAAGGAGTCCACAGGATCAAGGCAGAAGTTTCAATGAGTTCTATGACCTGGATTTGGAGTCAGCAGCATCTTTTCAGCTATATTCTGTTGGTCATACACACCAACCCCGATTCAGTGTGGAAGTAGACTGCAAAATGGTATGAATACTAGGAGATGAGGATGATTGGAGGCCATCTTAGAGGCTGACTACTGCATAGGTTTACATACATGTGTTAAGCATGACACCAATTTTTAAAATGGACAATTAGTTATTTTACCTTAAAAATGTGAATACAGTGCCCCCCCCCGTTATTCATAATTTCACTGTCCCTGACTTGTTACCTATGGTGAGCCATGTTCTGGAAACACATGATCCTCCTTCTGACACATCCTCAGAAGGTCAACGGTAGCCTAATGCTATGTCATAATGCCTGTGTCATTTACCTCACTTCATGTCATTCATCTCATCACGTAGGCATTTCATTATCTTACAAAAAGGGCGACTATAGTACAATAAAATATTTTGAAAGAGAGACCACATTCACATAACTTTAAATACAGTATATTGTTATAATTGTTCTATTATTAGTTATTGTTGTTAATCTCTTACTGTGCCTAATTTATAACTTAAACTTTATCATATGTATGTATATATAGGAAAAAGCACAATATATATAGGGTTTGGTACTATCCATGGTTTCAGGTGTCCTCTTGGATGTCTTGGAACATGTCTTCCATGGGAGGAAGGGGACTACTGTAGTTTTATTTTTCTAGAAATATTTAATGTCACTTAATAAATTTTTAAAAAGTAAAATAAAAACTCCAGCTTTTAAAAATCATCTAAATTTTAAGATGTAATATTCATTAATTATAACTAGCATTTTGTTTTTTCCACCTTAATAATAATTTATTTTACAAGAAAAAAACTTTTTTGGGCACATATATGAAAATAATTAAATTTTACTTTAATTTATAATTTTTTATTAAAACACTCAAATTTTGTATATTTTGAATGCAGTTAGTTTATTTTTTTAATCTTTTAGGTCATAGGTACTATTTTCACAAGTTTTGTGAAAATCTTTATTAAAACGGCATAGTGATTTGCTAAAACTAAGACCAAGGAAATAAATATACAAAAATTTATGAATTGTGATTGCCTTTATTTTATACTCACAATAGAACACCCAGATGTGCAATAATTAAATTCACACCTCTTTCATATTTTGCCTATTTTTAGTCATATTAAAAAACACAACTTTACACGTATTTCAGTTTTATCCCTCCGAAGGGATATTTTTCAAGGCAGAAGGATAAAATAGATTTTATTAAACTTTTTTTTTCTGCTTGATTTATAATCTGTGCATATGTAGACATATGGTATATGGGCCTCCATTTGAATTCTTGCCCTACTTTCATGACTTAGCCTAGGAAACGTACAGCCCTCTTGCAGTAAGGTATAGAGGAATGGAACCTGCCCAAATCAGTTTATCATGAGGCGTGCTTTTGGACCGACAGGTCTAAGAGAGAGAACACACCTATTCCTTGCTTTTGTGGCAAAATAAACAAAATCTGCTCCATGGAACTTGGCCAATCATATAGGTCAGCATTGAGGGGACATAAGCATTTCCACCCCCCACAATATCCAAGGAGCTCTAATCTGACAGTCCAGGTATCAGGGGTCAGCCAGAGTCTCCTGGTGGGGACCTCTTATTCAGTGAGGTGAGTGGCAGTGTTGGTGGTGGTCCATCTAGCCTCCAGCAGGACCCCAGCTAAACTGAAGGAGATGGAGGCCCAGTCCAATCTCTTGAGAAGAAAAATGGCAGGGCACCTGCGTGGCTCAGTCAGTTAAGTGTCTTACTACCTGATTTCGGCTCGGGTCATGATCTCAGGGTCCTGAGATAGAGCCCCACATCAGACTTGTGCTGGGTGTGGAGACTGCTTAAGATCCTCTCTCTCTCCCTGTCCCTCTGCCCTTCCCCCCTCACTCACTCAAGCTCTCTCTCAAAAAAGAAAAAAGAAAAGAAAAAATGGCAAAACTTAAGCATGTTTTGAGTATCTCAATCCAGTAAGTTCATAATAAGGAAAGATTCCACTTCTGACAGAGGATCTTGTTGTCTAAAGCATATACTGTAGCAAAATTTAGGCACATCCTAGGGAAGCATAGTGGGTGATGAAGAAAGGGGCAGCTTAAATGACAGATACTAGGGCACCGGAATTCACCCTGGATGTGTGGGAGTAGCAGAGTGTAGGGCTGACAACAGAATTAAGCCCAGACACAACCTTTGACTAAAAATGAGCTCTATTTTATTTTATTTTTAACATTTATTAATCATCTTTTTTTTATATAATCTCTACTCCCAGCATGGGGCTTGAACTCAGGACCCCAAGATCAAGTGTTGCATGCTCTACACACTGAGCCAAACAGGCACCCCCAAAATGAACTCTGGATATATTTTCTGCTTGGGTCAAGACTATCTCTGAAACTGGGAAGCCCGTGCTTATAGGGTTGGACTTGGAAATCAAGGACTATAGAGAATCAGTAGTTGACTGCAGGGGAGCTATTTCTGAATAGAAAGTCTTTCAGCACCCATTACATACAGCATTCAGATTACCCACTCCCAGAAATCATGAAATAAATAAACTCTGGTTGCTGAGTGATGACAGAATGCCAGAGAGGTAGAAGCAGGGCAAGTGATGGGAAAACTGCAGAATGGTCTCCCTTAGGATCAGTGCAGGATGGTGTCTTGAACTAGAGAGGCAGTGGTAGAGATGGAAGGAAGTGGGATGATCTGGTAGAGAAAAGGAGGGAAAGTGCTGAAAGAGAAAGAGGAGAAAATTACCAAAGCAGAATCCTTGGAAGGAAAAGTGGGGATAAGAGCAGAGCACTGGGAGGACTGGCTTGGGCATTTATTTTTAGTAGGAGAGAAGGCAGAAAACATGGATCAGAGGATACACAAGATTTATTCTACTCCTACTATATCCCAGGACTGTGCAGAGGGCATGACCTTAACTCATTTAATCCTCCCAGCAACTCTGTGAGACAGGTACTGTTATCATCCTCATCTTACAGAAAAAGAAATTCAGTCACTGGGTGGGTAAGTTGCTCCCAGTGCCCATAACTAGCAACTGACAAGAGTTGAGATTTGAACTTGAGCTGTTGGCTTCACACTTTGAGCTCTTAACACCCAATAGTAAATCCCTGCACATGGGAAGCTGATTTGATGGTGGGAAAAATTGCAGAGAATGAACAATGATGCTTTCCAAGAAATTTGCTTTATAAAAGGCCTCCAATAAACAAAAAATAGTATTTCTTACATGAAATCCCCAAACACAGTGTTTCCTGCTTAGGAGCATTTGAAGAATCTAGGATGTGTTCCGACTAACCAACACAATATCCTTTTTTCAACTTGGCCACTAGGGGGAAGAGTGGAATATAAAAAAAAATTAGTTAACCCTCACGGGTTCTCAATGGCTGATAACTGGTGTTAGTTCTTTCCCTAACATCAGCAGTATATAAAACTTCTTTTGTGTTTTTTACTTATGAGAGATCATTTTCAAGGCTCGTTTAAGCATCCATAAATGTTTTTCTCCACTTTCTGATATATATGTCGTGTATATATTTATGCTAAGTGAAAGAAAATAGACACAAGAAACCATATAGTGTATGATTCCATTTATATGAAATGTCCAGAGAAGGCAAAGCTCTAAAGACAAAACATAGATTAGTAGTTGCCCGGATATGGGCTCAGGAGGATGGGGGTTGACAGTGAGAGATCTTACTAAGTGACAAAAATTTTCTATACTGATATGATGATGGTCACATATGTAAAATAGTAAAATGACCTTACAAAGAAAACCATTGTACAGTTGAAAGGAGTGAATTATATGATATGTAAAATATGCCTTGAAAAACTTAGAAAAAAAGAAATGTAACATTTTATGAATCAAACAACGAAAAACCCCACAGATTCAAAAAGATTAAAAATACATGTTTATATATGCATAGAAATGTCTAGAGTCATTATTAGCAGTGATTAACTCTTAGAAATGCTATTACAGGGGAACCTGGGTGGCTCAGTCGGTTAAGTGTCTGCCTTCGGCTCAGATCATGACCCCAGTGTCCTAGCATTGAGCCCCGCATCATCAGGCTCCTTGTTCAGCAGGGAGTTTGCTTCTCCCTCTTTCTCTGCCCACTGCTCCCCTGCTTGTGCTCTCTTTCTCTCTCTGTGTCAAATAAATAAATAAAATCTTAAAAAGAAAAGAAAAGAAATGCTCCTGTAGGGGTGCCTGGGTGGCTCAGTCGGTTGAGTGTCCAACTCTCAATTTCGGTTTGGGTCATGGTCTCAGGGTTGTGAGATCAAGCACCACAGCAGGCTCCACACCCAGCAGGGAGTCTGCTGGGGATTCTCTCTTTCTCTCCCTCTGCACCTCCCCACCAGTCTCTCTCTCTTTGTCTCTTTCTCAAATAAATAAATAAATCTTAAAAAAAAAGGGGGGGGAATGCTATTTTAGGGAAAAACTGGGAACTGTTTTATCTACTCTGTCTTTCTGTATGATTTTGGGGACAATAATTAAAAATTTAAAAGCTAATTTTTACGAGATGGGAAATTAAGATGCAGGAAATGCAATGGAATTATAATTATATATCTAATGATCTATATATAATTATAAATAATAAACCTTAGATAGTAGAATATGACTTATTTTTTTATCTTTCTATTTTCTTTTTAAAGAATTTACTTATTTATTTGAGAGAGAGAGCCAGAGAGAGCACAAGCAAGGGCAGCAGCAGAGGGAGAGGGAGAAGCAGGCTCTCCACTGAGCAGGAAGCCTGATGTGGGGCTCGATCCCAGGACCCTGAGATCCTGATCTGAGCCAAAGGCAGCCGCTCAGCTGACTGAGCCACCCAGGCGCCCCTCTGTTTATCTTCGAGTTAAAAATGATTACATGTAACTTTTACAGTAAAAACTGGAAAGAGCTTAACATAAAAAGCCAGAAAATACTGAGATAGCTTTTTTTTTTTAGTTAACTTCAGCACAGTGTTTATTGTATTTCATATGTAACAGGGCACTTTTTAGCTCCCCAAGGGCCTAGGGTTTAGTTAGATAAAATGAACTGGCTTTTGAGCTTGGACCCTATCTAGTGAAGCTGAAAGGTATTCTCTACTCATTCTTATTTGCATCTAGATGGTAGGAAAATATTTTTTTGAGAATAGAAGTTGAGATGTAGATCTTTTCTTTGAAGGTTCACATGTATTAGTACATGTCTGATGGCTGTGGGGAGTCAGATAGGAATCAGATAGTTAAACTGACTATATGATATTTAAAATGGGAGAGGAAAAAATTTTTTTTTCATTTTTTTTTCTTTAAAGATTTTATTTACTTGAGAGAAAGAGCAGAGCAAGAGAGCAAGCAAGAGAGAGAGAGAGAGAGAGAGAGAGAGAGCACAAACAGGGGTGAGGGACAGAAGAAGAGGGAGAAGCAGACTCCACACTGAGCAGGGAGCCGGATGCTGGGTCCCAGGACCCTGGGACCATGACCTGAGCTGAAAGCAGACGCTTACCTGCCTGAGCCACCCAGGTGCCCCAGCAGAGGAAAAAATCCTTGAGAGAACATTTGCTAGAGGGGAGGGACAACCTGGATTGATGACCTAGGACTTTCTGCAGGACCTGAATCACTGGAGGCAGACATTCACTTGGGGTCCAGGGTGTAGTTGAGACAGGAATTTTTCCCTACCTAGATACTCTTAGAATGTCTTGAAGAAAATCTCACCTTGTGATGAATTGGAAGAACTGTGCTGAGAAACTTATATTTTTTTAAGATTTTACTTATTTGTTTATTTGACAGAGAGATAGAGAGCACAAGTAGGCAGGGCGGCAGGCAGAGGGAGAGGGAGAAGCAGGCTGAGAGCAAGGAGTGAGACTGGGGCTCAATCCCAGGATCCTGGGATCATGACCCAAGCCTAAAGCAGATGCTTAACCAACTGAGCCACCCAGGCACCCTGAGAAGGCCGCTTCGAAGAGTGACACTGGCACAAAGTGCCTGGAAGAAACACTGAGCCCCACCCATGCTGGTGGAGACCTGTACCAGGAGAAATGGAAACAGAGCAGGGCACCAGGGCTAACAGGAATACTCCTTAGAATATAAGCGTCTTGGGGCACCTGGGTGGCTCAGTCGGTTAAGAGGCTGCCTTCAGCTCAGGTCATGATCCTGGGTCCTGGGATCGAATGTCCTGGGATGGAGTCCCGCATCGGGCTCCCTGCTCCCCTGCTCAGCAGGGAGTCTGCTTCTCCCTCTCCTTCTGCCTCTTCCACCCCCCATTTGTGCTCTCTCTCTCTCTTTCAAATAAATAAATAAAATATTTTTTAAAAAGAATTTAAGCGTCTCGAAGATTTTCGTCTGTGTTGGTGTCTGCTTAGAAGAGTGCTTGGCATGTAGTAGGCATGCCAGAACTACTTATGGATGATGGATGAATGGAAGCGTGAACATATGAGTGGGAGCCCGGCAGACCTCTGGCCTGTGGTGCTGCTGTGGTTTCAGCCCACAACAGCTGTCCAGGCAGGAAGGCCAAGGCTCCGGAGGCCACGGGCAAGGACAGGCAAGGTCTGGAAGTCAGTGATGCATGTGTCATGCATGATTGACACGCAGAAGTAAACATTTCACCAGCTCATTTTTAGAAAGTCAAGAGTGAGGGTGCTCTGTCATCCCTCAGAGATTTAACTGACGCTCCCTTCTCCTTTGTGCTCTCCTTGGAGCTGTGACTCCTATCCAAGAGAGCGACCTTGCAGCGTACAACAGAGTTGGTTCTAGACACAACATACGCCAAGTTTCTGAAACAGAAATGATAACTTTGTGAGGTCCAAAAACACGGTTGTAATCTTGTTTAGAATTTCGGGGGGGCGGCGGTTTGGGGAGAAGTGGAGAGAAGGTGGAAAGAATGTCAGGAAACGTGCTTTAAATTAATGGTATTTTTTTTAAAAAAGGATCTCTGAAGTGGGTCCCATTTAGAATTTAATGGTTAGGCTGTAGATGTATGTGTTATTCTTCCTGAAAAATGAAGATCTAAATTCAAAAAGTCTAAAAAAATTCCTTATCATATATCGGTCTCTTTTGAACCAAGGAAATGTCCAAAAATGTGGTAATTGTCACAACGTGTTAGTGGCTTAGAAAAACAGGAAACTTCTGATTGGAAAGTGGAACAACGTAATGCAGACAGCTTAGTTGAGACAGAGCGGTCAATAACATACCTGACTAATGGGAAGAAGAGTTGCCTGTAGGGACTGCTGTTCTGATTACATAACATCCTTTAAAAAAAAAAAGATTAGTTCGTGTGAAAGCATAGAAATGCCTCGGGCATGAATACAGCAGTAACTGTGCAAAGGGACCAGAAAGGCAATGGTCCTATCTGAAAATGTCCCTATGCTGTGATTATTATGGTTACCTTCCAAGATGTTAGAGCTCCAGGGAGCACTGAAATTCATCCAACAGATGCTCTCACTCCCACTCTAATGAATGGTAGTGGTGCCGACAGGAGTCACCTATAGACTCCAACACCTTAGATTCTGAATGGTCCCCTCGACTTCTCCCCTCACCTGGAAGGCCCACTGACTGCAGTCCCCACTTCTTCATCTGGCCAAGGCTCCTCGCCCTTCAAAACTCAGGTGAGCACTTGTCTTTGCCCAGAAGCCCTTGGTGACCATGCTTCACTTCCCCACATTCATAGGCTCCCAGAGCTACTTTAACACGGTGTGTCATATTAATTTCATAGCACATTTTGTCTGTCTTTCTGACTAGAATGTAAGCTTTTCCATCTATCCAGGCGCCCATTCCAATGCCAGTACCATAGCAGGTCGTTCAATAAATGCCCATTAATAAGTGTTATTCAGAGTCTTGAAAAGTAGTGAATGGATTTGACCAAATAAAAGTTGTTGCTTCAAGAGCTCCCCAGCAGCAAGCCCTGATGCTGCAAAGCTTGTCATGAAAAGAGGAAAAAGTTAAGAAGCACTGTTGAATTTTCTTTCAGTTTCTTCTCTCCAAAAGCACAGTAAGAATTCACTATGGCTTTCTCTTTATATTCAAAAAAAAAAAAAAAACCTGAGGATAATCACCTTTCTTTCCATTTTCAGCAAGGGCCCTTGCTCTGTAGCAAGGATGATTGGCAGGGATTGTTCTGGAGAATCTGGACCCTTTCCTTCTCTTCGAGGTTCAAGACGGCACATTCTCCATTTCCTCCTGACCACAAAAAGGAAGAATCTAGCCTCAAATCTGCAACACCTATTGCTAATGAGAAAAATTGTTCTTAAGTTTTCATTTGACAGAGAAATAAAGATGCGGGGTGGAAAAATGTGGTCTTTGAACACTTGGCGAATCACAGAACCTGTAATAGATCCCAGTAGAGAATCCTAGGAGAATATTTGGCCCTACAGGCCAAGGAACCTCAAAATGGAGCTGGAAGCTTTTACCATACAATCAAGTGACAGATTTTTAGTTTTCAGTTCAATCTTTTTAATCAATTGTAAAAAATGGCATGTACTTTTCTTGGAATATTTTAGACAGGGCCTTTTAAAAGTATTATTTGTCCTAAAGTCAGGTAGATCTTCCTTTATCCCTAACCCCCATTTTACATTTCTGAAAATAAAGCAGGAAATTACTTCAAGAAAATCCCTGGCAGAAAATCAAATATTTTCAAACCATTCAGAGGAAAGGAATTTTTTAAAATTAAAACTTACCAAGGGGAGGGGGCAGGAAGCAAGTAATGTTTGATTCTTAATGTCCCAAAGGAGGGGGTGAGGGGGACTGTCATTATCATCACAATTAGGCACAATTTATCATTTATGTCTGGGAACACATTGGGACCCACTCTGATAGCCTATGTCTCAGCAGTCCTAAGGAGGTGAAAAGGCAGCTTTTTGTCTGCATTTTCTGGCCATGGAGAATACTTTGGCTATCACCTGGAGCTCTGCTCCCAAGTGACTGGGGAGGTGACTGGAGGGGGTCTGCTTAGCTGGTTTCATCTTTTCCAAGTGTGGAGGATGCAGCAGAGAAACAGAAACACCTTCCAGAAAGTGCCATTCATTTGTGCAGTCTGGGTATCTCTTTTCTGGAGACAGAAAAGAATTCTATGACTTCTAGCAAGCCCTAAGATTTTGAGAGGTAGTGAATTTCATTCTCATTTAATTGCATTCTCATTACTGTATTTCTTTTCTATGTTAAATATATTTATACTCCTTTAAAATTAAAATTACAACTCAAGTCACTGTAGTGAGTGGTTAACTTTGAGGAAAGTTTAAGGTACTAGTAGAGTTTATATTTAATAAAAATTACTCATAAATCTATAATTATCACCTCTTCTTTCAACTGGATTTGACATTTCCGTACATTAATTTTCACAGAGTAAGAATGTGATTTCATTGCAAGTTACTCTATCTTTTGAAGTCCATATAGATAAATATTACAAGCAAATAACAAATATAAAACTATATTCCTTAATCATCCTTAACTAACTTTGACTGCACATGTATCTTGGCACCTTTCTGTAAGCTGTGGAGGAAGGCTAATGACACATTTTTGTATCCTTTTTTTTTTAAATTTTATTTATTTACTTGACAGAGAGAGCGAGAGGGAACAGAAGCAGGGGGAGTGGGAGAGGGAGAAGCAGACTTCCCGCTAAGCAGGGAGCCCAATGCAGGGCTCGATCCCAGGACCCTGAGACCATGACCCGAACTGAAGGCAGACGCTTAATGATTGAGCCACCCAGGTGCCCCCACATTTTGTATCCTTATGTAGATTGTAACTTAAAGACTCAGATAAAGAGTGATATCCTCTTATATTACTTACCTATCATAAGTCAGGCATTACCTTTGTGATGTTTTCCCTATAGTAGCTATGAGTTTGTATTATACCAACAATCTTTTTCTAAATGTCCCTTTCTTTGACTGATGGCATACATTTTCTTGAAATCTTATGCTTGAGAGTGTGGGTTTTGTTCTTCAAGCAGAGCAGAGGTAACTAGAACACAAGGGGAACTAAGTCATAAGCCTGTCCTGATTTCCATCATCCTTTATCTACTAATTACATCTACACACATATGTAGAAGGGAGACAGATGCAGAGAGGAACATGTTTTCCAGTTTTACTTACAACAATTATATATCAGTGTGTGACACTAAGCTCTAATGAATGGGCAAAGAACAAATCAATAAATATATAGCAAGATATATGATGGTATATAATAAACATATAATGCAAGTTTATTTTATTTCTTATGGGGAGAATGCTGAACAGAAATAGATTAAAGGGAGAACATAATTTATTTTCAAGTGTACAGATGTCCTCTGAAAAGGCCAAGAGACAGAGAAAGGAGAGGGAGACTGTGGAAATGATTTTTTTTTTAATTTCCCAATGGAATCAGGGGCTGTGTGAATCAGCACAGAAATGGTAGATAATGAAGGTCATTTGGATAGAGAGAAAATGCTGGAACCTGGAGTCAACACCTTGAACTTCACTTAGAAGAGTGTCATAGAATTTTTGAGGCCTAAAATACAGTGGATGTGACACATTTGAGGGAAGGGTTTTAAGATCAGTAAGAAAATAAACCTGGAATCAGTTATATTGATAAATAAAGAAGGGTCATATCGTGTTTATGGAAGAAGAGCTCTGAGAAGGTCAGAGGAAGAAACTATATTTAATTATTAACCATAAGGCAAGGGGCAGAAAATGGTTAAAATTCCTCAGAAATTTAGTCCACGATGCATGTTACTTTTTGGTAGGACTCATGGACACTGTCGCATTATGGAGTTCTTGGATCAGAGGCCACATCTGCCTGTAAGACAGGGTCTGCATAGAAGTTTTCAGTCTCCTGACAGCTGTTTAGCTTCAGCATAGGCCCCTTGTGACACCAGGGATTCTGTCTTCCCTCCATTCTCACAGGTACAGAGATCTCAACTTTTTAGAGTCAGAGGGAATTTAGAGGACATTCCAGTTCAGTCTTCTCATTTAACAAGTTAGGAAACCACGATCCAGGGATCTTGGATGTAGGATTTGTTCAAGGCCACACAGTTTGACGCTAAAGGAGTGTAAAATCTAGGTTCCCAAGGTCATGATAGTGCTGTATGCCACCTGTATTCTTTTTTTTTATTTCTTTCTTTTTAAAGATTTATTTATTTATTTGAGAGAGAGAGAGAGAAAACTCACGCCTATATAAGGCACGGGGTAGGGCGGGTAGGGGCAGAAGGAGAGAGAGAATCTCAAGCAGTTTCCCCAATGAGCGTGAAGCCCAACACAGGGCTGGATCCCAGGATCCTGAGATCATGACTTGAGCCAAAAGCAAGAGTCGATTGCTTAACCAACTGAGCCCCCCAAGTGCCCCTGTATTCTTTTTTCTATTGCAGAAGGGTCAATTAACTAATATTCTTCTATCTTTGAAATAGAAAGATGAAGTGCAGTGAAACACAAAGCAGTGAGGCTTTCTTACTTTTAGCTAACATTTTAATTTCAAAATATTTTAAGCATACAAAAAAAGTATAGCCAATAGTATAATGAATACACATCTACCCACTATCTTGCTTTGAAGTATAACATTTTGCCATTTTTGGTTCACATTTTTGTGTCCCCCCAAGTTAATCTTTTTATGCTGTTTTGTAATTTTGTGTCTGAGGCATCCTTCCCTGGTCTAAAGCCAAAGAAATATTTTCTCCCCAAAATATTAAATTTTTTCTTCTCATTTTAAAATTGTTAATCCAGGGGTACCTAGGTGGCTCAGTCAGTTAAGCATCTGCCTTTGGCTCAGCTCATGATTCCAGGGTCCTGGGATTGAGTCCCATATCCGGCTCCTTGCTCAGCAGAGAACCTGCTTCTCCCTCTCCCTCTGCCTGCTGGTCCTCTTGCTTGTGTGCTCTCTCTCTCTCTGTCAAATAAATAAATAAAATCTTAAAAATAATAATAAATAAAATTGTTAATCCATTTAGAATTTTTTGACTGTAGAGTGTAAGGTAATGGGCTAATTTTGTCTTATTTTAAAATTTGGATACCCAATAATCCCTGCAACACTTAGTAAAGGGTTCATTATTTCCTCACTGATTTTTTAAAAATTTTTTTTAAGATTTTTTTAAGTAATCTCTACACCTTATGTGGGGCTCAAGCTCACAGCCCCAAGATCAAAAGTTGCCCGTTCCACCAGCTGAGCCAGCCAGACATTCCCTCACTGATTTCTAATCAGTCATAATTCTTTCCATCCTATGTGCATCTTATTTCTCAGTTCTCCATTCTTTTCCATTGGCTATTTGTTTATCCATTCACCTAACCATCTTAATTGCTATAGTTTTATAGCTTTTTATATCTAGTAGAGTAAGTTCCCACTCACACAACTTTCTCCATTTTTTTTAAAGGTTTTATTTATTTACTTGAGAGAGAGAGAGAGAGAGACATAGTAAGAGAGGGAACACCAGCAGGGGGAGTGGCAGAGAGAGAAGCAGTCTTCCTGCGACCAGGGAGCCTGATGTAGGGCTTGATCCCAGGACTCTGGGATCATGACCTGAGCCAAAGGCAGGGGCTTAACAACTGAGCCACCCAGGCGCCCCTCTCCATGTTTTAACCATATATTTTTAGCCATATATTTATATAAGACTGCAAACAATGGGGACTTGACTCATCCCCACGTTGATATTCCACACAGCCCAGATGATGGCCAACTGTGTGCCCTGACAAGAACATGAGAAATTCTGCTCCCAATTAATACTGCGTTCTGAGGAGACAGGAACTTTCCTTTTAGGGAGAAGCAGAAAATATTACTGCAACCCGAATAGCCAATAGGTAAAAAAGAATTACGATGGTACTGGGAACCTTGCTTCATTACTGTTGAATTCGTGGGTAAATTTTGTTAAGTGTGTTGTCATTGGACAAGAAATGTCTTTGCAAGAATTTATATAGGCTCTCATGTCAATTTCATTATCTTGATTTCATTTTTGAGTGATTTTTAAGGAAGACAAGATACTTCTGGACATTTCTATTTAGCTTTCAGCTGAGAAGAAAGCCTGTTACTGTCATGAAGAGTCTTGTTTAAACACTTGGGAAACATCTCTTCAGGAGCAGCGAGGCTAGAGTAATGTGAGGTGGCACCTGTGATTGCACTGGAATCTGCCTGCGGCTACAGTTCTCATGTAAATTGATTAATGTGGCGATGCTTGTTTTAAAGCTGCAAAGGCTTCCAGGAGCACTGTTGAACCGAACCCCTCTGCTCAGTCTCTCTAGACTATTAACAAAGACATGATGGGAAATGGTCTACATAGAAGCCTGAGCAAGATATCTATCAATGTAATGCTTTGGGAGAGGAGGAATACAAGTGGAGTGAAAAATCCATTCAGAATAACAAGTGGGCTTTGTACTACGAGATGAAAAATGTAGGCTGATTTCTTTATGGAAAAAAACACACATTTATATTTGAGAATATCTTCACTCGGGTTTCCATACAACCTGAGAAAATTTTGTATTTACCTTAGAAGCTAGAATTATTTCAGTCAAATTGACTCTCTGAACTTTTCTCAAGATTTATGTCTTGGAATATATTTATGAAATTTCTGTTTTGGGGGCACCTGGGTGGCTCAGTCAGTTAGGCCTCAGACTCTTGATTTCAGCTCAGGTCATGATCTCGGGGTCATGGGATTGAGACCCGCTTCTGGCTCCACACTCAGCGGGGAGTCTGCTTCTCTCCTTCTCCCTCTGCCCTTCCCCTTGCTCTCTGTCTCTCTCAAATAAGTTACTTAGAAAGAAAGAAAGAAAGAAAGAAAGAAAGAGAGAGAGAGAGAGAGAAAGGAAGGAAGGAAAGAAGGAAGGAAGGAAGGAAGGAAGGAAGGAAGGAAGGAAGAAAGAAAGAAAGAAAGAAAGAAAGAAAGAAAGAAAGAAAGAAAGAAAGAAAGAAAGAAATTGCTGGTTTTGTAGATTAAAATGGCCAAATATCTGCAGTTTGTAAAGGTCAATTCTATACACTCGGCCATAACTGAGTCTCATAATTTCATTCAACAAACATTTACAGAGGGCCCTAATATGGTCTTTCTTCTCAAGCAACTCCCATTCTATTTGGAGATTCCAAAGTGTAAACAAATAATTGAAAAACAGAACGATAAATGCAATGATAGAGAAGGTACAGAATGACACAAAAGAAGGTGTGAAAGATTGAGCTCAGTCCAGTGAGGAAAGGTTTTGCAAAGCAGATGGTGTTTGAGCTGAGTAACTGGAAAGCAGTTGAGCCAGTTGAGGAACTGGGAGTGTCTTTACAGGTGGAGGGAACTACATGTACAAATCTTTGAGGCGTGAAACAGGATGCCAAGTTCAAGTAACAATGCTGTTAAATTATTTAGGCTGTTTGGATCAAAGCTAAAGGCTGCTGGAAAATAGGAGTAAGGACAGAAAATAAGAATGGAGAGAGGTTGAACAGGTGTGGTTTGTGGTGGGTCTCGGATGTCATACTATAGAGTAAGAATTTTGACTAAAGTAATAACAAATTTAAATGCCCTCAGCTGGTAGGCTAGTGAAAAGCTTTAAACTGGGAGGCAACATGCCCAACTTATCTTTTAGAAGGATAACTCTGTAAATGGAATGGTAGGGAGACTTGCTGAGCGGCTACAGGTATGAGGAACTAAGGTGACAGTTTGGAGACAGTATGGGGATGGAGAGGATGGGGAGGAGTGAGAGGTGTGATGACAGTAAATTCAAAAGAGCTTAGTTTCAGAATATTTTCTACCATTTGAGTTCTTTTTAAAAAGGTTACACTTTCCTTATTGAAAGTTTTTTTTAAGATTTTATTTATTCATTTGACACAGAGAGAGAGATTACAAGTAGGCAGAGAGGCAGGCAGAGAGAGAGGAGAGAGGAGGAAGCAGGCTCCCCGCTGAGCAGAGAGCCCGATGCGGGCCTCGATCCCAGGACCCTGGGATCGTGACCTGAGCTGAAGGCAGCGGCTTTAACCCACTGAGCCACCCAGGCGCCCAACCTTATTGAAAGTTTTAATTTGAGTAAAATAACTGGGTCAAGACTTTGTAAAATCTGCTTTCTAAATAGCTTTTTTGGTAAAGATTTTATTTATGTATTTGACAGAGAGAGAGAGAGAGCACAGCAGGAGGAGCAGCAGAGGGAGAGGGAGAGGGAGGAGTAGGCTCCCCACTGAGCAGGGAGCCCGATGTGTGACTCGATCCCAGGACCCTGGAATCATGACCTGAGCCGAAGGCAGACGCTTAACAACTGAGCCACCCAGGTGCCCCTTTTCTTTCTTTTTTAGACAGAGTGCAGATGCACAAGTGGGGGTGGGTGGGGAGGGGCAGATAGAGAGGGAGAGGGAGAGAATCTTAAGCAGTGCAGAGCCCCACTGGAAGCTTGATCTTATGACCCTGAGATCACAACCTGAGCAGAAACCAAGAGTCAGGCGCCCAACTGACCGAGTCACTCAGGCGTCCCTGGAAAAATGAATTAAAAAAATCAGTTTAGGGGTGCCTGCGCGGCTCAGTCAGCTTAGCATCTGTCTTTGGGGCAGGTCATAATCTCAGGGCCCTGGGATCAAACCCCATGTAGGGCTCTTCTCCATGCTCAGGGTGGAGTCAGCTTGTCCCTCTCCCTCTGCACCTCCCCCTACTCCTGCTCTCTCTCTCTCAAATAAATAAATAAATAAAATATTTAAAAATCAGTTTAATTGGTCATTCTATGCAGTTTCTGCTTGAGACATAATAGATATAACCACAGTCTACAAATCTTCCCCTCCAAGGGAACATTCTTTCTCTAGTTCTGAGGGAAAGCATTTCTGATATGGGAGAAAGGATTTTCATTCTTAAATGGGAGTAATAATGCCCACAGTGTTCTCATCTTCATGTCACCTGATAAAGGAAAAAGCTCATTTTTTTTCATTGTCTTCCTCCACCCCAGAAATCACCATCCATAAGAAATAATCTCAGAAATAAAAGGTAAATTTTTACATTAGTTTAATTATTAATTTGGGCAATGAGTACTTAAAGTTATATAGCCATATGCAAAATTTGAATAATAACATTTAACTGGCCAAATTCCTCCCATTTGTTCATGAAAAGTTGCCCAAAAAGTTAAGTAAACTAAATAAATCTTTTTCTAGAAATTTCTTTAGAGAGACTTTTAACTGAGGAAAAACATTATATAATGTGCTTTATTATAATGGACAGTGTTGTTTCTGGTCAACGGATGTTATCTGACAGGACAAATACTTGGCACAGAAATTACTAACACATTCAGAAACTAATCTTCCCTGAATTCAGCTTTGACTCAAAAGCTGGCTGTGGAATACACTACATTTGAAAACTCACATTAAAAAAAAAGAGAGAGTAGTTATTTCAGATTATTCAAGACTGCCCCATACATTTCTTTCAATAGTGAAAGTAATGTTTAAATTTCAGGGGCATGTCATTGTTTAAAACATATGTTGTGTTTTTATAAGTTTAGTCCTTTTTTATATCCCTGTCTTCATCAAAGAGAACTTGGTTATCTGATTCTGCTGCCATTGTTAATCTTCTGTAATTGGTTTCATATTCTAAGCCCCACACTCTAACCCACTTTGACTTTTTCAAGGTATATTTTTAATTTTCTTAAAATCAGCCAATGGTCTAATAAGAAAAATACTGTTTGTGAAATACTGTTTTAAACTTCCGTTACATTGATTGTAAAGTCTAAAAAAGGCTAATAAAATATAGGTTGCTTTTGGACTGGATAGCTGCTGTTTCAAAGGGTTGTTTGTTCTAAATAAACACTGGACTTTAAAAGGAAAAAATCCTTCTGTATGCAGTCACATTTGGCATTAAGTAGTTCTAAAAATTTTTTTCAGAAAAGGCAACAATTGGCCCGAAGGTAAAGCCAGACAAATTCTGGATCTGTGGGATACAGCTCATTCTTTCTTCATCCCTGTTGAGGAACATGACAGGCAGCAACACAAAAGCTAGTCTGCACCAAATTCAAAGTTATTTCCTGACTATCTTAACTACGTATTGCTGCTTACACTGCCCCAACTTCATGGCTTAGTACACAGCCCTCTGATTTGCTCACAAATTTATGGATCAGCAATTTGGTCTGGGTGTTCAGCTGGCTGGTTCTTATTTGGTCTTGCCTGGGTTCCCTCAGCTGCAGTCATCTGGCATGGAGGCTGGAACTGGAGTGTCTAGGACAGCCTCACTCACATATCTGGGGTTACTGCGAGCTATAGGTGGGCCTCTTTCTCCATTGGTCTCTTATTCTCATGGAGACCACTTGGTAGTTTCAAAGTTCCAAGAAAGTGAGAATTCTCACAAAATCACTTCCACAGCATTCCATCAAAGTAAGGCACAAGGCAAGCTCAAATTCAAGATGGAAAAATATTCTCCACCCCTTGATGGGAAGAGATGTAAAGGCATACTTCACTGGAGTGTATGTGGAAAGAATACGTGACTGTTTTTTCCCAGTCTACCACACTAATGATGGCTCAAAATTCACAAACAATATGGAAAAAGATTGGTCAGTTTTATTATGTAAAAAAAAAACTCTTGTACTACAAAAACACTGTAAGTAAAGTAAGAAGATGAATGAGAAACTTGGAAAATACTTATAATTTATATCGGACAGAAGTTTGCTATCTCTAGTACAGAAAAATGTTGTTTAAAATAGAAAAGTAAAAAAAAATAGAAAAGTAAAGGACTAACAACACTATAAAAAATGCATTGGAGGAGCGCCTGGGTGGCTCAATTGGTTAAGCCTCCAACTCCTGATTTCAGCTCAGGTCATGACCTCAGTGTTGTAAGATGAAGCCCCGTGTTGGGCTCTGTGCTGGGCGTGGACCCTGCTTATGATTCTCTCTCTCCCTCTCCCTCTGACAGCACCCCCACTCTATCTCTCAAAAAATTTTTTATTTAAAAAATGCATTGGAGATATAAACAGAAACTTTGCAGAAAAAGAAATGTACATAGCCCTTAACCAAATGAAAAAATGTTCAACCTCACTCTTAATAAAGAAAATGCAAATTAAAACCATGCTGAGTTGTAAGTTTTCATCTATCATACCTATCAAAAATCCAAATGTTTGACAATACACTCTGACAGGAAACAGGCACTCACATACTTTGTTATTTTGGGAATACAAAATAGTATGACTCCTATGGAAGGACTCTTGTAATAGGTAGCAAAATTACTTATCTATTTGATCTAGCAATCTCTCTTTCAGAAATCTATCCTTGTGAAACACCGGCAAAAATGCAAGAAGACATTTTGCAGGAAGGTATTCATTGCAGCAATATTTGTGATTGCAAATAAGAAAAACAACTCAAATGTCCGTCAGTAGGAGACCATTGAGTAAATCATGGTACCCACACATGTAGCTCCATCCAACTGTAAAAAGTAAGGAGAACTAGGGGCACCGGGGTGCCTCACTCAGTTGAGCATCTGACTCTTGGTTTCGGATCAGGTCATGATCTCAGGGTGGTAGGATGGAGCTCCAGGTAGGGCTCTGTGCTCAGTGGGGAGTCTACTTGAGATTCTCTCTCTCCCTCTGCCCTCCCCACCCCCGTGCTTACTCTCTAAAATAAATAAATAAATCTTTAAAAAAATCATGAGAACTATCTCCATGTACTACAATAGAGTTATCTCCAGATGCATAATTAAATGAAAAAAAAAGCAAGGTGGGGAAATATATGTATAGTATAATACTGTTTATCTAAGAAGGAAGGGTAACATATATGTGTGTGTGTGTGTAGTACACCCAAAAATATTGACAGAGAAAACCCCACAAAGTTTTATAGTTCATAGGGAAATGGAAGGAATAAAAAGGTAGACTTCTCTGTATATATCTTGCTCCATAGATTTGACTTGAGAATCAAGTAAGTAGTTTACGTTGTTATTAAGAAATTTGGGGATGCCTGAGTGGCTCAGTTGGTTAAGCAGCTGCCTTCAGCTCAGGTCATAAACCCAGGGTGCTGGGATCGAGATCCAGTTCCCGCTTTTGGCTCATGTCATGATCTTGGGGTCATGGGATTGAGCCCCGTGACGGACTCTGGACTCGGCGTGGAGTCTGCTGGAGATTCTTTCCCTCTCCTCCTCCCTCCCCCTATGCTCCTCACTACTCCTACTCAGGCTCTTTCTCTCTCTAAAATAAATAAATAAATAAAATCTTTAAAAAAAAAAGGAACTTAAGCAAATATTGACCAACTGCAATTTGTGGACTTTAATTGGATTCTAATACAAAGAACAAACTGAAGGAGGGAAAACGCTTTTGAGGCAATTGAAGAAATTTGATCACTGACTATATAATTAGTAATATAAAGAATTGTTATTGTTATCATTATTATTTTACATACAGGCAGCGGTGGTGGTAGAAGATAGGTGGGACTAAAAATACAGGATTTGCTGAGAGTCAATAACTGGTAATTGGGATGTAGGTCCCATGAAGATCCCTTTATACTGTTCTCACCACTTTTGTTTGAAATTTTCCACAATAAAATGTTAGAAAGAAAAAATGTATTTAAATTATTTTTTTAAGATGAGGAAATCCTTCTTTTTGAAAAACTTCTGGTGGACATTATTGTGTCTGAATAAAATATTTAGAATTGTGGTGATTCATCCTGCGAATATGAGGAAAGCCTACCAAGGATAAAGCCAAACATTCTTGATAATAAAGCAGAATAATAGAAACAACCTGGTTCTTGATGACTGAGCCACAGAATAAGCCAACCTTGGAGCAGCTCAACCTCTGGACACTGAGTTATGTAATAACTGTTTTTGTTGTTTAACCCATTTTGAGTTGGTTTCTGTTATTTGCAGCAGAAACCCTCCTAAGC
The DNA here is from genome assembly GCA_002007465.1 of Ailurus styani. Lineage (NCBI taxonomy): Eukaryota > Metazoa > Chordata > Mammalia > Carnivora > Ailuridae > Ailurus > Ailurus styani. The sequence continues at coordinate 949,347 of LNAC01000475.1, forward strand.
AAAACAGCAGAGAAGAATGTGTTTTTGCATGGATGTTGAAGACATAGATGTGGTAGAGGGTTGTGTTTCTGCTTTCTCTTACAGAATGTTTGGTAAAACAGATTTCTCTTGCAGAATGTTTGGTAAAACAGCATCCCTTAATTGTGCCCTAGGTCTTAGGCTTATGAGTCTAATGCAGAGTTAACATTGAGACAAATTCAAAACAAATCCAAGGTACATCCTTACCTCAGAGTTAAACATTGTTCTGCAATGATTAAGTCCATATAGTTACCGTTTCTTTGTACTTCTCAAATTCCAGAGGCATTAAGCCAACAGTATATCAACTTTCACCTGAAAGCATACCTTATTTTATTGTGTTTCATGGATATTACATTTTTTATAAACTGAAGATCTGTTGGCAACTTTGCATGGAGCAAGTCTATCACTACCATTTTTTTTCCTTTTTTTTTTTAAGGTTTCGTTTATTTGAGGGAGAGGGAGAGTGTGCACACAAGCTGGGGGGAGGGGGAGGGGCAGAGGGAGAGGGAGAGACAGACTCCCTGCTGACCAGGGATCCTGATGCAGACCTCCGTCCCAGGACCCTGGAATCATGACCTGAGCTGAAGGCAGATGCTTAACCCATTGAGCCACCCATGACGCCTGCTACCATTTTTTTTTTCCAACAGCATTTGCTCATTTTTGTGTGTCTGTGTCACATACTGGTAATTCTTGCAATATTTCAAACTTTTTCATTATTATTAGATTAATTATGGTGATCTGTGATCAGTGACTACTACTTACTGAAAGCTCAGATGATGATCAGCATTCTTTTTTAGCAAGAAAAGTATTTTTTTTAAGTAGACGTCACATCCAACATGGGGCTTGAACTCACAACTGCAAGATCAAGGGTCATATGCTCTACCAACTAAGGCAGCTTGATGTCATGACCCTGAGATCACTACCTGAGCTGATATCAAGAGTCGGACTCAGGCGCCTGGGTGGCTCAGTGGGATAAAGCCTCTGCCTTCGGCTCAGGTCATGATCTCAGGGTCCTGGGATCGAGCCCCCATCGGGCTCTCTGCACAGCAAGGAGCCTGCTTCCTCCTCTCTCTCTGCCTGCCTTTCTGCCTACTTGTGATGTCTCTCAATCTGTCAAATAAATAAACAAATAAAATCTTTAAGAAAAAAAAAAGAGTCGGACTCAACCAACTGAGCCACCCAGGCACCCCAGACCTAACTTCTATATGACTGAAAATAAAAAAATCCATTTGACTTTCTTTATTGCAATACCTGCTTTTTTGCAGTGTTCTGGAGCCAAACCTGGAATATCTCTGAGATAGGCCCGTATAGTCCATCCTGGTTTACCCCGGGTGAAAATCTCAGCAATCACGTTGCTACAGAATGCCAAGAACTAGCAATCTTCCATCAACCACCAGTGATGAGGTCCTCGTTACCACTGAGCTGAAGAATGACACAATTCCAGAATCCTATTCTTAGCATCTGCCTTCAAGCGTCTGCCACATCCGGTACCAATGATCTTAGGTGGAGTTCCCTAGAAACAGCAGGAATTTGGGGGCCAGAGATCTATTGGAGAGGTGCTGTTGGGAGAACAGTAGGGAGGAGAGGATAGGACAGGCGAGAAAAGCTAAGCGAAGATGTAATCTAGATTGGAAACCAGCTTCAACCTAAGCCTGCCAGGGAGCTCTGGAGTAGGAGTTGTCGCAGAGTTGACCCCAGTTTGGTCTCACTGTGATGCTCAGCTGTTGGTTGTGAGCTATCTGGAGTGAGGATAGGGTGTGTGTGTACCACTCGCAGAAACTGGGAGTAAAAGGACCAGGTAAGGGGATCCAGGCAGAGTATCAGCAGCAAGCACCACAACACCCCAACTTACTCCAAGTAAGAGCCCAAATCCTACAAGACCCTGCATGATACAGCCCATCCCTGCAGACCCACTGCATTCTTCCCAAAATCATCTCCAACCACCCTCTCTCCTTTTCACTCCACTTTAGCCTCGTGGCCACCTTACAATTCCTCAAATTCTCCAGCATGTTCATGCTTCAGATCCTTTGCATTTCTCTGTTTCCTCATCTGGAATCGCTCTTCTTCCCCTATTCCCCCACGTCTTCATGACTAGGTCCCTTGTATATTCTTCAGGTTTTTACTCACTAGACAGCCTCTTATTAAGGCTGTCTCTGGCCATCCCATCTAGAATTACACCTTTCACCCCTAACCAACGCTTATAGATAAATCCCTTCCCTTTTACTACTTTTCTTTTTAAACACCCAGAAAAATCTCATATACTTTATAGTTTTCTTATGTAGTTTATTATCTGATCATATTCTAGAATATAAGTTGGGAAAGGTAGGAAATTTTGTCTTCTTTTTTTTTAACCTCAACACTTAAAAGAGTGCCTTATAGGTTATAGGTACTCACTTAGTATTTGCTGAATACATAAATGAATGAATGAATGTTTGATTGATTGATTCCTGGCACTAAGTAGAAATCCTCACTAAACATTGTTTAAAATGAAATAAATTGAAATGAAAGATGTTGGCCCTGGCCCTCATGCAATATGGTCAGAACAGACATGTACATTGCTATAAACAGAATTCTCCATAGATTATATGGGTTTTTTTTTTTAAGATTTTATTTATTTATTTGACAGAGAGAGAGAGAGAGAGAGAGAGAGAGAAAAATAAGCAGGGGGGAAGGGTAGAGGGAGAAGGCAGCTCTCCACTGGGCAGGAAGCCTGATACAGGACTAGATTCCAGGATACTGGGATCATGACCTGAGCCAAAGGCAGATGCCCAATGAACCGAGCCACCCAGGTATCCCCGTATGTTTTCTTTGATTGTTCATGCAATGCTGTAAGTGAATCTACAGTCAATATTATAACATATATTTTATATTATACGTGACCTTTAATATTACAGACTATAGATTATTTACACATTAAATATTAGTAAATAAATATTAGTGAATAAAAACAGAAGTACTGGGGCGCCTGGGTGACTCAGTGGGTTAAGCCTATGCCTTCGGCTCAGGTCATGATCCCAGAGTCCTAGATCAAGCCCCACATCAGGCTCTCTGCTCAGCAGAGAGCCTGCTTCCCCTTCTCTCTCTGCCTGCCTCTCTGTCTACTTGTGATATCTCTCTGTCAAATAAATAAATTGTTAAAAATAAATAAATAAACCTCATGGGGCCATTAAAAAAAAGAAACACTAATGATTTTCTAATTTTATTTAAATGAGTTCAAATCAAAACTCAAGAATCTAGATTAAGATACATTAAGGTGCAGGTATAGAAAAATTAAAGTGAATGCAGATCATATAGATAGCTCAATTCCTATGATATAAAACTGAAATGCAAAGATGGAACTCTGTAAGCTCTTTACTACAATGTCATATTCTGATCTGAGAGAGCAGGAAACTATTAAGACCCGTAAAATCTCAAGTCTCTCAACCCCCAAATCTATCAGTAGATACCAAAAATCTTCAAGGCATATTCAAGTTTTCTAGCAAAGAAGCCTATTCTAAAACTATGATGACTGAAACTACAAAAGCACCTATCAGACGCTCGATGGCATTTTTTCTGCTGAAGGGTCCATCAGCAAGAGATTAGCCTTGAGCCGGGGCAGCCTCATTGGAACCAACACTGGCTTCCTCCTGTAAATCATCCCTAACAGAGGATTCTGATTCAAGGGGAGGATTCTTTCCTTCTCGTTCAGCATTTTCACCAGAGCTTTCCTCCTCTGCGGTTCCTTTATCATCATTTCCCGCAACAGCTCCATCCAAAGTTGCATTCTGAACCTCTGAGGGCATTTCGGCCACGTTGACTTCTGTGGTCACGCCCAGCGCGGTGTCTGTCACCTCTGCCGGCACTTTAGCACCGACGGCATCGGACTCCGCGGGAGCAGCCTCCACATCCCCCGGACATGCTGCAACTGTAACATCTGGAGTATCTTCCGCATCTACCTCTGGAACTTCCACTGCAGACACTTCACACACTTCTGAACTTGCTTTTTCAGCTCCCGCCACGTTCTCTTTTTCACCTTTAAGATTTAGTCCATTAAGCAAAGGGTTAATTTAAAGAGCATGGGAATACAGTGGAAGTCTGCGCAGTCATTTTTAAAAATGAGATAAAGCTATCTATACTGATATGAAATGGTCTTCAAGAAAGCCTGTTAAGTGAAAAAAGCAAGGAAAAGAGCAATGTATACCGTAGGATACTATTTGTGCTAGGACAAAAGGAGATAAGGTATACCTAGATAGTTTTTATTTGCAAAGACTCTCTAGGAGAATACAAAGAAGCTGGTATTATTGATTCACTCTGGGGAGGGAAAATGGGGATCTGCTTTTTCATAAACCCTTCTGAACCTGTTAAACTTTTAAAAAAAGTTTACAGGGGTGCCTGGGTAGCTCAGTCATTAAGCGTCTGCCTTCGCAGGTCATGATCCCAGGGTCCTGGGATGGAGCTCTGCGCCGGGCTCCCTGCTCTGTGGGAAGCCTCCTTCTCCCTCTCCCACTCCCCCTACTTGTGTCTCCTTTCTCACTGTGTCTCTGTCAAATAAATAAATAAAATCTTTTTAAAAAATTTACAAATATTATTTATTTAAATACAAGGAACATGAAAATAAACAGCCAACCTTTCATGTGAAATAGCATGGAAAAGCCGCCAACTTACTAGTTGATGACTGAGCAATCACAATCCTCTTTCAACCTCAGTTTTATCATCTGTAAAACTGGGATACTGATAATATCTGCCTCAAAGAGCTATTGTGAGGATTGATTAAAATCATGTGTATGATAAGTGGTTTAAAGCCAAAAGTGCAGAGGTGCCTGAGTGGTTCAGTCGGTTAAGCGTCTGCCTTTGGCTCAGGTCATGATCCCGGAGTCCTGGGATCAAGCCCCAGAGTTCGGCTCCCTGCTCAGTGCGCTCGCTTTCTCTCTCTTTCTCTCAAATAAATAAAATCTGAAAAAAAGAAAAAAAAGAAAAAAAACAAAAGTGCGGACCACCTGGGTGGCTCAGTAGGTTAAGCACCCGACTCTTGGCTTTGGCTCAGGTCATGATCTCAGGGTTGTGAGATCAAGGCCCTCAGTGGGCTCCAGGCTTATCGGGGAGTCCGTTTGTGATCCTCTCTCTCCCTCTGACCATCCCCCCAAATAAATAAATAATAAATAGTGCTACGGAAATGCTAACTTTCATTATTATTATAATGAGCCTTCTCATGATTACATTCAGCGATATTTTTATGATATTCCATTTCTTATTATTGTCAGGACTAAAAGGTTAAGATTGGTTCATAAGTAGCTAATATCTGTCCCTAAAAAGTGATCAAAGTAATCGATAATAGTGGCATTATAATTGAGATTGAAAAAAAAGTATTTAAAGCAAGCAGTTTAAGGCAAAAAATATATATGAGGGTGAAAATGTAAAATTTCTGTTCTAGTAGTTGCCATTTTATCAATCAGATCAACTGAGGGACTTAATAGACATGATCGATCGTACTAATGTCAAGTGCACTTAGGACAAAGACACACGGGCAATCTTAGCCAAAACTGAAACAAAAATTAGTTTTATGATTTAAAAAAAATAATGAGGGAAATGAGAGGTGAAGCTGCTGAGAGAGACAGATACTAAAATTATGCCCGCCTGAATGGAAGCCTGAGTAGGGGAAAGTAATATTACCAAACAAAGAATTCAAAATCACTGGTCAGCAGTACAAATGTAAAACGTTTCATTTATCTAATGCACTCATCCAAAACATATAACAATATTCTTTAGGTTTTGGTTGGGCTTTCCCTTTTGGAATGAACTCCTGCCCAAAGCCATTCTGTCAAGTTACTAAAGAAGCTAAAAGCAAACAGTGTTCATAGCTAGACTAAGATCATGGAAATCAGTGCCTCAAGGGAATAAAATAATAAATCCACTTTACCTTGAAATGGATGTAACTCTGCTTTGGTTTTTTCTTTCAAATTTGTTACACGTTCCGTGTGTTTGCCTTGCTCTGATGTGACCATCTTGTAAGTCTGAAAGTAAATGTGTGTTTAAGTTTATGTCTTGAGCTCTAAGATTCAACATGCCAATTTCAAAGGTATATACAATTCAAAGAGAAACCAATGTACACCACCTACTCTTGCTTCTCCTTTGGAAACTTGCTATTAAGTGGAACACTTTACAAAGGAAAGAAACAAAATGCTCTCACAGGAGTCAACGATAACAGAAAACACAAAGTAGATACAAAGATGACGACAAAGAAGAAAAAAATTATGCTAGAATCAAAATATTCTGACAAGCATTTATAGATATCCCCTGGCATTTATCCCAGAGAAATGGGAACTTATGTCCACACAAAAACCCATACACAAATGTTCAAGGTTGCTTTATTTGTAATAGCCCTAAGCTAGAATCAGGCTGGGGGGGGGTCCTACAACAGGTGAATGGTTAAGCAAACTGTGGTACATCCATAACATGGAACGCCACTCAGGATTAAAAAGAAATGAACTCTCAATACAGGTATAACAATTGGATGAATCTCCAGGTCATTATGCTGAGTGAAAAAAGCCAGTCTCAAAAGGTTATATACCTCATTATTCTGTTTATGTAACATTCTTGAAATGGAAATTTATAGAACTAGAGAACAGATTTGTAGTTGCCAGAGCTAGGAAGAAGGGAGGAAAGGACAAAAGAGACTGAGGGCAATTATAAAGGACTACACAAGGGATCCTACATCTTGACAGTGGTGGTGAATACATGAATCTACATGTGACACAACTGCCCAGAACTATATACACACACGCGTGTGCACGCACACACACACAAAGTGAAAGTGAAAGTGGTGAACTATGAATAAGGACAATGGATTTTATCAATGTCCACTTCCTGGTTGTCATATTGGATTACTGCTATAAAAGATGTTAATCACTGGGGAAGTGAGGCAAAGACTCTATGAAATCTCTCTGTTCTTACAACTGCATGTCAAACTCAATCATCTCATAATCAAAAGTTTGAAAAAAATCTTCCAAAATGGCCTATTTGTAGACCCTAATGAAGATTCCTTAAGTAAGCTAGAGTTACTCCTTAAAAGTACAACTATGACCTGACCATCGGTTATTTCAGAAACAGAACTGAGAATAAAGCTATCTTAATCATAGATCCAATGTGCAGGCTTCCTCTCATTTCATATTCAAATAGTCCTGTCTGGCCTGTATTCATATTAGCCAATGATATTTTAAAAAATGAAAATCTCACTAGTTAGATAATACTGATTATATTATCTCAGCTTTTAAAAATGTTAGTAGGGATTTATCACTTAGCAGTAGGATTACAGATTTTTACAATATGTATATTTATATATGTGTTCTCTAAATTTTTAATAATCAAAACCCAAGCATCTCATTAAAAATTATACTTTGCAAATTACAAACCATTTAGAATGTTAGAATGTTAGAATTAGACTGTGAAAATGGAAACGATATTGAAGTAGCCCCTAACAAAACCCACAGTTTGGTGAATTCCGACTTGAATCATCTGGGTTTGAAACCTGCAGAGCCAACAGGATCAGCAGGAACGGTGGTCACCATTTCTGAATAAGAGCAGGGAATACTTTCCTAGTAGGGTGGGAGCTCCTGAGAGCTCAAACCACTATGCTGAGTCGACAGGCTCCACGCTCAGTACAGAAAAGCTGAGCCTGGGTGGAGGTTCACGTTCCTGCAAAGGCCATCCCAGCAGTGACAGCCCAAGAACACTGCTTTTTTGTTGTTGTTGTTCAAGGGGCTAAAACACAAGGTAAGAAGAAAGACTAGTTTAGGCAGAATCGAAGAGATGAGGATATTAGCATGATTCATACTTGTGTGTGGCCGAGAGAATCTAGCTTTTCCAAATATAAGGTGGTCAAACAGAGTTGAAAAAAGGCCTATCCAAAGAGGCCTTTGGAAAGCCTCAAATCTAGACTTTGGAAGTTACTTCCAAATGATATTACTTATTATATGTAAGTGTTTAAAATATCCCACAAACATCTCAGACCCTCAAAAAATTGATGTGATCTGGGCCTGCCTCAGATTCTATGAGGCTCTCATAGTAGATTTTACTTGGAAATGGAAAACTGGCTAGTGAGCACCTCCATGGATTCAACTCAGATGAATCTAGTATAGAACGTATTTTAGTATAGGATAAGGAAGGGAAGGGGGGGCTTGAATACAGGTTTTCAAGTGCCTCACATTCTGCATTTCCTCCTGACAAGAGCCTAAGATTCTTGGGAATTGAGGCTTCCTACATTCAAGAGTAAAACCACATATTCTCAGAGGTGGAAAGGGACTTGGAGTTCATCGCCTTGTCCAACTTCCACTCCCATTGTGAGAGAACAAGGCCAGAAGGGCTTGAAGGAGCAGCCAGTTTACGACCTTTCTGTTTATGATTGCTCTTGCAAAGAAAGATTTAGTGGACTGGAGAAATTCACGTCTGGCACTAATAAGCACAATTATGGGCACAGTGCGTTCCAGATGAAATTCCAGCTCCTCACATAATCACATGGCCCAGTCCAATCTCTGTTTCTCCAATGGCCTACTTCCAACAATAGTAGTCCGGGCAGTGAATTCAACATTAAGCAGTAGATGGTAGAAGGAAAGGAATCTGGGTATGAGTGACAGCTGATGGATCGGTGGAGGACAATAATATAAGTGACATATTTGAAGTTTCCTGGTTTCTTGAGGCTCTCAAAATTCTGAAGATTAGGATAAGTTATTTTGGTTTGGCCATCTACATACAAACTGCTCCTAGTTATGCCTAAAGTCCCTTTATGCATATCTCTGTGAGGTCAAATCAAAATTTAGTGACTCTTGCGTACTCTTAGGGTTTCTTTTTTTTTTTTTTTAAAGATTTTATTTATTTATTTGACACAGAGAGAGAGATTACAAGTAGGCAGAGAGGCAGGCAGGGAGACAGGGAGAGGAGGAAGCAGGCTCCCTGCTGAGCAGAGAGCCCGATGCGGGCCTCGATCCCAGGACCCTGAGATCATGACCTGAGCCGAAAGCAGAGGCTTTAACCCACTGAGCCACCCAGGCGCCCACTCTTAGGGTTTCTGAAAAATTTATATTTATTTTACTTTTGCTCACAATGATTCAATTTTGATTTATAAATTTTATGACAAAATGGGGAATGATTCAACAGACTTATTATCACTTATTTAATGCACAAATATTTCATCATTTTAGCTCTAAAATCATACTATCAAAAGCTTCATTTTTCAGTGATTACCTGGGAGGAGTGGGTAAAACATTCTTTTAATTTTTTTTTAAGATTTTATTTATTTATTTGACAGAGAGAGAGAGATCACAAGTAGGCAGAGAGGCAGGCAGAGAGAGAGGAGGAAGCCGGCTCCCCGCTGAGCAGAGAGCCCGATGCGATGCAGGCTTCTATCCCAGGACCCTGAGATCATGACCTGAGCGGAAGGCAGAAGCTTTAACCCACTGAGCCACCCAGTGCCCAAGAACATTCTTTTAATTTTGCATATGTCTATTTTGAATTTTTAAAAAATATATGAATACATATTACCTTTTTAAAGTAATGAAGGTATATAAAGATATATAAAACTAATAAAAGCTACGGAGATAGTAAAAAGAGGAAAAGAGTGAATAGGTGGAACACAGGGAATTTTTAGGGCACTGAAACTATTCTGTATGATACTATAATGGATATATTGTTAAATATTTGTCCAAACCCATAGAATGTACACTACGGACTTTAGTTAGTTATAATGTATTGATATTGACTCATCAGTTGTAACAAATGTACCACACTAATGTGAGACTGTTGATGGAGGGAGTGTTGAGAGGAGGCATAAGAGCTCTGTACTTTCTGCTGATTTTTCTGTAAACCTAAAATGTTCTTTAAAAAATAGTCTCTTGGGCATCTGTTGGCTCAGTCAGCTAAGTGTCTGCCTTTGGCTCAGGTCATGATCCCAGGATCCTGGGATCAAGCCCACATCAGGATCCCTATAAATAAAATCTTTCAAAAAATAGTCTATTAATTTAAGTTAATCTTTTAAAACAGTTCTTGTTTAAATGTTAATAACAGTACCTACCTTACAGAATTGCTGTAATTATTAAATGAGCCGTGAGTCTGTCATATGATAAACACTCAAACGTCGACTATTATTAGTAGTATTTATAATAACATCATTATTTAAAAGATTTTATTTATTTTAGAGAGAGAATGAGAGGGAGCATGAGGGGGGAGGGTCCGAGGGAGAAAAAGACTCCCTGCTGAGCTGGAAGCTTGCAGGACTTAATCCCAGGACTCCAGGATCATGACCTGAGCCAAAGGCAGTCATTTAACCAACTGAGCCACTCAGGCGCCCCTAATAACATCATTTTTACTGGAGGTCACCCATACTTGGCAGTGTATGGTGTGTAAGAAATGTTGATTTCACACCTAAAAATTTTTTTCATAATCTTGTATATTTAATTCATCCCATGTCCTGACCTTGACAATGCTTTGAGTTTTATCATAGGTTGTAAAATATATGAATTCCTGAACATTATGGTTACTTTAACACTTACATAGTATCCGCCAGCACTGACTGTGACACCTACAACCAGATAATAGATCATATTTGATCCAGATGATCCAAGCCATTTGTTGGACGACATCCAGCGAAGAGATGCTAGGAAAACAAGTTGAAACATAGTTAGCTCCACCACTTAAGCAAAACTATTTAAAATAATTTTACCTTAAAAAAAATTTCCCCTTCAGTGAATTATTAACATCAAATAATTTTAGCTTAAGGGAATACAGTATCACAAGGTAGGATAATAATTCCATATGACATTTTCCCATTCTCATTTGATAAGTATTTATGAAACCTGTCACCTTTGTGTTTAGCATCATGCTTTTTTGGAAAGAGTGCGGGCATGGGTAAGGAGAAATGACAAAAGCACTGAACAATTTTAACACCCAAATAAGAAGCAAAAGAAGTTCATTTGCTGTATGTACTCCGCTATAGGATTCAGTGGAAAAGATTATTTTTCCAAAAATTGAATTAAATATATTTGCACTTAAAACTTACATGTTAAACAAAACATGTTGAAGTCCAACACATTTCTACAAATCTATGATACAAACATCTATGTAGGCAGAAATCTTAATTTTTCTAACAAAAGCCTTTAAAGATGAGCAGATAAAAACTTGTTTAAGACAAGATGTTACAACATGGTCATGTTTGAAGCAGAAGTACAATTTTGTACAAACTAATAGAAATAGATAAGAGTACTGTATTATTACATCTAAATACATAAAACTTGTATACATACCATATGCCCTGGAATTGAAATTTTTATAATAGACTCAGAGCTAGAAAGAGCTTAAAGTTCATATAGCTCAAATTCTTTATTTTCGAGGTAAAAAAGTAGAGACATATATTTATTCACTCAACAGAGTTGAGCACCTACTAAGTGTTTGGTCTTGTCAGAATCACTAAGGATAGAATTGTGAACAAGACATACAAGGTCCTTAGCCTCAAGTAGTTCACAGTGTAGAAGGAGGGATGAAATGTACAAATAACCGAAATGCAATGTGACAAATGCTGGAACTGAAGCAAGCAGAAGTTGTAACAACAGCATGAAAATTCAGTGTAAAACCTTCAGCTACTTGGCTCAAGGGACCTGTCACAATTAGAGAGACATCACCTGGGTTTTGAAGGAAAGTAGAGGAGACTGTCAGATTAATAAGGGGAGAGAAAATTGCACCAGAGGCAGAAGGCACCGCAGCACATGCAAGATCAGGAGAGCTGGAAAAGTGCAAAGTAATTGGATGTGGCCTGACACAGAGGATGTGTGTGAGGACCAGGAAGAAGTTTTGATTTGCAGGGGCTAAATCTTAAGACATTTGCCCTGATTACAAACCTTTGTACTAGCAATACTGGAAAGATTTCCTGTATGTGTTTCCAGTTTGGCTAGAAATGACCATCTCTTGGAAAAAATATTTTTCCCCCATCAATATAGTCAAAAAGACTATCATAAGAGGGTATGGCTTTGACTTGTAGTGGGGCTTTTGTTGGTTTAAAAATACATTTGTTACTAAACAGGGACTATGTAGCTACTGTAGTTGTCAACCAGACATAAATATCAAAAAGATTATTTTAAATAGGAAGCAAGAAAGAAAATTATCAGAGATGTAAGTAAAGACTTAAACACATACAATTATGACAGTTACTTAAAAGAACAATGAAATGGGAAATATTTAATAAAGATTAAATTGGATCATGTCCATTTAATGTGAAATAGATATTAGAAGTTTTGCAGGAGAATATTTGCTTACCTGAGAAAATATTTACAATATATGAAATGCAAAGTTATAGCAAAATAATCTATACGGGACTATTTTAGTTTGTGGAAGTAATGTGCATAAGAATAAAATGCAAGAGGAAAAAAGTTCTGGAACATTATATATACTAAAATATAAATGGTGGTATTCTTTGAGTGGTATGATTACAGGTGACTTCTATTTTGCCTTTCTGCATTCCTTCCAATGACCTATCACAAGCCCCAATTATTTACTCATTAAAAAGTCACATCTTTAAAAGCAAAAGCCAGAGAACACAATTTGATGAAGCACAGCTAAAATTTTACCCTTCAGTTCATCAAAACAGAAAGAACCAATAAAAAGGCCAATTAATGTCCATGACTGAAGCCAGATTCCCGGTCAATAATAGTTCTTCAAATACATAAACAAATCAATGCTACGAAAAAAAGTAATTAGATGAAAATAAAAGAAAGATCAATGCTGCTACAGCCAGTATTGCTAACTACCGATTTAAAATTTTTAACCTACTTTTCTCTTATCCAGGTTGGGGAAGAAATGATCTGAAACGCGTCGCTACAAAAGAGGTGTGTGTGTTTGTGTCTGAAGACCGCGGTGCGTACGGGAGATCACGCCGAAGGCCACGGTCAGGAGGGCTCATCTTTCCCCCCTCCGCACCCCCAATCACAACGGCCTCGTTATCTGCAGAAGTTTAAAATTAATGGCTTCTATTTCGTCAGTGAAAAAATGCTCTATCTTACTCAGTATAAAGATCAAGGAAAACGAAGATGCCTTATTCTGTCATCTGTGAGACCACGACTTCCTACCAGTATTTTAAGAGAAAAATGAAGCTAGCTGGACAGACCTTCCTTCCCTCCCACCACCACCAGCACCACTACAGGCTTCGTCAAAGTGGGGGGGGAAACTGGCCCATGGAATTTTCCGCGGGAGTGTTTCTCGGCTCAGACGCACGCTCTGGGCTAAACTACCTCAGAAGCCTTCGGAAGTGAGGCGAGGTGCAGAGAAAACGAAGAACTTTCCAAGAGGTTGTCTAAGACCGCTGGGCTAAGCAGGACGGAACAGCCAGGGGGGCCCGAGGAGGTCTAGGAAGGAGCCGCTGGGGCAGAACTGCGCGGGGGCGCAAAGCCCGCCCGTGGGCCGCTAGCAGCGGAGGAGAAACGCGCGTGCTCACGCTTATTAAGCCCCTGCAAGGTCCCAGGCAGGATAGTAGGCGCTTTCGTAATTCTCAAGTTTTAGTCAAGAAGCTTCCAGCTTGCACTACCACTTCCCCTTTAGGAAATTTCTGAATGCTATCCCTCTTCTCATACATCCCCAAATCTAAAGGTGACGGATACTAGGACGGCAGCGCCAAACAGCTGGATAGCTGCAGGTGTCCGCGCATCCCCAGCGAAAGTGCTTCGAAGGCCCCGGGAGTTCCGGCTCGGGAGTTCCGGCTCGGAGCCCCGAACAAGCCAGGAGTTTATTTACTCGGGAGCATTTAGCCAACATTTAGGGGGCCCGCACTCCCTCCCGCGCCCTGCCCGGCTCCATCGTGCCACCCGTTCCTCTGCTTCCTCGTGAAGTTGGAGGGCGCACAGGTCCTTATACTAATCAAAGGAGTAAGCTACGCGCGCGTTAGTCAGGCATTTTTCTAAGCACTTTTAACTGCATATTAACTCATTAACACCCACAACCATTACTGTCCCCGTTTTAGAGATGAGGAAACAGGTGAAATCACTTGCGTAAGATCAAGATTCGAACCCAGGAAGCCTAGTCCGGATTCCGAAGCCGCGCTGGAAAGGTTCCCTACTCCCCAAGTCTTCAAGAACTTCAGGTCATTCTTCCCGCGGCTTTCCTCCGTTTCTTCCCCTAGCTCCAACCCCAGGCTCCTGCCGTCGGACCGGGTTTGGGCCCCCGGGTGCCGGCGGGCACGAGGACGCCGGCAAATCCGCGCGCGAGGCACCCGCCCTCTTCAGGCTTGGACGCCCGAGCCGGCGCGGCACTCACCGTCTTTCCGGAGCGGCGTGGGGCCGGGGGGCGCCCTCAGGGGCAGCGCCAGCGTCTTGGAGACCGCCCTGCGGAGGTACATCGCGCCCGCTGCCAGCCGCGCTGCGAACTCTGCAGCTCGACACGCGCGGCGGGGCGCGGGGAGCCGGGGCGAGCTCCGCCCCGGGGAGGAGCGCCAACCCCCGCCCAGCCCCGCCCCTGGGCCCCCGGGAGGCGCGGACGGGTGGTAGCCCGCTGCTTCCTCCCCCAACCCAGTCTCCCGACTTTGTTGCTTTCTCCGGGGTCCGAGAAGCTAGCTGAAGGCGCCTTCTCAGAAAAGGGATCGGGAACCAAGAAGTCACCATCACCTGCCGAAGTCCACCGAATAGGCTGGAAATGTTTAGGGAATCCGCATCGTGAATAAGAAGGACGTGTTTTATCTTTTTTTAAGTTTTTATTTATTTGAGAGAGAGCGAGAGAGAGCACGAGAGGGGACAAAGTCAGAGGGAGAAGCAGACTCCCCGCGAGCCGAGCCGAGTCAGATTCGGGACTCGATCCTCGGACTCCGGGATCATGACCTGAGCCGAAGGCAGTCGCTTAACCAACTGAGCCACCCAGACGACCTGAACCCATTTTAAATCACACTCTCCGTTAGCTTTCCTAGGAGTGGAAAAGGTAGCTGGAAGTTTCCTGGAGGTGGAATGAGGAGAGGAGTAGCCTCAGCCTCCCATTAGTGCGCTGGGTGACATTCAGTATCCTAAGAAAATCCCCAGGAATAGGTGAATCTCTAGGCAATTCACTGTTGCAAAACTTTAAATATAAACTCCTAAAATGCTGTATATTCCTGTATGGGTTGTGAAATTAATATCTCCACATGAACTAAAAATGCTGAATTATTAGTTTCTTCCCCCAGATTTCAGTTTCTTGCTTCATTGTGGCTACAGGAATTTGTCATGATTCAAATATGAAAACCAATAATTTATGCTTATACCATTGTCTAAATGATTAATTTTGGAAGGCACGTGTCCCTCTATAATAATCCCGCCTATGTGTTTGGCACTTAATAGTTTATAAAGTGCTTGCACATATCTTATCTCTTTTAATTCTCCTTTCACCCCTCTGAGGAAGATGGTAATTATTGCCTTTAGCGATGGTTTAGTGGTAGAGAAGAATGTCCAGGAACTGATGGTCATGAATTAAAAAATAAAGGACATGATCATAGTTCTTCTAGTTTCAACTTCTCTTGGCATGTTACAGGCACATTTGCTATGTGAATAAACACTGCTCAGAGGTTTTACTTCTGTGCCCAATCAATGTATGTTAATATTTCACATACTCTCACTTGAAGAATACAAAGCCAATGGTCAGGACTGATTTTTTGAGGGGCGCCTGTGTGGCTCAGTCAGTTAATTGCTTGCCTTTGGCTCAGGTCATGGTCTCAGGGTCCTGGGATCAAGCCCCAAATGGAGCCCTCTGCTCAGTGGGGAGTCTGCTTCTCCCTCTTACTCTCCCTCTGTGCTCTTTCTCTCAAATAAATAAATAAAACCTAAAAAAAAGAGAATGTTTTTAAAAAAGATTTTATTTATTTGACAGAGAGAGATTACAAGTAGGCAGAGAAGCAGGCAGAGGGGAGAAGAGGATGCAGGCTCCTTCCTGAGCAGGGAGCCCGATGTGGGACTTGATCCCAGGACGCTGAGATCATGACCTGAGCGGAAGGCAGAGGCTTTAACCCACTGAGCCACCCAGGCTCCCCTTGAACGTTTTTTTTGTTTGTTTGTTTTTAATATTCAGAGTAGCTAGCTATTCCCAGTGGTCACACACTTGAATAAGAGAAATTAGGTAATCTGTAGTTAATGAGCGAACAAATTTAGATTTCCAAGCACTTTCCTGAAAGTAGCAAAATGCAGGTTAGTGCACTTACTACCTTGACCAGCATCAAGTATACATCCTCTGACAACTGGAGATTAGCTATCTGTGTGTGTGTGTGGGGGGGTTAGAATGTTTAATGAACTGCTAGCAGCTAGGACCATTGGACAAATCAATCCAAATCTGCCTTCCACTATGGCTCATTCGTTCCCTGGTGTACTTGGGGAAGAATTTTTACTTGGCTGCCAGGGAGAGGAAATAGTCAAAGGTAGTAAATGTATTTAAATGAATTAATGCATGCATTATACTGTTATTTAATGTGTTAGAAGCTCCCCTAACAAGGATTCTTTCCGAGTAAATATTTCTAAATGATAGTGGTTCTTGGGACACTGTTGTAGGCTCCTTTTCAGAATCCAGTTGTATTCTGGTTCTGGGTATAATCTGAGGTCTTCCAGATCACCTCCACGTTGCATAGTAGCCACTCAGTCTCAGTCAATTGAACTGTAAGTATCTGTCAAAATGCTTACAAGATGCTAGGGACCATGCTAGATGGTGGAGATTAGTTATAATTTATTTCACAAATATTTATTGAGTATTCTGTTAGGCACTGTTCCAAGGCATTCTCCAATGAACAAGATAAAATTTCTGCTATTACACAGATGTTACAGTTCCAGGTAAATGAGACATGGAACCAACACCTTTTCTCAGAGGTAGTTACCAAGTGATCACAAAGAAATCTCTGATCAGATACTAATAATAAATGTAATCTAAGGCCTTTGGTTAAAACCAAACGAGTTTTAACAATGCAAATTAAGGGGCGCCTGGGTGGCTCAGTGGGTTAAGCCTCTGCCTTTGGCTCAGGTCATGATCTCAGGGTCCTGGGATGGAGCCCTACATCAGGCTCTCTGCTCAGCAGGGAGCCTGCTTTCCCATCTCCCTCTGCCTGTCTCTCTGCCTACTTGTGATCTCTCTCTGTCAAATAAATAAATAAAAATCTTTTAAAAATGCAAACTGATTGGTTTAAGTGCAAGAATAACACACATATACAGGCCTTTAAAAGCTTTTCCCAAAGTATTGTCTCATCTATTTTTGTGCTTTATCCTCTTAATAATACCAAGGAATATTGGATAATGCTGATTATGCCTATATCACATATAAGAAATATGGAGGTAGTAGAGCACTATGGTTAAGAGTATGAGTTTGGGATCCAGATACCTGGTCTATTTTACTGGTCTGAGTAAAATGTGGACAATTCCTTTATTTATAGGGTTGGTATGAGATCTAAAGCACATTAGTATGAAATGTGCTTCCCTAGTTTGAGGAGGCAGTTTAAGATTCTGACTTCTAGCCCAAGCTGGAGCTCAAGGCTCCTTTTACCATATTCTGCTGCCTTTCAATGCACACATGACAAGATCCATCATATTCCACTCTCTTAACATATGGCAAGGTCTAGTGGGGAGCCTGACATGTTCTCTAGGTTGGATGTGGCCATGCCAATGGGGAGAGGCAAGAACTGTGAGTTAAATAGTGCCACTCTCCAGGTCCTATTCATTTTAGTTAAAAGCCCCTCGTTTCTTTTTCCTTTTTTTCAAGTGAGATCTGTGCCCATCGTGGGGCTCATACTCACAACCCTGAAATCAAGAGCCTCATGCTCCACCGACTGAGCCAGCCAGGTGCCCCAAACTCAATGCTACCTGGATTGAAGGGAATTTTCTACCCACTCTACTGCTCCTGTAGAATATGTGGCTTTCCATTTCGATGGCCAACTCTTCACATCTTGATGAAATACTTCCCAAGACGACACACGAGGACACGCCTGTGGGTTGTCAAATTCACTCCATGGCAAGCTGTTTCTTCCCAAACACAAGAGAATTTTAACATGGATCTTTGCTATAGAAGACTGAGAAGCTCAGAAAATAATTTCCCAGCTGTTAGTCACATTGTTTATAGTACTGCCCTTGAGCACATCCTTGACATTTTTCTTAGTCTGGCTGGGAAAACAAGAATCAAGGGTCAGGGATAATTTGGCTTACCCCAGATGGACTCCACCTAACTGTGATCACTGACAAAGAAGATATTAGTCTTGAAAACATATTGTAAGGGTCCTCTACTGGCAACACTAATCATACTCAAGGCTTAAGTGCTATAAATTAAAAGCAATTTTCAAAGACTGAGTGATTTCCTGGGCTCCACCAAAAGTTAGAAAAAGCTTTTCTTTTGTCTTTCTCTTTTAAGATTTTATTTGTGAGAGAGAGAGAGAGAGAGAGAGAGAGAGAGAGAGAGAGAGAGAGAGAGGGAGGGAGAACACAAGCTGGAAGGGGGAGGAGCAGGGGGAGAGGGAGAAGCAGACTCCCCGCTGAGCAGGTCCCAGGACCTTGGGATCCTGACCTGAGCTGAAATCAAGGGTGGGACAATTAACCAACTGAGCCATCCAGGCACCCCACAGCTTTGTTTTCCTTAACACTAAATTCTTAGGGTATAATCTGTACAAATTTGGATGGTTTAGGACAACAAAAATAGATTCTCACAGTTTGGGGTACTCAAAGTCTGAAATCAAGGTGTCAGCAGGGCCACACCTGCTCTGAAACTTGTACCAGAGAATCCTTCCTTGCCTTTTCTAGCTTCTGAGTTTGTCAGTAATCCTTGGCTTGTGGATGCATCACTCCAATCAATCTCTGCCTCTATCATTACATGGCACTCATCTCCTTGTGTGTCTGTGTCTCTTCTCATAAATATACCAGTCATATTGTATTAAGGATCCACTCTAGGTCTGTATGAGCTCATAACTAATTACATCTGCAACTACCTTATTTCCGAATAAGGTCACATTCTGAGATACTGAAGGTTAGGATTACAACATATCTTTTGAGGGGACACAATTCAAACTATTACTTCCTATACTTGCAACTGAGTTTATATAGCCTGTTTTTCCATGGAAACTTAAGAAAATAATTTAGGGGCACCTAGCTGACTCCATCAAAAGAACACATAACTCTTGATCTCAGGGTTGTGAGTTCAAGCCCCACACTGGGTATAGAGCATACTTAAAAATGAATGAATGTATGAATAATAACTAAATGACTACCTCATAGCTACTAAACCTGAAAAAAAAAGGTCTACCTGATTTTTTTTAAAGATTTTATTTGAGAGAGAGGCAGAGAGAGGGCATGAGCAGGGGGAAAGGAGGGGTAGAGGGAGAAGCTCACTCTAGGCTAAGAAGGGAGCCCAAACTGGGGCTTGACTCCAGGACCCCCAGATCATGACCTGACCTGAAGGCAGACACTTAACCACTCAGCCACCCAGATGCCCCTGATTTTGATCTGATAAAAATCTTGACTGTATTTGACAAAGGATTTTGTCTGCATCTTCTTTTTTATGGAAACTCTCTTACATTATTACTAAAGAAACCATAATTTGACCACAGTTCCTCTTGGAACTTTAGAATCAGAATGGTTCTAGTGCGGTCCAACTACACTCTTCAACTTAGATGTAAATCTAGGAACTATTGACTGTGGTCTCTTACAATGTGAATTGTGCTGGAAAAGCAAATTGTATAGAGAAAACAGACAGCAGGGCTAAGAGCAAGAGTCTTGATAACATTTGAGTTCCAGACCCCTTATTACCGGGCCTAGGTGCACTCCTATTCTNTTTTTTTTTTTTTTTTTTTAGTTTCACACAGTTTGAATTAGGTTTCAGCATTTAATTTAGAAAGCATTTCCACGGGCGCCTGGGTGGCTCAGTGGGTTAAAGCCTCTGCTTTCGGCTCAGGTCATGATCTCAGCGTCCTGGGATCGAGGCCCGCATGGAGCTCTCTGCTCAGCAGGGAGCCTGCTTCCTCCTCTCCCTGTCTCTCTGCTTGCCTCTCTGCCTACTTGTAATCTCTCTCTGTGTGTCAAATAAATAAATAAAAAAAATCTTTAAAAAAAAAAAAAGAAAGCATTTTCACCACTGCCACTATATGCACAACTCTAGGTTACTCAAAGAATAACCTACATTTGTGCTATCCAATAAAGCGGCCACCAGTACATATGGCTATTCAAATTAATGAAAATGAAATATTCAAAATGCAGCCACATTAATCACATTCCAGATGCTCAATATCCACATGGGACTAGTGGATAGCAGACAGAACACTTCCATCAATACAGAGAAGTTCTTTTGGACAGCCCCATCTTCAGTAATGGCTCCCCCTAGAGTCATACAGGCATAGTCAAGATCAAAGTCCACACAGGGTAGCTATGTTTGCAAGGCCTGACATATAGTTGATATTGTTTATTATTTATTTCCAAATGAGGTTATCAGTTTCTGGAATTTCAAGTGTCTTAGAGTTTTCAATTCCTTTTTGGGAGGTGTATTTTTAAATGTTTCTTTTAGTGGAATGTGCCTTGATTGGGAGTTGATACCTGACTTCTTGTTTTCTGTTACCGTGTGAAGACATTGGTTCCCTACCATTGCTACAACAAACTGTTTTAAAACAAAAATTTATTTATTTATAAACACAAAACACAAATTTATTATCTTACAGGTTGTTTTTCTTAAGTAAGAAAGCCAACATAGTTCTCATTGGACTAAAACCAAGGTATCAGCAGGACTGGGTTCCTTTCTGGAGGCTCCAAGGGAGAATTTTTAAATATTTTTTTTTTTTTAAAGATTTTATTTATTTATTTCACAGAGGGAGAGAGATCACAAAGAGGCAGAGAGGCAGGCAGAGAGAGAGAGGGGGAAGCAGGCTCCCCGCTGAGCAGGGAGCCCGATGCGGGCCTCGATCCCAGGACCCTGAGATCATGACCTGAGCCGAAAGCAGAGGCTTTAACCCACTGAGCCACCCAGGCGCCCACCCCTTTCCCTTCTTGAGAGGTAGCTTCNGAGAATTTGACTTTTCCACTCTTTGGCTCTTGGTCCCCTTCCACCTTCAAAGAAAGCAATGGCCAGCTGAGTCTTTTTTACATCACATCGCTGACACACTCTTCTGCCTCTCCCTTCCACTTATAAGGAGCCTTGTGATTTTATTGGGCCCAACCAAATAATCCAGGATAATCTCCCCCTTTAAGTGTCAAATTTAGTGACTAGCAAACTTAATTCCATCTGTAATCTTAATTCCCCCTTGGCCATGTAATCTAACACATGCACAGATTCCAAAGAGTAGGCAGTAGTCATCCTTGGAAACTATCATACCTACCACAGCACTGTTGGGCAAATCACTCCTCAGCTCTGGTTTTTGCATTTGTGTAATTAATCAGATTGGTCTGTATAACCCCTCCGGGCCTTTCCAGCTCTATCAGAGCTTCAAACTAACAAAAGTTCATAGTAACTATTTTATCTGGCTTTTCACTGGATTTGCATTAAATAATTAATCTGAAATAATGTTAATTCTGAATTTATGTTCAGAAGTGACTTCCAAAGATATTAGGCCATGAATCACCCAGAATAAGTGCTGACCATAGCCCCCAAAACACAAAAACAATTACAATGCAGTCAGTCTTTCCACTTAACATCAGAATGGAGACATAAATAAATGAATTTTCAAATGTGTGGTACACTAAATGTTAAAATCACAAGTGAATGAAGTGGCACATAAATAAATTTTAACTGATACACAAGAAAGATTCTCCACCCCGCCCCCAGGAAGGCTTTTTTTGAGGAATAAATGAAGTGTATTTTATTTTGTGTCTATTAATCTCCTCTCCTCTTTACCCTTTTCTTAGGAGTTTGCTAAGTCATATTACAAAAATGAACAACAAACTACTGCGGAGTACAAAAGTCATCCAAATGAGGATCATTCAAATTCAACAAAATGGAGTCACAACAAACTCTAGTAATCAAAGTAAAGGATTCACCTTTCCTTTCTGACTTACCAGAATGGCTTCTCTAGAATTAAACAGTATTTGGGTTCTTTAGTATTTTGAGTAATAAAGTAGTTCTATCACCCCGACACACTCAAGATTATTTGAACTAGAAATTAAAAGTTGACATGAGGAGGGGAAAAAAGTTGATATAAGGAGTAAATCCTTCAGCAGTGATTTTTAATCCATCTCAACAAGTTTTCTTACCATTGTGTCCTTAATTACTACTGACCCTATTATCAGATGGTACTTTCTACATCAAAATACTTTTTTTTAAAGATTTTATTTATTTGAGAGAGACAGAGAGAGCATAGAGGAAGAAGCAGTCTCCTTGCTGAGCAGAGAGCCCGATCCCAGCACCCTGGGATCATGACCTGAGCAGAAGGCAGATGCTTAACCGACTGAGCCACCCAGGTGCCCCACACATCAAAATACTTCTAATAATGTACTTTAGAACTGACATTTTCTATCTAGTCACAATATATATAATCTGAAGAATATAGAAGTATTTTTATTTTTTCATTTAATGATGCAAAACACAAATGCTGATTTGACATACATTCACATATAACTTTTTCTCTCACGTTTACAACTCAACGGATTGGTGAATCCAAAGAATTAGTATAATCACTATATGGAGCATACCTATAATGAAGAGAAAAAAAAATTAAAACTATAGCATTAGCTAGCAGAAATAATATTAAAATTATACCATTCTGAATAATTCACTTTAGAGCATTTGGGAAAATCTAGAAAACAAATCCACAAAGAATAACAACCCTTCATTTTATTTAAGTTTTAACAAAAAATACTTTATATGACCTATAAGAGAGTAGCAAAAGCATATCTATTTCATGTTTATCTCTTGATTGGCTGACTAAAGTAGCGAAAGCAAGGTGATATTAATATGAAAAAAGAAATGAAAAATTTGGATAATCAAACCCTAAAGGGCTGAGTTTGAGAGTTGTTAAATATTTATTTATTTATTTATTTATTTATTTATTTATTTATTTTTTTTTTAAAGATTTTTTATTTATTTCACAGCGGGAGAGAGATCACAAGGAGGCAGAGAGGCAGGCAGAGAGAGAGAGGGGGAAGCAGGCTCCCTGCCAAGCAGAGAGCCCGATGCGGGCCTCGATCCCAGGACCCTGAGATCATGACCTGGGCCGAAAGCAGAGGCTTTAACCCACTGAGCCACCCAGGCGCCCGAGAGTTGTTAAATATTTAAAAAGTGTATGCTAGTGATTACTATTTTAGTATCAAGCAGATAGGTTACCTACTTTAATCAACCTAACCCATGAAAACTGAGATTTGTAAGAGTGATTTTCCATTTTACAAAAGGATTAATACAGAATTTCTTTAAAAGGATTTTGAAAAATATACTATTTAGAGAGAGAGATATATATATAGACATATAAAATGAACTCATTTTTCCCCCCAGTATTTATTTTATTTTATTTTTATTTTATTAACATATAATGTATTATTTGCCCCAGGGGTACAGGTCTGTGAATCATCAGGCTTACACATTTCACAGCACTCACCATAGCACATACCCTCCCCAATGTCCGTAACCCAGACAGCTTATCCCAACCCCTCCACCCCCAGCAACCCTCAGTTTGTTTCGTGAGATTAAGAGTCTCTTATGGTTTGTCTCCCTCCCAATCCCATCTTGTTAAAATGAATTTATTCTTTTAAATCACAGAGCATGCAGAGTAGAGTATCTTTTTCACAGTTAGATTTTAGTATGGCCTGTCCAACTGGGTGTTAGTTGTAGTGACAATTACAATGAAATGTTCATACAGTAGAAGATTTACCAATCTACTGCCCTTATACATTCAACCATTCTACAAATACTGAATTACCAGTAGGCCCAGGCACTGGGCAATTTGCTGAGTACATTATGATTAATAAAATAGATGGAGTTTTTGTTCTCATGGAATTTAAACTCAGGTGTCATATATGACAGATATTAAGGAATACTTACACAAATAATGGTAACTTGTCTTCAGTGTTACAAAATCATTGTGTAGAGTACCATTAGATTGACAAAAAAAAACATGATTCTGGTTTTATTCTTTTTTTTTTTTAAGATTTTATTTATTTGTCAGAGAAAGAGAGAGAAGGAGAGTGTGCACTCACATGCACAAGGAGGGAGAATGACAGGCAGAGGGAGAAGCAGGCTTTCTGCTGAACAAGGAACATGATGTTGGACTTGATCCTATGACCTTGGGATCATGACCTGAGCTGAAGGCAGATGGTTAACCAATGGAGCCACCCAGGCAACCCGATTTTGGTTTCATTCTTAAACACAACATTCTTTGAACACAAAGCTTAATGATTAAAAATGATGCTTAAAAAATGATTATGCTGAGAGATGCTTCAGCTAAGATATTAAAATTCATAAATTTGTCACAGATAGGAATATCAGTGCTAAAAAATACAAACTCAATAGGGGCACCTGGCTGGCTCAGCTGGAAGAGCATGAAATGTGATCTCGTGGTTTTGAGTTCAAGCCTCACATTGGGTGTAGAGATTACTAAAAAAAATAAACAAACTTACAGAAAAGTATAAACTCAATAAAAAAACCAACCGAAATACATTACTTAAAAAGAGGTCAAATTAACTTGCATAATTAATCCTATAAAATTGCATACTTACCATATTAGTATTTCAATAGTTTATTCCAACCCATTTCTTCTTTTATACTCTAAAACATCTTCATTATGTTGTTTGATGAGCTAGAAGTAGGTAACAATTAAAATTAGAAATGTAATCTTCCTGGCAATTTAAAGAGGCTAACCAATAATACTTATATTTGTATAGAAGAGGCATATAAGAGGAATAAGCACAGATTAAAAGAAATACAACCATTTTAGGGGTAAGGAAGGGCATGGGGCCACTGCGACCTGGATTTTCCTTTCTTTTCTTTTTTTTTAAAGACTTTATTTTTGAGAAAGAGAGAGAGAGAGAGAGTGAGAGTGAGCAAACACAAGCAGGTGGAGCAGCAGGCAGAGGGAGAAACAGACTTCCTGCTGAGCAGGAAGCCCAATGCATGTGGGCTGGATCCCAGGACCCTGGGATCATGACCTGCGCGACTAAGGCAGACACTTAACAACTGAGCCACCCAGGTGCCCCCTTAGGAGTTTAAATTCAAGTTCTGCCAAATAAATTATTTCATTCAATGGGTAATTAATGTAAAAGAGTAATTTACCACAGAGGGTCTAAATCAACACCGCCAACCAGAACTGAATTATTAAATGAGGTCCAGACCAGTTTCTGGATGTTATACTTCTAATTAGAAGTTTGATACTGTGAGTGGCCAACCTGATCCCCCAGCTGTATGTGTATTAATTAGATGTCATGGGAGATAGATATTTTCTTAGAACAAGTGTCTGACAGAATATGCAACTAAAAGAATGGTTGAGATGGGGTGACATTTGCTGCAATCAAAGACCCAATTTCTTTTTTTTTTTTTTAAAGATTTTATTTATTCATTTGACACAGAGAGAGAGGTCACAAGTAGGCAGAGAGGCAGGCAGAGAGAGGAAGAAACAGGCTCCCTGCCGAGCAGAGAGCCCGATGTGGGCCTCGATCCCAGGACCTGAGCCGAAGGCAGAGGCTTTAACCCACTGAGCCACCCAGGCGCCCCAAAGACCCAATTTCAATCAGAGTTCTCAAAAGCAATCAAGTTTTTTCTGGGAAAACTATATTAAAACTTCCTTATGACAAATGTTATTTTAAAAGGATTACTCCTGTTATGTTGTAAATGACTTTCAACATCTCTTACTCCTTATCAAGAAGACTTTTTTTTTTTTAAAAGATTTTAGTTTATTTTTTTGACAGAGAGAGAAAGCACAGGCAGGGGGAGTGGCAGAGGGAGAGGGAGAAGCAGGCTCCCTGCTGCACAGGAAGCCCAATGCAGGGCTAGATCCCAGGACCAGGTATAATGACACAAGACAAAGGCAGATGCTTAAAGACTAAGCCATCCAGGCGCCCCATCAACAAGTCATTTTAATGAGAAAATCCAAAATAAAAGATCTAAGAATTGGAGGTGGGAGGCAGTGGAGAAAGACCCTAACACTTTAGATACAGAACAAAAAATTTTAAATACTAATAGAGCACACAGACTTTGAGTCAACTTCAAGAAAATTTATCTACAGAGAGGCAGTATTTCACAATGGTCTACAGTTTAATTCTGAAGTCAGGGGGAACAGGGTTTAACAAACTAATTTCTCCAAGTCTTTTCTTTATCTATAAAAAGTCAACAATAATAGTACCTACTACACAGTGTTTTTGAAAAGATTAAATGAGTTTCTACGTGTAAAGCATTTGGCATACTGTAAAGACAAAAAAAAAGAGCTGCTACAAATTAAGTACAATTTCCAACAATGTATTTATGCAAACATTAATCAAAATCTCATGTTTTGGAAGTCTAGTGGTACTTGATTTGTACAGCTTGTCCACTGATGATTTGTCCCTATGTCATCTGGAAAAAAAAAGTGTCTTCATAAAACCAGCCTCCATTCTCATTAGCAAGTAAAGGACAATTAATAGTAAAGTTGCCATTCCTCACAAAACCACGCGCAATAACAATGGATGATGTAAGTTTCAGCCTCATCATATTTTCTCCATGCTGCTGAAATCTTAAATATTTCTTTTTAGTCTTTGGGATTTCCTTTATGTAATTAGCACTTACAGACATATCCAATTGGATGGGAGACTTGCTCAGCAACAATCACACACTGACATTTCTCCTCCCTGTCGGGGTAGCACATCAAGGGAGTATAAACTTACATAGATCCACAAGAAGACGGAGGTGCCCAAGGTCAGTCCAACTTTCAGCCAGTCAGGCTTGTCATGTGGCGGCTCCCGAACGTAGAACTTTGATCGCGCTGAAGCTGAAAGGAGACAGTGTCTGTAAATCGATAACGTATCGCCTTGTACTGAAAAAGCTAACGTTGACGTGTATATTATTGCATTTAATTCTCCCTTCAACCCCTCCCTTCTCCCCGCCCCACACTCCCCCACCCCCGCGGCCAAACAACTCCCGAAATAGAGGGTCCAGAGAGTCAAGTTAACTCGCCCTGACCCGCCCCCACAGCCAGACCGAGTCGCCCATGTCCTCCAGGACGCCCTCAAAGCCTCGTGAACAGGTTTTGCGGAGCCTCACAGGACTCCGGAGTTGGCAGGAAGCGGCACCGAGAGGGTCTGCGGGACCCAATCTACTGCGGGTTGGGGTGGTGGGGAGGACCCAGGGTCCATTCGTAGAGACCAAGAGTTCTCGGCAGTAAAAAGAGGGTCGGCGGCGGGTGATGGGGGGAATCTAGATCCAAGGCTGGGATTTGGGACGCAGGCCGGCGAAGGTCACTACAGGACGGGTCCGGGCCCAGACGCTCCCTGCCCCGCGGGCTAGATTCACCCTGACAGTGGCAGACAGGAAGGTCGGGTCGGCCTGAGCGAAGAGGGACACTCACAGCCGCCCGGGAGCCTAGCAGGAGTCAGCAGCTTGGAGAAGGGGCGCAACAACGCGAGCAGCGCCATCTTGCCGGGCAGAGCTCCGCCTTTCCGCAACCGCGTCTCCCCTGGAGTCGGCGCTCACTCGAGCGCCCCCTTGCGGAACAAAGTGCGGAATTCGCCAGCTAGGCAGCCGTGCTAAGTAGAGGTGCTAATTCGAGAATCGTGGTTGTTGCCTGGTACTCTAGCTCTCCTGGTCTCAGTCTTCTGTCTGTAAAATGGGGTTTGGGAGGAAATGATCAAAGGGGGAAGGGGGTAGTTAGTTTATCCACTTCGTTGTCCCATGAGAATTTCAGGCATCTGCCCCAGGGATCTCGAGAGATTTACTAAAATCTTGTTACATGAGCCAGAAAACTAAAAATGAAGTGCTGTGTTGAGTAACCACTAGCACTTTGAATTGTGTTCCAGACGCTATACATTATGCATCATATGGTTTACATGTATCGTCTCATTTCATCTTCACAACGACCATTTAATACACCTTATTATCCTCAGTTTACAGATGAAGCTCAAAGAAGGCAACTTACTCATCCAAGGTGACATACCATATATTTGAAGAGACTTCCCACGGTTCCCCAAGTCTGTTCACGGGGACTATCGTGGTAAAGCTTCACAATGCTGTGAGGAAAAGAGAATCTTCGTGTTTTGGAAGTGCCCTGACCGGGTCAGGCTCAGGATCCTACAGCTGGGAGAGGTGGGATTCAGACTGAGGTCTTCTGACCCCTGATATAGTGATCCTTGTTAGCCCACCTAACAGACTTGGACAGTCCCCTGAGGCCATGAGCTGTAGAGCAGGATTCAAACAAAGAGTCAAGTTTAAAATACCATTCCTGTAGACCATCTTTTAGGTTTTGATTTTTAAGCAAATTACTTAATCTATCTACACCTCAGTTTTATAGCTGTAACATAAAACCTATCTTATATGGCCCTTGGGAAGCTTAGAAAGTGTCTGGTAGTTGTAAACAACTTGTTTTTGCCTACCAAAGACATTGTACTGACAATTGAACCAGAATTTGTCCATTCACTTCTCAATTCAATCGGATGTCTAAAGACCATGTAAAAATGTGTATGTAAGTAAAGAAATAATGAATTTTAATACTTTAATCCTTTAAAGTTAATGCCATTTAGGATCATTTTAAAAGGACAGTGAATGTTAGTAAATCTTTTTTCCCTCTATATTTTTTCTTTTAAAAAAACCTTTTTAAAGTAAGCTCTATTTACAACATGGGTCTTTTTTTTTTTCCAAAGATTTTATTTACTTATTTGATAGAGAGCTGGAGAAAGAGCGTAAGTAAAGAGAACATCAGGCAGAGGGAGAGGAAGAA
The DNA here is from genome assembly GCA_002007465.1 of Ailurus styani. Lineage (NCBI taxonomy): Eukaryota > Metazoa > Chordata > Mammalia > Carnivora > Ailuridae > Ailurus > Ailurus styani. The sequence continues at coordinate 978,160 of LNAC01000475.1, forward strand.
GCAGGCTCTCTGCTGAACAGGGAGCTGGACTGGACGTGGGGCTTGATCCCAGGACCCTGGAATACATGACCCGAGCCAAACGCAGATGCTTAACCAACTGAGCCACACAGGTGCCTCCACAATGTGGGTCTTGAACTCACCACTCCATGATCAAGAGTCCCATGCTCTACTAACTAAGCTAGCCAAGTGCCCACCTCTGTATTTTCTTTAGCAATATTACTGGGAAAAAATTTAACCAAAAATTAATGACCAAAGAGTAAAATAATTGTACTATGATTCTGGTTCATTTTTACATGCAACTGATGGCTAACTGGATTGCTAAACTGTGAATCACATTATAGTTTGTAACCTAATTTGAGCCTCCTGGACTCATGCTCAAGTAAGCAAACCACCCAACTAATATGCTGAATCAGTTGTTGGTTCTCAACTTCTTGTCCACTCAGCAACCTGACAGTTGAATATTCTTTCTACGTCATTCCTTGGAAGCTTGTCCTGACACAGGTTTTGCTAGTATCCGACAAGTTGAAACAGAAGCCATGTTTAGTCAGAGCATACAGAACCAGTAAGCAAATTACTAATTTCAGTACTGCTGTTGGAAAAAAAGCTGTTTTGTTCTTTTGGTCCCTGTATCCTCTTACTAGTGTATATTTTGGGAAAGTGATGAAATATAAGCACATTCCTCTCAGCATGTTAGAGCTGATGGAACCCTACACTTAGAGTAGGCAGCTGTAGGTGAAACTCCATCTTGAGAAGAATTCTGATGAAGCAATTCCAGCCAGGAGCTAGTAGCTAATGGTATTTTGGTAGAAGTTGCTACATGACATTCATTTAAGCATTTCCAGAATTTGAGTGCTAAAACTTTATGAGCCAGGCAAAAGGAGAGAGGATTTGAGTTAGCAGCTAGAAAACCACAGTTCTAGTCTCAGATTTTTCCACTAGGCAACATCTTACTCAACTCACATTTCTCATTCCTAGGGAGGGTTAAAGAAGAGCAGAAGTTGAAAACAGTATAAAATATAAGATCACTACAGATATGTTTATTGATTTATGATGCATGAAAATATCATATATCAAATTCAGGAGGATCTGGAGAAGGATGCAGTTCCTGATATAGTTGCAAAACATTTTTTAAAGATTTTATTTATTTATTTATTTATTTATTTGAGAGAAAGAGAATGAGCGGTGGTAAGGGGCAGAAAGAGAGGGAGAAGCAGACTCCCCACTGGGCTGGGAGCCTGACACAGGGCTCATGTGGGGTGTGATTCCAGGACTGAGATCATGACTCAAGCTGAAGGGAGACCCTTGACTGAGCCACCCAGGCTCCCAAGTATCTGCAAATTTTTATTTAAAAAACAATCAGAAGCAATCACAAAATGTTAACATTTGTTAAATCTGGGTGACAAATATATAGACTTCTTTTATGTTGTATTTCTATAAAATTTAAATACTTAATGATTAAGGCATAAAATTGTCAATAGAGAACATCTTACATATATGGACATGGAGAATTTTACTCTACATATCCTTTTGTGGAATTAAAGTTTGGAGGTTATTTATTTATATATTTATTTATTTATGGTTAATTTTTTTTGTGAAGAGGTACTTTGGCAATAGTGATATGCAAATACTTAGGGTACGATGAATGAATTAACCATCATCATCATCACCATCATTCTCATTGTCTGTCATCATCCAGCCTTGGATATGTTAACTTCCTGCATAGCTGTCATTCACAGCATACAGGTTAAATAGGATCTGTTTGTCAAACAGTGGTGATCTATGAGAGCAGATATTTTATTATTGAGTTTAGGCTATCAAGGCACGGGCTGTATGGTCCATCTATTATCTATAGGTGCATTTTAACTAGGAAATGCCTCAGATAAATGTTGATGCAAACTAGTATTCACTGAGTCTTAAAAATTTATTTGTTATCAGCCAAAAAGAAGGTAACATTTGCTCAACTATATTCTTGGCTCATCTGTTCAGGTACTCAGCCTTTGGTGGGGACTACTGTTTGTATCAAACATCAGAATTTTTCTCCCCTCAAGGGGAAAATAGTATGTTTTTCAAAGGAGAAATTTAGAAAACATTAGCAAACAATATTTCTGTAGGAACTTTTGGATATGAAGCCGGAGACTTGGAAACCAAAGTTAGTAGTGAAGCCAAAATTATTACTGTAAGTTAAATAACTTTTCTACTTCTTAATAACTGAGATGGTTGAAATAAAGACCTCTTGGGGGCAGTGAAGTTCAAAGATTATCATTGAATGACAACTGTTTTTATGAATTGTTTGTTCTTAGTTTTATTTAAAAAAAAAGTTAAGGTTAAAAAACTGGCCATATTCCAAAACTCAAACATGGTTTCCTGTAGATACAACTTTTTTCAGTGAAACTTTTGAACAAAGATAACAGAATTTGAACGAATTGCAGGATTTGATTCATAAAAACTTATTTATGATCCAAACAAAAGAAGAGGGCATTTGAGATAGCAGCCAAAGAACCCAAGCATTAGTCCCGGATTTTTACAATGAGAAACATCTCACTCACCTTACACCTTCTAGGAAGGGTTAAAGAAGAGCAAGCAGAAACAGCAAAATATCTGGGTAAATACATTTAAAAGAGCAAAGTAATTGCACATATAATGCAATGATTCGTGATTCAGAGAATGCTACGGATGGAATTGAGCATCTGGAGAGAGATCATCAAAAATAATCAGGTGCAAAAATGGCTCATAGGAAGGAAAAATTGTAGATCATCAATGGAATACCAGCTTTAAAATTGTTTTACTGTTGGGTCACCTGGGTGGCTCAGTGGGTTAAAGCCTCTGCCTTCGGCTTGGGATGTGATCTCAGGGTCCTGGGATCAAGCCCCTTATCTGGCTCAGCGCTCAGCAGGGAGCCTGCTTCCTCTTCTTTCTGCCTACTTGTAATTTCTCTCTCTGTCAAATAAATAAGTAAAATCTTTAAAAGAAATTTTAAAATAGTTTTACTGTCAATTAAAAAATTTTTTTTTAAGTAGGCTCCATGCCCAACTTGGGGCTTAAACTCAACACCCTGATACCAAGAGTCACAAGCTCTACTGACTGAGCCAGCCAGGCGCCCCTTTACTGTCAGTTGTTATTTATACATATACCCGTATATGGAAAAGGTCCACTCCGGTATCTAGTTTGATCTTGTCTACTGCAGCAGTCCTCTAGTATCCTTGCCTGATCTCTGGTGTTCAAGATTTGAGGATTTCTGGTGATGGGGAGTTCAACACTCACAATATTAAGCACTAACTTGTAGCCACCTCCGGGGGAGTCATGTTCCTGAACTCTACTCCAAGATGACTCAAACAGTCGTGAACCCTTCATTGTATGGACTGCCAGCTTTAAATGAAACAAAACACATTTAACTTTCAGATGCTTCTTCGGCAATGCAAATATGGCACTCAGGATCTGGCTCTTTCCAGGCTCACCTTAAGTAATAAACTAAATCACCGATACTCCAGCTAGCCCATTTATTTGGTCAAACTCTTTCACGGTTTTCCGACTCCATCAAGCTTCTCCTTTTCGTACAGGTTTACAAGTCCCCGGTGGGGTGAAGCCTTCATTTCCCTTCCGCCTCTACTTCTTAACTAGGTACTTCATCCACGATCAAACGCAGAATTTCTTGAAAACCTGCACTTTAGCACTTCAAGCTCAAAGTATGATCATACAGGCTACAAGAATCTACCCAATGAATCAAAGGCTACTTTCGCAGCAAAGAGCAGAAAGGCTACTTCTGAGTGGGAGACTGCTGGAACCGCAGGTAGTGACTCTCTGCTGGCTCTTCCCCCAGCGCCTCCAGGACTCTCTGCGACCGAGGGATGGGCGGGGCCTGCCGCGACCCTTTCGGCCTCCTCCCACCCGCTGGCCTCCAGGTTTCCCGGCAAGCTCTAGGACAGAGGAGGTGGGGAAAGGAGGTCATCGCGTCTGCGTGCTAGGAGGTGTGACCCGGGTGGGAAAGCCCTCCGCGTCCGCCATTTTGGCTGCCTCTGTCGGTCTGTTCAGTTACCACGTGAACCGCCGACGGAGACCCGTGGGGGGGAGGCGGCGGCAGCGTTAAGTGAGAAAGGAAAAAAGACAACGAGGGGAAGGGGGTGTCGGGGTTGGGCGACACGGTGACACTCGAGGCCTGGTGGTGGCGGTGGATCGGGGCAATCAAGGCTGAAGCAGCTAGGGGACGGCGGCGGCGGCGGCGGTGGCGGTCGGACAAACAGACTGACCGAGCCGGGCGGTGGCGGGAGCAGCGGGAGGAGCCGGAACGATGCCGGCCGTGAGCCTCCCGCCCAAGGAGAACGCTCTCTTCAAGCGGATCTTGGTAAGTGTGAGAGTCTGGGCAAGCGGTGGGGAGGGTTTAGCCGGTACACGGGCCTGTCACCCCTAACCTCGGCCCGGCGGGCACCGGGCCACCTCCGCCAGGAAACCCTACTTCGTACTCGTAGTCAAGCAGAATGCACCCCCTCGTCTCTTCCCTGTGGTTCCTACTTCACCCCGCGCGCCCCGGGCCACGGGCTTCCTCCTCCTGTCTCCACGCTTTGGAGGCCGTGGTTCCGGAGTAGGCCCCGTTTTCCTAGCTTCTAGACTGCGGGTTTTCATCCGCCCTGAGTGAAGGGAGGACAGGCCCGGCCTTTAGCCGGGAAGCGGGCAATACGGACAGGAGTAGCGGCCGGGGTGGTGCGGGAACACTACCGGCAGGTCCGGGTGGCACCCTTGTAAGGAACAGGTGGTGAGGATGCGGCACAGCTCATTCATTGCCCAAGCGCGGCTCTCCCTCCGTCGTCCGTCCCTCCCTCTTCCTCTTGATATTCACCTGTCCCCGCCCGGCCCGGGGTCACTGAATGACCTGGAAGGAAGGAAGGAAGGGATTCAGAAGAGGAAAAGAAGCTTTCTAAACGACTGCCTCCTTGTAGATAGTTTCCTACTTGAGTGTGCAGATTCTCGGCCTCTCTTTTTCCCTCGTTTCTGGATGGAGTAGAGAAGGGACATTTATTTCTTAGTTTCCGAGCGGGAAACAGCCCCACCCCATACCCTGCTCGGGAGGTGGGGCTCACTGCGAGGGGGCGGTCCGGTTGGAAGTGAAAAGTTGATGGAGTTTCTGGTTGAGACGTTCTAGACGCGGATCTTCTCAGACACTGAAGTGTATTAACACTGATGCAAAAATTTAGCAGCAAAGACAACTTAAGAACTTTTGAGATGGATCTTATTGACGCTAGCTCAAACTCACTTATTTCTTACATTTCAAACGTGCACAGTTTGCATTTTTTTTTAATACCGTAAAATACAGTGATGTTTGGAGGGACTGTTTACATTGTAAAATATATCTTGTGGCTTTGGCACTATAATTAATACATCATGGCACATTTTTAGTTTGGCATTTAGTGTGTGGGTTGCACCTTCATGCGAAGATTTCTTTACGAAAGAATTAACTGTTTGACAAACTTAAAACTTTTAATATTTGGAGTGTGTGCATGAAAGTGTTAGCTGTTTTCCCTTGCAATTTTAATTTGCTTCAGTTATTTCAAAAGTAGACCAATTTTGGGGATCTAGTCTTATAGAAATAGGAAGGAGTAATCTATGTTGAACTAACTTTGATTTTACAAGAATATCCATATGCCTTACAGATTTAGTCACTTTGTGTTGAAAAACTTATCAGAAAGTTACATCCAATACCAAGTAACTTTTCCTTTGAAATTCTTATTGCCATTTTTTGGTTTTAAGAATAACGATGGGACTATCACATACTTTTAATAGAACAATTTATTTGTTTTTCAATCTTTTATTTATTTGCTTTTAAAGATTTTACTTATTTATCTGACACAGAGAGAACGCTGTGTGCACAAGCAGGGGGAGTGGGAGACTGAGGGAGAGGGAGAAGCAGGTTACCGCTGAGCGGGGCTAGATCCCCGGACCCTGGGATCACGACCTGAGCTGAAGGCAGGCGCCCAACCGACTGAGCCATTCAGGCACTCCTACTTACAAATCTTTTAAAAGACCAACTGGTGTGTAAGTTCGACTGTAACATACTTTTAGGGTAAAAATGTGTCTTAAATCTTACTCCTTAACTGTTTTTGAAAAACAACCAGAAAAGTTGAGAGAAGAGTATGAGGAGTACTCATAAACTCTTTACCTTAATTTAGTGTGTAACAGTTGCCAGATTTGCTTTCTCTCTCTTCCCAAACACATGAGTAAATTGCAGACATAATATTTAATCCATAAATGCTCCAGCAAGCATTTTCTGAGAATAAAGATACTATCCTGTATATATATACATAATCGGTTAACAGTCATTCCCTAGTATTGTGGAATATCCAGTTCATATTCAAATTATCCCAATTGTTAGGGTAGCAGTTTTTTAAAAAATCAAACTTTTTATTTTGAGATAACTAGGTAACATGTAATTTTAAGGAATAATATGGAAATCCCTTGTCCCCTTTACCCAGTTTCCTAGTGCTAACACCTTATAAAACTGTAGTTCAATATCGTAACATTGATACACTCTATCAGTCTTATTCAGGTTTCTCAAGTTTACTTGAACTAATTTGTGTTTATTTAGTTCTGTGCAGTGTTATTGCAATTGTAATTACATAACCACCACTCTAGTCAGTATGCAGAATGGTTCCATCAGCACAAGGATCCTTCTGTTGCCCTTTTAGAACCACACCCTCCCACCTGCTTTTCATCCCCTTGACCCCCAAACTCTGACAGTCACTACTGTTCCGTTTTCTGTTTCCATGATTTTGTCATTTCATAAATGTTTACTGAAAAGAATCATGCAGCATATAGCTTTTTAGGATTGGCCTTGTTTTAATGCAATATAATTTCCTTGAGATTCATCCGAGTTGTTGGGTGAATTAATACTAGTTTGTTCCTTTTAATTGTTGAGTAGAATTCTATGATATGGATGTACCACAGTTTAATCATTCATAGAATAGCATTTTTTGATTAATCATTTTACACATTTTTTTTCTTGTTGAGATAGTGGGGCAGAACCTTTAAGTTCATTGCTAAAATCGAAGGGCTGAAGGATTTATTGTGATGCGGTATATGCAGAAGAAATGTGAAAATTACTAAAGAGAAGAGGTAGAGTGTTCTTGTTGTTCTGTTACATTAGGAAAGAAGAAAACTGCAAACCAAAAGTATAGTTAGTATTTGCTTTTTCAAAATTCCTTCTGATTCCTCAGTATCTATGGTATGTTAGCTCTTTTGATTTTAAGCTTCCCCAACTCTGAAAAGTTGGGCATACTTTAATGCCTGTAACCAAGTGTTGCTGGGTGGAAACTGTAAATCATTCCAGTAGTATTCAGTTTTTGAGCTGCTACTTTGTTAGTTGTACTTGTTTATAGTAAGTTTCTTTAGGAAATGAAGTTAGTTTGTATTTTTTAAAATATTTGAAACCTCAATCTCAAAGTAATGAAATATGTTTTTGCCTTTATTTTCCAAAGGAAACCCAGAAAGTTTCTGTAGTGGATTTGCCTGGCTTGTTCTAGTTTGGTTTTGATGTCTAAAATTCAGTTTTGGGGCGCCTGGGTGGCTCAGTCGGTTAAGCGTCTGCCTTTGGCTCAGATCATGATCCCAGAGTCCTGGGATCAAGCCCCGCATGGGGCTCCTTGCTTGGCGGGGAGCCTTAGTCTCCCTTTCCCTCTGCCTGCTGTTCCCTCTACTTGTTCATGCTTTCTCTCTCTGTCAAATAAATAAATATAGTCTTTAAAGAAATAAAAAAATAATAAAATTCAGTTTTGCACATTGGGTCCTTTTTTTCATATATTAACTCTTTTCTGACTAAAGAATTGTTATAAATTGGTCAAGATGTCTACAAGATGTCTTGTGTATAAATTGTCTAGAGAAAGGGCAGGGCATGAATTTAATGTAACATGTAGGAGTTTAGTTTAAAGAAGAGTTATGTGTGTTTATCAGGAGTGGGGTTTTTTTTTGTTTTTTTTTTTTGCAGGATTTTTGTTGTAATTATACACTACTTTAACGATTTGGAAAATTAAGTCATTAGAAAATTGTGACTTTGCTTACTTTTGATGCTATTTGTTTATCTAAATAGTTTGAGAACATTACCAGATCTTTATACCACTTTTTTAGGATCTGGGTGAAGGGTAGGAAAAATAAGTTGCTGGAATGGAACGAAATTCACACCTTTTTAGATTTTAGCCCACTTGGGACAAATGGGTATACCCTAATGCCTCGCAGTCAAGTGTTGCCAGGTTGGTGACTGTTGATGCTGCCGCTTTTCTCTTCTCAGGTGTTAATGTGAGCTATCAAGGCAAAAAAACCTATGTTGGGAGCACTTAAAATATTTTACATTATTAATCTGTTTTTGGACTTTTGCCTGAATGACTTATGTTGTTAAAAGTCTAGAGAACAGAATTTTTCTTTCCTAGAAAAGTGGCAAGAGAAGTTAGTGTAGCATGGTGATAATATTTGTGATTTACTGAAAGCTTACCATTTGTGCTGCACAGTAGAACTTTCTGCGATGATGGAAATGTCCTGTATCTGCTTTGTCCAGTATGATAGCTGTTAGTCACGTGTGACTATTGTACACCTGAAATATGGCTAGTGTGATTGAGGAGCTCAATTTTTAAATTTAATTAAGTTTAAGTTCAAATAGGCACATGTGGTGGTAGATGGTTGCCATTTGGGACAGTGCCCTTTGTGGATCCTTCTTTATTCTTGAAACTTCCCAAGGTGGGGACATTTTTTATTAAGGAAACAGACTGAGATTAAGGTTAACAGCTTAGTGTTAGATTCAAGAATCAGTTTTTTGGTTTGTTAGCTCAGGGCATTTATACTATACCTGCCTAATTTTTATCTGTGTGATGGTGGTGGTGTGGGGTGGGGGCTTTTTAGTTGTAGGTAGAGGGAGTTAGGTAAAGGTGTAATAATTGAAGGCGGCTAGATGTATTGTAGGTACCTACACATTGTAGGTAAATTATTTCATATGGTTTATTGCGTTTGGATAAAAGTGCTCTTTTTGCAGTTAATGATACTTAGTTTGGATTTAGTTGCAGATGAAATTAAGATTAGGGGGTGCCTGGGTGACTCAGTGGGTTAAAGCCTCTGCCTTCGGCTCAGGTCATGATGTCAGGGTCCTGGGATCGAGGCCCTCATTGGGCTCCCTGCTCAGTGGGGAGCCTGCATCCTCCTCTCTCTGCCTGCCTCTCTGCCTACTTGTAATATCTCTTTGTCAAATAAATAAATAAATAAATAAATAAATAAATCTTAAAAAAAGAAATTAAGATTAGGAATCGTCAAGTAAATTTCCATATGTACATGGAAGTTCTGTTGATTTAAATTTCTATGTAACAATTCTAGTTTTGCAACTGAATGTGGACAGTAACCTTGAAATTGGTTTTAATATGCTCTTGCCTCCCCTACGTGTGTTCAGAATGTAACAAAGAAAAAAATAAAGAAATGGAAACAAAGTTTTACCTACAGTGAAGTCCTTTTTCCTTCTTTTTAAAAAATTTTTTATTTATTTGAGAGAGGGTAAAGCGAGTGAAAACATGAGTAGGGGGAGAGGGGCGGAGAGAGAAGGGCAGAGGGAGAGGGAGAAGCAGGCTGAGCAGGGAGCCGGATGTGGGGCTCAATATCAGGACTCTGGGATCAGGACTTGAGCTAAGGAAGAAGCTCAACTGACTGAGCCACCCAGGTGCCCCTGAAGTCCTTTGCTTTTGTACACTGTAGGTAATCAAATGTTTAAGCTAGAATAAATTTCTTCTGGAAATGTACTAGAAAAGGAAATGCATATTTGCTATACTATCAATATACTATATTATAAAATACACACAATATATTTTTTTAAAGTCTGTAAAAATCTTAGGAGAAAAAACCTTTTGATAATATGGCGAATTCACGGTTTTGTTTGTTTCCCTTTATACCTATGCCTTAAATCCTTTCTGGAGTGGGATGTAGAATGAATGAACAAAGATATGTTTTTATTTAAATTGACAAAGCATATGTGTTTGTGCATATATGTGTGTGNATTTTTTTTTTTTTTTTTTTTTTTTTTTTTTTTTTTTTTTTGAGAGAGAGAGAGAGAGAGAATCTTACTTAAGCGGGCTCTATACCCGGCATGGAGCCAGACACCGGGCTTGAGCTCAAGACCCTGAGATCCTGACCTGAGCTGAAATCAAGAGTCAGTGGCCTAACTGATGTACCACCTTGGTGCCCCCAAACATGTATTTTTTAAATGGTTTATTGTGTTAGAAAACTGATATATTTCAAAAGTGATTCTTTTGGATTGAGAGTAGGTTAAAGTACTTGTTTGTGCAGATTATTTGGAGAATAGACTACTTTGGTTTAAAAAAAAAAAGAATTGACCACAATTTAGTTTTTAGTTTTGTTGTTGTTGTTTTTAAGATTTTATTTGTTTGTCAGAGAGAGAGCACAAGCAAGGGGAGCTGCATGCAGAAGAAGCAAGCTCCCCACTGAGCAAGGACCTGGGCTCCATCCCAAAATCCTGGGATCATGACCTGAGCTGAATTCAGGCAGACGCTTAACCAACTGAGCCACCCTGGTGCCCCCAACAGTTTAGTTTTTAGTAGTAGGGAGACACACTGTATGTTCAGAAAAGCATACAAAACTTTAACAGGGAATTGAATTTAATGTTAGATTTTATACGTATTTTAAAGGTTTGCAGTCCTGGGTCATTTTGGGGATTATACAAACTAAGTTATTTCATGATAATAGAATTGCTATCCCAACTATTACTATGAAGCACTGGTTAAAAGACAGTTTGCACAGAGGCAGGCATGGTGCCCTGTATGGCTGGAGGACTGAAGAACTACTGGCCAACCTGCTTTAGCTGAAGGGATCTCTTTGTTTAGTGTGCATTATTTCCTTTAATATTTGTGCCTCTGACAATGCAGTTCTCGGAGAGCATTGAATCAAATATATCGTCTTTGTTCATGAAAGTGGTTTTGGACACAAAAAGCCGGGTTATATAAGGGATCATATGCAAAGGACTGTTCAGAATTTTCTCCCCCATCAGATACCTGCATGGCACATTTCTTCTCTTAGAATTCTGTTCAGATGTTCTCTAAATGTTGTATGGAGGCCTTCCTTCACCAGAAGTCCTCCTCAGGTCAAACTTATTTTCTTCCTTTATATCTTTCTATATCATTTTATTGCCATATGACATATATGTGCGAGTAATTTATCATGTGTCTTCTATAATTAAAATGTAGGTTTTACGATTTTGTTAATTACTGTATCCCTATTGGTTAGAATAATGTACCATAATAGACATCGAATAAGTACTTGTTGCATAAAATGAGTGTATAAACAGTGACAAGAGAGAAAGCTCTTTGGATTATGTTCTTACATAAAGATTTTTGAAAAAGGGAGTTACTGGGCCTTGGCATTGAAGAGTACATTGTTACATGAGGTAATGGTAGGATATCAGGCAGAACCTGTATTACCTGGTAAGACCTTAGAAGTTTCATTTACGAATGAATCATAGTATTAGTTTGTTTACGTGGCCTTTCTCCAGTCACAGAAGCATAATAAGAGGAAATTTTATTGTTTCTGTTTTGGTTGGAGTAAAAAATGGCATCTGGATTAAATGAGAATGTCGTGGGGAGCCTGCTGAATCAGATAGTGAGGCTCAGTCATCTATAGTTTCATAATGCTCTGCAACTGATTCCAACACAGATTTGGGGGTGAGGACCAGTGCATATGATATTATAAAACAGGAAGGGAAAATTTTGTAGATTAGAGTTGCTTTGTGAGTGTTTTACAGAAAGTGTAGAGATCAAGTTGAATTTTTGGAATTGGAAAGGCACACTGGGAGGATGGTGTGGCAGAGCAAGCTGCGTAACTAATCGTCGAGCCTAGCCAGCCGTCAGCATTCACATCTAAATACCACTTTGCTGTCTATTTATAGGTAGTAGCCCTCCCGAAGAGAAAAAAACTTAAGATTCTTAGTGAAAAATAGTTTTGAAAAGAATGTCAGTTGCCTGTGCTGATGGTGAGAAGAGCATGTGAAGAGGTTTAAAAGAGTTATGGTTCCTAATATAAATATTAGGGTTTGGTGAGGAGGGAATTTTATGCTGTGATTGTATTCTTGACTTTTGGGAATTTCCCTGGAATATCAGCTGTATACCTAACATCTAAGCTGTTTTATAATGCATGTTGTACAAACTTGTGTTGAAGTTTTAACTTTTGAAAAACTAGTTTAACTTGTTTGGTTTTTAACTTTATGGTTTTTCCCCCTTAGGTAAGATAGGAATTAAATTGTTCACTGCTAATTTGGAATTAAAATTAATTCTTTAAAATTTTAATTTAACAAAGCAATCTTTCTGACTATTTAAAAGTAAAATAAAAATTGCAGTATACGGCGCCAGGGGGGCTTAGTCGTTAAGCATCTGCCTTTAGCTCAGGTCATGATCCCAGGGTCTTGGGATCGAGCCCTGGTTAGGACTCTCTGGTCAGCAGGAAGCCTGCTTCTCCCTCTCTTGTGCTCCACTCCCTGTGCTTGTGTTCCCTCTCTTGCTGTGTCTCTCTCTGTCAAGTAAATAAATAAAATCTTTTTTAAAAATTGCAGCATAGAAATAAATGATGGAAAGTTCAATGTTTTTGTTGCCTGATACACTCTATTCCACTGAAATTTTCTTTGGTTAGTATAATGGAAACACGTTTTCAGTTGAGATAATTTGAAATTTCTGTCAAAGCCTACTGGGGAAATTATAATCTTATTTGAAGCCAATGATTTTTTTCTTTTTCCTTTTTTAAGTAAGCCCTAGGCCCAGCATGGGGCTTGTACCGCAATCCTAGGATCAAGGGTTGCATGCTCTACCCACTGAGCCAGCCAGGCACCTCTAGCCATTTTAAATCTTAAAGATTCCATTTGATTTTATTATTTAGGAGATTATTTAAATATTCTTGTGTGTTATCTGTTAAAGAGTTGTTCTATCTACATGTGTTGGATATAAAAGGAGAAATGAAAGTTTGTTTTTAAAAGTATAGACCTAGAGAAAAACCCTTAAGGTCGGTTGTTTATTTCCACACGTGGTTGTTCGAGTTAAAAAATTTTTTTTTCTCCTTACAGTAATGGCTTTCACTTAATATGGTACTCTTTATTTTTCAGAGAGATCTCATTGGAGATTACAAGATCATCTTTTGAGTATCAGTGCTTTGAAACTTAGTCAGAAATAAGAAGAGGGGAACTGAAGTAAACTGGCATTTATTGAGTATCTATTTTGAGCCAGACTTTATGCTAGGCTTTTCTTACACATTAGCTGATGTAAACCTTGCATCTCTCTTTTAAGGAAATTGTAAATAAGTATAGCCCATTACGTTATTGTTAAAAGTAGATTTCTGATTGCTTTATATACAGACACTTGGTGCTGTATCGGGACAAATGGGTTCCTAAAAGTCACTGTACTATGCAAAATCATGCAATAAACACCACAGGGCTTACGGAAGAAATGGAGTTAGGCACAACATTCAAAAATTTCTTTAGTGAGGTGCACCTGGCTCAGTTGGTTAAGCGTCTGCCTTTGGCTCAGGTCATGATCCTGTAGACCGGGATCGAGCCCCGCATTGGGCTGCCTATTCAGCAGGGAATCCGCTGCTGCTTCTCCCTCTCAAATAAATAAAATCTTAAAAAAATTTTTTTTCATAAAAAAAAAAATTTTTTTTCATTAGTGAAAAAAAGTTAAGGTAAGAGCCAAATTAAAATGATAACACAATTTTTACTTACGTTAAGTTGTTAAATACATAAATATCATAGAATAAATACTGCATTTTACCATGGAAAAGATGAGAAGTTTGTGGAAGTGAGTGTCAGAAGGATTGCAGCTTGTGAGTTGGTTTGAAGTAATGGAAGGGAAAGTTATCTAAAATCTGAGGGAAAGTTCTAACACCAGGTAGGGATGGGTGTGGCTCATAACACAGCCAGAACTGATGTAGCTGGTAGATGTTTGAGGTGTATGTCTGTCCTGTACATGCCTGTGTGGTTTGTTTCAGCTGAGTGCAGTTTTCTTTGCTCACCTAGTACTTCTGATGGACAAAATCTCACAGAAACAATCATGAAATTGAAATTTAGTGTGTTCAAAATACTCCTTACTATGTCAGTGATGTTGGAAAAAACATGTTTTCCAAACAAGCATTATAGTAGAACTGACTGTACATTATCTAACTTCATGTTGTAGTGATCACACAGCCTAGGTTTAGGTAACTCTTCTTCACTATGGCATGTGATTATTTGGATTACTAAGCTAGAATTTCTTGAATTTAGGACCTGAGGTAGTGTCACATTCTTTGCCATCTTAGTCGCCACTACCACTATGAAGACTTAAACTTATTTCAGTGTTTTTCTTGTTAAAGAGAAACTTTGTTCCAGACTACCAAAAGTTTCAGGCCAGTTCATCCTAAGGATTTTTTTTTGTGGGAATACAGTATTTTGAAAACAGGAAACAAAATAGTACACATTTCTTCAATTTGTGTTTTGAAACAATTTTCAGTGTTGAGTGGAGGGAGCCTGGTATGGAAAGAACAACAGAATTTGGAATTGAATCTTAGCTCTGCTTTGTTTTATTCCTTACTCTTTTTAAGACTCAGTTTGCAAATCTAAGTAAAAACAGTTAAAACAGTACTTTTTTTTGACACACCTCACTGGTCACGTAGTGAGATACATATGAAAGTGCCTAGCAAATGGCAAAGCATGTGAATTAATACTTGTTTTGTGGTAGGTGTAGTGTATTAAGAACTTTAGTTTTTTCATTGATCTCATTTTATGTTATCCTTATGTGTCTTATATTCTGTTTGATATTTTTATTTTGTTTTGTATATTTTTTGGTATTTAGGAAGGTTTATATCTAGTCAGTTTTTATTTTTACCTTTGAAAAGTTCTCTTAATCCTTTTTTTTATTTAGGCTTTTGCTATTTGATTTGTTAGCTGTAAATTAAATCCACTGAGTCTGAATTTTCTTGTGTGTGAGGCAATGAATGAGCTTATATATTCTTCTTTACACTTTTTCCCATGTCTCTTTTCCTTTGACATTTTAAAGTTATTTTTACTTGGTTGAGAGTGTGTAATTTTACATACTGTTCTTTCACCCTCATCAATACCTTTGTTTTAGATTTAGTTCTATAATTAAATATAGTTTATATTCACAAGCAGGCCATTAGCTGAAGTTTTCCCAATCATCCCTTGGTTGGATGAAGCTCTGTGTACACTAGAGGTTCCTCAGCAGTGCTTATGAAATAAATTTCTTAAGTTCATACATGGTTAAGCTGTTTTTCTATACCCTTGATATTTGAAAGACAGTTTGGCTAAATATAAAATCTTTGATATATATCTTAAGTTTTTTGAAAATATTGCCCTCCTGTTCTCTTGCTTGTATATTGCTAATGCCACCATGATTTTCTTTGTGGGTGATTTGGTCTGTCTTTTGGAGATCTGAGTTTTCCTTTATCTGTAGAATGGAATCATTTTACTAGGATTATGTCTCTGTGTCGACTGTTCTGGATAAATTTTCCCCGTTACATGGTTTCAGGTTGTAGAGCAAAGTTTGTTTTAAATTCAAGAATTATAGTTTATAAGTTCTCTTCTATTTTATTCTCCAATGATCTTTGCCTGTTGGATCTCCTTTGCCTTTTTATTTTTTATTTTTCCTTGGATTTTTTGCACCTTTGTTTCTTTTTCACTTACTTGAGAAGCATTTCTATTTTCTATCTCTTTAGATCATATATCTTGAAGTTTAGGCATTTCTGAGATGCAGTTGTATTTCTCTTGTTTCTTTAGTTCAGTCTGTAGTCTGTACCTGTTTTATATTTTCCTGTTGTTTACCCATTATTTAAAATTTTGAACATCTGATTTGAGGTGGTGTTTTATATCTTCATCTGATATATAATTATTTTTTTCCAGTTTTATTAAGAAATAACTGACATACCTCACTGTAAGTTATACAGCATTATTTAATTATTTTTAATTTGCGATGGAGTTGTATTACATGTTTCTTTTTTATCTCTAGGCTCTTTGGGTCTGTTTTCATCTGCCACAAGGCTTTTTCCTTTTTTTTATTCCATATAAATAGCTTGGTATAGATGATGGGTTCTTTTTTCTGTTCAGGTTGTGATGGGCTTTACTAGACTAACACTATGGACAGTTTTATTTTTTATTTATTTTTAACTTTTTTTTTTAAAGATTTTATTTATTTGAGAGAGAGAAGGGCCGGGGGAGAGGGAGAAGTGGACTTCTCGCCGAGCAGGGAGCCCATTACGGGGCTTGATCCCGAGACCCTGAGACCATGACCCGAGCTGAAGGCAGACGCTTAACCAACTGAACCACTCAGGCACCCCTAAGACATTTTATTTTTGGATTGAGGTTTGTGTGGCTTCCTCAACCTCTTAGTTCAAGAGAGCACCCTCTTTTGTTGCTACAGTGAATTGTTTTTAAATAATTGTATCTCTTCCACCCCTTTCCAATTGTTCTATCATTATTTTAGTAGAGTCTTCATCTTCAGTGGCTTTTTTCTTTATTACGCCTTCAAGTGTCAATTCCTTCTTTTAAGGTGTCTCCTCCCCGAATGCTATGCCTTGCGAAAACTGCTGTCTTTGGTCTTTTTTGTTTTTTATGTTTTTATTTAAATTCCAGTTAACATACACTGTGATATTAGTTTCAGGTGTACAATATAGCAATTCAGCCCTTCCATACATCACTCTGCACTCATCACCTATTTCACCCATCTTCCACCCACTTCCCCTCTGGTAACCATCAGTTTGTTTTCTGTAGTTAAGAGTCTGTTTCTTGGTTTGCCCCCCCCCCTTTCTCTTTTTCCCCCTTTCTTATTTATTTCTTAAATTCCACATGTGAGTGAAATCATATGGTATTTGTCCTTCTCTTATTTCACTTAGCATAATACGCTCTACCTCCATCCATGTCATTGGAAATGGCAAGATTTCATTCTTTTTTATCACTGAGTAATATCTCATTGTGTTTATATACCACATCTTGTTTATCCATTCATCATTCAGTGGACCTTTGGACTCTTTCCATAATTTGGTTATTGCTGATAATGCTGCTATAAACATTGGGGTGCATCTATCCCTTTGAATTAGTATTTTTGTATTCTTTGGGTAAATGTCTAGTAGTGTAATTGCTGGATTATAAGGTAGTTCTGTTTTTAACTTTTTAAGATTTTATTTTTAAGGGGCGCCTGGGTGGTTCAGTTGGTTAAGCGTCTGCCTTCGGCTCATGTCATGATCCCAGGGTCCTGGGATCGAGTCCCACATCGGGCTCTCCTCTCCCTCTGCTGCTGCCCCCCACCATGGTCTCTCTCTTGCTTGCTTTCTTTCTCAAGTAAATATATAAAATCTTAAAAAAATTTTTTTTTAAAATTTTAAGTAATCTCTTTTTAAGTAATCTCTCTTTTTAAAGAATTCCAACACTGGGCTTGAATCCACAACCCTGAGATCGAGTTGCATGCTCTACAACTGAGCCAGCCAGGTGCCCCTATTTTTAACTTCTTTTTTTTTAAGTAGGCTGCTCCTGGAGCCCAGGATGGGGCTTAAACTCACAACACTGAGATCAAGAGTCAGATGCTTAACCAGTTGAGCTACCCAGGCACCCCTATTTTTAACTTTTTTTTTTAAGATTTTATTTATTTGAGAGAAAGAGCATGCATGAGAGAGCACGAGTTGGGGGGTGCAGAGGGATAAGCAGACTCCCCACTGAGCCTGATGTGGGGCTCTATACCAGGACCCTGGGATCATGACCTGAGCTGAAGCAGACACTTTAACCAACTGACTGAGCCATTCAGGTGCTCCTGTTTTTAACTTTTTGAGGAATCTCCATATTGTTTTCTACAGTGGCAACCAGTTTGCATTCCCACTGTTATTGCAAAAGGGTTCCCCTTTCTCCACATCCTTGCCAACACCTGTTGTTTCTTGTGTTGTTGATTTTAGCCATTTGGGCAAGTGTGAGGTGGTGATACCTTACTGTAATTTTAATTTCCACTTCCCTGATGATAAGTGATGTTGAGCATCTTTTCATGTGTCTATTGTCCATCTGTTTGTCTTCTTTGGAGAAGTGTCTTTTTGTGTCTTCTGCCCATTTTTTAATTGGATTATTTGTGTTTTGGGTGTTGAATTTTGCAAATTATTTATATATTTTGGATACTAACGTTTTATTCATATGTCGTTTGTAAATATCTTTTTCCATTCAGTATGTTGCCTTTTTGTTTTGTTGATTGTTTCCATCACTCTACAGAAGCTTTTTATTTTGATATAGTCCCAATAGTTTATTTTTGCTTTTGTTTCCCTTGCCTCAGGAGACATATCTAGAAGTTGTTAATGTTAATGTCAAAGAAACTACAGCCTGTGTTCTCTTCTAGTATATTTATGGTTTCATGTCTCACATTTAGGTCTTTCACCCATTTTGAATTTTTGGGGTATGGAAGAAAGTGGTCCAATTTCATTTCTGTGTATGTTACTGCCCGGTTTTTTCTTAACACCATGGTCTTCACAGACTTTATAAGCCTCTTCTTGACTTCCAGTAGCCATTATTCTCATCCATTATGTCTCTAAGTACTTTCTTTCAGGATGGGGCCGCCTTCTGAGTGAATCCTAGTTAATATTACATGTATTCAGTCACCACTTTGACCTGTTGTATTGCTCTTTTGGAGAGTTCCCATTGGAGCTTCTGATCTTGGGTGTTTATGCACGTATATGTAAGTTGGAATTTTTTACTTATCTCATCTTTTAAAGCTGGCTTTGGGTGATTTTGGTTGCTTTCTTTCTTGGCCTGGATGGTTTTTGTGAGGATTTGTGGAGTGTTTAGAAATTAGGGGGCAGCCATTATGCTATAAAGAATTTAGTTTTGGTTTTATGTGCTATGCTTGACAATAATGGTGTCTTTTTTTTAAATTGCATTTCAGATTTTATACATAGATATATTGAGTAATTGATTATACTTCTGTTTCTCTGTCCTCATGGCCACTCTGTTGTTTCTTTTCAAACTCTCCTGGGAGTACTTATTAATGAAATAATTACGAGGTTCTATTATATAGTTGACTATCAAACGTGTGTATGAGTTTTACTGAATTTTGTCCTATCCCTAGCATTAGAGCTCATAGCTAACAGCATTTTTTTTAGCAGAGTTCTGTTTGTATTAAGCAGAATCTGAAATCTTCAACTTTTTTCTTAAGTGACGTAGTTTAATATTGAGAAAAAAAAAAGTAAGATAAAACACATTTTACAATGCATTAACAGTGGTGTAGTATCCAGAAAGCAGATGGTGATTGTCACATTGAATTCTACTGCTAGTAAGACCATATCAAATTTTAACTTCTGGGTCCAAAACTTAGTAAGATATAGATAGACCAGTGACTTCCTCAGGCTGATATGCCGCAAGAATATTGGTGTAAAATTCCCACAGAACTTTGTTTTATTCTGAGACTGTGTATTTGTTAACTTTTAAAATACTGAAATGCCTTTTGTGAAATAGTAATGACAGATTTTTTTTTAAAAAATAGTTTATTTAGAAAAAATAAAATTTAGCGACCTCATTTAAATGATCCCCCCCTTTTTTTTTAGAAATTTTACTAGTTTTGAAAAATTATACAAGTATGGAAACAATACNTAAAAAATAGTTTATTTAGAAAAAATAAAATTTAGCGACCTCATTTAAATGATCCCCCCCTTTTTTTTTAGAAATTTTACTAGTTTTGAAAAATTATACAAGTATGGAAACAATACTGTATCAACCTCAGAGAGTAGCCCAGGTTGTTGAAGGACTTAAAACTTTCATAAAAGGAACAGTTAAAGATGGTTAGTTTGAAAGAGAAAACTGAACTCTTACAGAGCTAAAATCAGTAAACAGATGGTAGAGTGAGATAGAGTTTGGCGGGCGCCTGGGTGGTTCAGTGGGTTAAAGCCTCTGCATTCGGCTCAGGTCATGATCTCAGGGTCCTGGGATCGAGGCCCGCATCGGGCTCCCTGCTCAGTGGGGAGCCTGCTTCCCCCCCCCCACCTGCCTTTCTGCCTCCTGTGATCTCTCTCCCTCTGTCAAATAAGTAATAAAAAAAATTTTTTTTTATTGAGTGCTTATTCAAGTTCTTTATAAAGTCTGTATTCAGTTCTTACCTAAACCCTGCATGGTGGTTGATATAGTTGAGGCTATACTTAGGCCAGTGATACAAAGCTGTAGATTAAGTGGTTGCTAAGATTTGAACTCTAGACCATTGTTGTCCAATGGAATTTTTCATGGTGATGGAAATCTACATCTGAGCTTCCAGGATGTTAGTTCACATATGGCTGTTGAATAGTTGAAGTATGGGTAGTGTGACTGAGAGCATTACTGAAGAATTTTAATTTTTTTTAAAGGGGGGGAGGGCAGAAGGAGAGAGAAAGAATCTTAAGCAGGCTCCATGCCCAGCATGAGCTCCATGTGGGGTTGATCTCACAACCCAGAGACGATGACCTAATCTGAAATCAGGGGTCAGATGCTTAAGTGACTGAACCACCCAGGTGCTATTTTAATTTTTTATTTAATTATTGATGAACTGAAATGTTAAATGGCTACAGCTCTAATCTCTGACTCCTAAGGCTTTATGTGCTCTTTCTCCATACCTTTCTGCTCTGTGGAAATAGAATCACTAAAGTAGCTCATTGCAATACACTGGCACTAAGTGCCAGTCAGGCTTCTGGTAAGTGAATAAACGCTTCTTGATTTGATTTTGGCATCCCTAAGACTCGTTTTCTTTTTAATTGTGAAAATTTTCAAACATGTGAAAATAAAAATATAATGAACCTATCTCCTGATTTTGACAGTTACCAACTCTGGTTCTTTCTTTTTCATCTGTGACATCTACCTCCTAGACTATTTTGAAGAAAGCCCAGGCATCACTTCAACTTGGTTGACTTTTAAAGCCAAGTTTGGCTTTTATCATTTGGCTTGATTTGAGGCTACATTCTTTTCAGTCAGTTTCAAAGAATGAAATGTTTCTTGGCATTAGCTGAAGGAAAACAATGGAAGGATATATATATAATACTAAAGAAAATCATGTAATCTTAATGCCAAATCTAAATTGTATACAGTTTTTGCCTAGTTTCTTTATTTGCCCTGTCATAGTTCTAGGGAGCTGTTTTTTTCTGTAACAAGGATTCGGAAAAGGATGATGAACTTTCTGCAGTAGATAACCTTATGTAGTTTCTCTGGGCTTTTCACAACTTGTCCAGCTATTCTTTTTTTTTTTTAATTAAGATTTTATTTATTTACTGGAGGCAGAGAGAGAGAGAGAGAGAGTGGTCACACAAGGGAGAGGGAGAGGGACAAGGAGACTCTCTGCCAAGCAGAGAGCCCTACCTGGGGCTCGATCCCAGGACCCTGAGATCATGCTCTGAGCAGAAGACAGACACTTAACTGACTGAGCCACCCAGGTGCTCCTTGTCCAGCTATTCTGTTCTTTTTTATTTATTTACTTTTTAAAGATTTATTTTAGAGAGTACTTGTGTGAGTGGGGGAAGGGGCAGGGGGAGAGCATCTTCAAGCCCACTTTCCACCGAGCACCAAGCCCCATGTGAGGGCTCAGTCCCACAACCCATGAGACCATGACCTGATCCAAAACCAAGCGTCAGTCGCCCAACTGCCTGAGCCATCCAGGCATGACCAGCTATTCTATTTATATAAACAGCCACCTGTTTGGAGATTTCTTAACCTCCTTCATATTCATTTCAGTTTATTATATATGTATATATTTGAGAGAGAGTGTTTAAGTGGGGGGTGTGCAGAGGGAGAGAGAGAGAGAACCCCTGGCAGGCTCCATGCCCATCACGGAACCTGATGCAGGGCTCAATCCCACTACCCTCAAATCATGGCCTAAGCCTAAATATAGAGTGGGACACTTAACCAACTGAGCCATCCACGTGCCCCAACCTCCTTCATATTAGTCAAATTAGAAATCATTTTTCTAGGAAGAACAGTGAAATAATTTTCAATATTATGACAAAAGTTCTGTTACTTACCATAATGAGTTTCATTTGCTATGACCTCATGGTACCATAGTGCCTCACCTCAGGCACTGGTGGCTGATTAACCACCTAGGTTCTGGGCTACCTAGAGGATCCCAAAGGATCCCCTCTTTCGGGATTCCTCTGGCACAAGTGCCTAAGGGCTGTGTTCATCTTTTAAAAAACTCTTCTCTCTGTTCTTCAGATTGGATAAACTTTATTTATCGATTTACCAGAACACTGATTCTTTCCTGTTATCTCCATTCCGGTATTGAGCCCATATGATGAGTTTTCTTATCTTCCCAAAAAGAGTGTTGCAAAGTGTTCAGTAATTGCTTCCTCTGGTATTTTTATAATAGCGTAATTTAAAGTCTTAAATCTCTCTCATCTTCACACTGGCATCTGTAAATTGTCTTTTTCCTTGCAAGTTGAAATTTTTCCTGTTTCTTCGCATGCCATCTAATTCTGAATTTTATCCTGGATGCTTTGAATATCAGCTTATCAGAATCTGGGTCTTGTTGAGAGCCTGTGGAGAATGTTAATTTTGTTTTAGCAAATCTGGTTTGGTTCAAGCTGCAAGTTTCAACTCTTTCTTTGGGCTGTGGTTGTAACATCAGGTCAGTTTTTAAAATCTTTGTAGTCAGTTTTAAAATCCTGTTGATGTGCCACCCTATAACTAGTCTGAGTCCTGGATAGTGTACCTTTTAGTTCATTTCTCAGTGTTTGGTGTTGTGAATAGGATTAGATCCATGCATGTGCAGTTCAGGGGTGAACCATGGAGTTCATAAATAACTATGGGGTTGCTTTCTCTAGTTCCTCCTTTTCTGTGATATTCTTGGTACTTTCTGTTTCCCTGAATCTTCTCTTTTCATCCTCTCGCTAGAAAGCTGGGGTTCTAGTTATTTCACTGTACTGTGCACTTTTATGATTATGCCTCTGTCTGGCTAGAACTTACCAAATTCATTGATCTCAAAGAACTAGCTTTTGGTTTCAGTGATTTCCTTAGTTTTTCTTTTTTTTTTACTTCATTGATTTTGCTCTTAACCTTTTTTGTTTCCTTTCTGCTTACTTGAAGTTTAATTTGCTCTTATTTTTCTAATTTTTTAAGGTAGAAACTGAGATAATTGGAGACCTTCTTTTATAATACAGGCTTTTTTCTAACTAGTTCCATAATTTTTTCTTTTGTTGTTACTTTTTAGCAATTGGATTGTGATGTACCTCTGTTCTTTTCCCATCTTTTTTCAGTTTATCCTGCTTGGGATTTGTTGAGATTCTTTTGGATCTGTGGATTTAGAGCTTTTATCATATTTGCCGGGTTTTTTTTTTTAAAGATTTATTTATTTGACAGAGAGAGCGAGCGAATGAGCACACAAGCAGGGGGAGAGGAAGAAGCAGGCTTCCCCGCTGATCAGGGAGCCTGTTGAAGGGCTCAGTCCCAGGACCTTGGGATCATGACCTGAGCTGAAGGTAGACACTTAACCGACTGAGCCACCCAGGTGCCCCAAATTTGCAGTTTTTTTTATATTTATCCACTTCAATCTTTATTTTCTTTTGATGCTCCTGTTACATGTATGTGTTACACTATTCGACTACTTGATGTTGTTCCACAGGTTGTTGAGTGTCTCTGTTTTCTTTCTCTGCTATCCCCTTCATTATACTCTTTCAGCTTCCATTTTGGATCATTTCTGTTACGTGTTTTCACGTTCATCGCAGCCACTGTAAGTTCTCTCAGTGGTTTTATGTTCACTCCACTGGCTTCAAATTCACTGCAGTGTCTAATATTTTAAGCCTGTATGATTAACTTTTCATGTTTTGGTATTTTTTAATACCAAAAATTTCCATTTAAGTTTCCATTTTTCTTGTTTTTTAAAAATAATTTAAAAAAAAATTTATTTTTAAGTGATCTCTATACCCAGGATGAGGCTTGAACCAACAACCCCAAGATCAAGAGTCACATGTTCCACAGACTGAGCCAGCCAGGCGCCTCTTTTTTTCTTTAAGTAAACTCTATCCCCAATGTGGGGGTTGAACTCCTGACCCTAAGATTGAGTCACATGTCCTGTTGACTGAGCCCAGCCAGGTGCCTCCCCCCACCACAAAGTTTCCATTTTTCTATTGAGATTTTCTATTTGTTTTCTGATTGGGTCCATGTTTTCCTTTCAGTCCTTTACTATTACCTAACAGTTAACTGTTTTAAAGTCTCTGCTACATCCATCATCATTATTTTTGAATTTCTGATTTTTTTTTTCCCTCTAGGTCATGGGTTACAATTTTTGCTTTTTCACCTTTCTAATAATTTTTGTTCTTTCATAATACTAGGTATTATAGACACTAGGACATTGAACATCTGGATGCTATTGTTTTTCTTAGTAGAGTTTTGTTTTGACACATTGTTAATTTGCTTGTGCATCATCTTCTCTCCATCATCTTCTCTCCACGGCTTGTTTTAAGGCTTCAGTAAAAGTGGGTCTAGATTAGTCTTATTTCTAAAGTGTTGGCTTTCTATGTCTCTACTGAAACTTGGAGTATTCAATAAAGTCTCTAACTGGATGTTAGGAACTCACATGTCTCCTCCCATTCATGCACGAATGAACACCAGTATTTATTCTGTTCGTGCTAGTTGGTAGTTGTTTTTGCCTAGCTTCTGCAGAATCTTTGAGTCAACCCTCTCAGCTTAATATTTAACAAAAGGTTCAGGGTGGCTCAGTCAATTAAACATCCAACTCTTTTTTTTTTTTAAAGATTATTTATTTATTTATTTGACAGGGAGAGAGAGAGAGAGAGAGAGAGAGATCACAAGTAGGCAGAGAAGAAGAAGCAGGCTCCCTGCTCAGCAGGGAGCCCAATGCGTGGCTGGATCCCAGGACCCTGAGATCATGGCCTGAGCCGAAGGCAGAGGCTTTAACCCAGTGAACCGCCCAGGCGCCCCAAGCATCCAGCTCTTATTTTGGCTCGGGTCATGATCTCAGGGTTGTGAGATCAAGCCCCATATAGACTCTGTGCAGAGTCACTTGAGAGTCTCTGCCTCTGTCCCTCTGTTTGTTGCACACGCGACTTGCTCTCCCTGGCTCTCAGATAAATAAAATCTTAAAAAAATATATTTGACTAAAGATTCCTGTGCAGATTTCCAAAGCTTCATCTTTGTATAGTTCTCTCCAGTAACCTGCCCCATAAATTCTAGTATTGGAGCACTTTCTAACTCAGATATCTGCTTAGATCAGTGAGACTGCCATGTTTTTGTCCCCCACCCCCAACTCCACCCCCCATTCTACAGTCTGGAAAATGCTTCTAGGCAGAGAAAAGGATTTTCTTGGGGTTTACCTTGATTCCCTTCTGAGATCACAGTCTTGTGTTGGCTCTCATCCAACATCTGAAAATAATTATTTTATATTTACTTACTAGTTTTATGCTTAGAAGTTTCATCTTTTTTTCTTTTTCTTTTTTTTTTCCAGAAGTATTATTTGTGTTATTTATTCCTATACATTTGGAAGCAGCAGTCTCAGAGTGTATGGTACTATCATTTAGCACATGGTTTTGTTTTTTTTTTAATCTGTTAGGACCATTTATTCTTTTTTTTTTTTTTTAAAGATTTTATTTATTTGACAGACAGTGAGAGAAGGAACACAAGCAGGGGGAATGGGAGAAGGAGAACCAGGTTTCTGGCCGAGGAGGGAGCCTGGGGGGCTTAATCCCAGGACCCTGGGATCATGACCTGAGCTGAAGGCAGACGCTTAATGACTGAGCCACCCAGGCATCCCGACAATTTATTCTATTTTAATTATATCCTATTTTGCTTTACTATTTCTTTCTTTCTTTCTTTTTTTAAGATCTATGTATTTATTTTTAGGGAGAGAGTGAACACAAGTGGGAGGGGCAGAAGAAGGAATGAGAATATCAAGCAGACTCCACACTCAGTGTGGAGCCCAACAGGGGGCTCTATCCCTTGACTGTGAGACCGCCATCTGAGTCAAAACCAAGAGTCAGAGGCTTAATCAACTGTGCCACCCTGTTGCCCCATGGTTTACCCTTTCTAGAGCATAGTGTTAGTGTTTTAAAATTTAACTCCTAATGGAAGGTAACAGTCTACAATGTTCTAGTGTTTTTGAAACTATTATGTCTAATTTTGAATTAACATATACCCATGTTATAGGCTAGAGAACAAATAGAGCACTGTGGTATTCATTCCACACCAAGGGAAACCCTTATAGTTCTGGAATTTCAAGAACTCCCAAATACAAGAGTTTTAGAGATAGGATTGTAGACTTCTATTTTTTTTTTTTTAAAGCTGTCTCCACACTGGGTTTGAACTCAAAACGCTGAGATCAAGACCTGAGCTGAGATCAAGAGTCAGATGCTCAACTGACTGAGCCACCCAGGTGCCCCTGTAGACTTGTAGTTTTATTTAATTGGTTGATTCCACTGTACAGAACTTAATATGTCTGTCTACCATGTTTTTTAAAACCTATTTTAAATGAAATTGAATATGAAACTTTTCTTCAGAGTATTTTGTGTCTGTCTTTTCCTAAGTAAAAGTTATTGAAAACTTATTTTCAGCCTGTGGGATTAGTTAAGGCATTAAGAATCTTGTCATGATGCCTTCCTTTTATATAGTTCTGTAGAATTAACTTTAGTGTTAGTGTTACATAGGGTTTTGAAAAATAAGCAAATCTATTTTTTTTCACTTTATACACCTACCCTTTTTGAATGGTTCAAAAAAGGACTTTTTATATATTTTACATTTGTTGTTACTTTTTCTGTTAAACTAGGAATACTTTGATTTGTAATGAGTGACCTGTTGTAGAAGTAGTGCTTTTAGGAGAAAGAGATTGGGATCCATATTCCCAACACACTGATTCTTGAGTATGTAGAGATGAATTCTTAGCAGTTTTTTGGAGGAGAATGCCATTTTGAATTATTTTTACAGGTCACATTGACAGGAGATCATTGGTTTAATGACATTGAGTATAATTTTAATATGGAACACTGCCAGATTTCATTAATTGATAACATAATCATTAGGAATTGAAACTTAATTATTGGTTTGAAATGTGATCAAATAAAAAGCTAGGTAGTATAGTATTACCACATTTAGAGAAAGTGGAATTTTTAAATTTTCATTTGGTAAACTCATTTATTTGTGGGAATTAATTAGTTAATTATTCTGTGTTTGTTTGTTTTTCTCACCTTACTTTTGGCGCTTCTGTTGCCTTTTTATTCGATTATAATAGTAAGTAAGAAAAGAAAAAGGTGAGGGGCACCTGGGTGGCTTAGTCAATTAAGCCTCTGACTGTTGGTTTCAGCTCAGGTCATGATCTCAGGGTCCTGAGATCAAGCCCCTAGTTGGGCTTTGCCCTCAGAGGGGAGTCTGCTTGAGATTTTCTCTCTTCCTCTGCCCCCCACCTCCCTTGCACCTCTCTTTCTAAAATAAATACATCTTTAAAAAAAAAGTGAGATAATGTTTGAATTGGATTAGAAGATCTGTTAAAAGATTATAGGCTTTTTAAAAGTTTTTTAAAGATTTTCTTTATTTGACACAGAGAGAGAGCACAAGCAGAGGGAGCAGGAGAGGCAGAAGGAGAAGCAGACTCCCCTGCTGAGCAGGGAGCCTGACGCTGGGTTCAATCCCAGGACCCTGGGATCATGACCTGAGCCGAAGGCAGATGCTTAACGATTAAGCCACCCAGGCACCCCAGCTTTTTAAATTTTTACTTATTTTTTAAGTAGGCTCCATTCTCAGTGCGACACTTGAACTCAAGACCCTGAGATTGAGAGTCACGTGCTCTACTGATGGAGCCAGCAGGCACCTCAGAACTATAGGCTTTTTTTTTTTAAGAGAGGGAATGCAAGTGGGGGTCAAGGGTGGGGGAAAGAGGGAGAGAGGGAATCTTAAGCAGGTTCCATGTCAGTGCAGAGCCCAATATGGGGCTCGATCTCAGGACCTTGAGATCATGACCTGAGCTGAAATCAAGAGTCAGACATTTAACTGTCTGAGGTACCCAAGTGTCTCCCTCCCAACAAAAACTAAAGCCTTTAATAACATTTATGTTAATAAAATTTAATAAAATTTCTACGTATGTTGGAAAGCACTCTCATCTGGGCCTCAGAGGGCCTAGGATGTAGTCTAAATTTTGCCACTATCTAGGTAAATTGCTTGTTTTCTAAATCTTATTTGTACAGTAAGGATTGAACCTTTTATTCTTAGTTTACAGGAGTATCATGAAGAGTAAATGAGATGTTAGTGTGCAATCCCTTTGCAAAATGTGGTGCTGTAAACAATGTAAGGTATTTCCAGTAAGACCAGGAAAAAAAACAACTGGAATCCTGAGTATTTTAAGTTCAACCATACAAAATAAAGTCACATCGTGCATGTCAAGTAGGAATATAAGTGTCTATGATTTTTATGAGCTTGTTATCAATTATATTTATACAGGTTCACATTTATACTATGGGACATTAGACTGTTCTGTAGTTTTTGAATTAAAACCTTATTAAAAATCAGAATGTTAATAGCAATTGCCTCTGCAGTGGGATATAGCTAGGTTCCTTCATTCCTTCTTTCTACAGTGGCATTATATTTCTTGTACTAGAGGCTTTCTTTTTTAAAAGCATTTTCTCTTTTTTCCTATTTTTTTTTCTGTGCTACACTACTCAACTGTAGTAGAAAGGTAGTTATAATGGCTAGGTGTAATGGCTCTGAATCCAGATTGTGTGGTCGAAATCTTTTTTTCAATCACCTCATAGCTGTGTGATCTTGGCCAATTTATATAATCTCCTCGTACCTCAGATATCTCATTTAAAATGAGGATAAAAAGAATACTTACTTGATACCATGATACCATTGTGAGAGTGAATGAGTTGTCCCTGTAAAGCATTTAGCACAGTACATGGCATTCAGTAAATGTGCAATAAGTATTAGCTGTTAGTCCTGTTTTATATGTTTTTTTCCTGGCAAATTATCTCCAGGATTTAAGGATTCTTTCTGATACTCAGCAAAGTACTTAAGACTACATAACTAGTTTATTGTCTGAAGTCAGTGTTAAAACCAGAGCTATTTGATTCCATAGGTAGCTCTTCACTGTTTGACTAATTCCTTAAAGTAAATTTTTCCATTCATAATGTTACTAGTATGTAAAAATCATCTACAAATATAATTCTAGGGTTATGACATAGTGGCCACACTTCATATGATTTGTTTACTTTACCAGAGAAGACCTTTTGTACCATATTTATTGTATTGGCTTTGGTAAATTTAAGCTTAGGTATAAAAGCAATTTTTAATCCAAAGTCAATGAAAAGAGATAATAAGTTCTTGCTGACTTACTATTATTAGTACAGGTAGGTTATTAATTTTAGTTATTTTTTGTTGCTTTCACGTATTTTTTTGTAATCTTAGCTAATAATAAACTTACATTTTTCTTGTCTTATGTTTTTATTTGTTTATTTTGATGTAATTAAGCACCTCTAATGTGCTTATTGGCTGTTAGTATAACCTCTTTTGGGTGTATTTTTTCAAGACCCTTTCCCAATTATTTTTTTATTTTTTAAAAAAGTTTTATTTATTTATTTGCAAGAGAGAGAGAGAGACAGAGTGCATAGAGGGAGAGGGAGGAGCACACTCCCTGCTGAGCAGAGAGCCCAATGCATGGCTTGATCCCTGCACCCTGAGATCATGACCTGAGCCACCTGGGCCCTCCTCCTTGCCCAATTTTTTTTTTTTTAAAGATTTTATTTATTTATTTCACAGCGGGAGAGAGATCACAAGGAGGCAGAGAGGCAGGCAGAGAGAGAGGGGGAAGCAGGCTCCCTGCCAAGCAGAGAGCCCGATGCGGGCCTCGATCCCAGGACCCTGAGATCATGACCTGGGCCGAAAGCAGAGGCTTTAACCCACTGAGCCACCCAGGCGCCCTTTGCCCAATTTTTTAATGAGCTATCTTTTTGATACTGACTTGAAGGAGTTCTTTATATGAACGATACAGGATCTTTGTTAGGCATTGCATATGTCTTCTCTGTCTTGCCTTTTTTTTTTTTTTAAGATTTTATTTATTTATGTGTATGTGAGAGTATGAGCAGGTGGAGAGGCAGATGGACAGGGAGAGGCAGACTTCCCCACTAAGCAGGGAGCCCAATACGGGGCTTGATCCCAGGACCTTGGTTTCATTACCCAAGCCGAAGGCAGACGCTTAACTGACTAAGCTACCCAGGTGTCCCCTGGCTTGCCTTTTACTAATAGTATTACTACTATTAATTACTATATAGTAATAGTATTATTAATACTATGTTAAACATTTAAACTTTCCTGTTTAAGGGATAAGGGAGCTTGTCAACCTAACATATAATGAAGATATTTTAAAATGGTTTTTTGGGGAAGCTTTATTTTACCTTTTTCATTTAAATATGTGGTGCTTTTAGAATTTTTCTTTTGTAAAGAAGGGTTGTCGTTTGGCTTCATGAAGTTTTACCTACATATTTAAGACTTAGTACTCAGCAATTTTTACCAACAGATGGTTGGGGACTCTAATCTACTTTATCTTTTTTTCTCTATACTTCAATTTGGGTAGTTTCTATTGCTGTGTTTTCCATTTCACTGATTTTTTCTTCTACGGTGTCAGTACCGTTAATCGGATGACATTTTCATTGTTTAATATTATATTTTTCACCTCTAGAAGCACTATTTGGTTCTTTTTTGTATATTCTGTTTCCCTTTTCACTTGTTTATATTTTCCTTAAACTCTTGAGCATCTAGTTGCCCTGATATTTTGACTCCATTATTTCATCATTTCTCTTATTTCTCTTGTTTATGGATCATGTTTTCTTGCTTCTTAGCTTATCAATATTTTATTGGATGTTGGGTATTTATGAATTCCACATTGTTTTATATGACTTAACTGTCTTTAAAGAGTGTTAAACCCTCCACATATTCAGGACTTAGCACTCATAGTTTTCAGCAACCAATGCATTTAGACCCCTTGGAGATTTTTAAATTTCTGAATAGTTACATCAGCATTTGCTTTACCATCTTTCCTGTTGGCCTCGTTGAACTTCATTCAGTTTTTGTCTCTTCAACTCTGTATGGACTCTTGTGCTCTGCTTGGGATCCTTCTCCCTGTACTATGATCTATAAAGCAGGGACATTTCTAAGCCTGTCATTTTTCCCCCCTCATGGTTCACAACCCTATGCTGCCTATTGCCCAACATCTGACAATAGTTATTTCATATGTTTTGTCCATTTTTGTTATTTACAGTAAGTAGAAGGGCCAGTTAATCCTCACTTAGTCCATTGTGGCCAAAAGCGGAAGTTCCCTTACTGTCCTTTTACAGAAATAAATTTTCTTAGATGTACCTGGGTGGCTCAGTCAGTTAAGCATCCCACTCTTAATCATCTCTTGATCTCAAGTCCCATGTTGGGTTCCACACCAGACATGAAGCCTACTTAGATAAAATTTAAAAATATACATATGTAAAGAAATAAGTTTTCAGAAAGCTAATTGAGGATTTTAAGAACAATCCCCTTAACTGTTCTTTGTATGTATATAGTTTCTGGAAAACATTGAAACATCGAGAGTGTCTTTTTAAACTGGTGCTTACATTACTTATTATTATAAGTTATATATATGAATTATAATTGCTTATAAATAGTTATAAGAGAAACATATTGTAGTTAGCCTTTCTGCTGAGTAAATAGGAGCATGAAATTTAGTTACTTAGGTTTCTTTGACTATGTATTGCTAATGATAGCCCTAAGTTACTGCTTCTGCTTTCCCTTCCCTCTTATCCCCCAGATAACTCTGCCTGCCAAGTGTATAGTTGATGGTGGGGATGGAGGGCAGGGAATTAGGAAGCTCTTATAGAGGAATTGGGACTAATGATACTAGAGGATGAAAGTATGAGTGAAAGAAAGCACCAAAGATAAATAGGGTTTTGTTTTTTGTTGTTTTGTTTTTGCTTCACATCTGGTTGGGTGAGTTAAGGGGAAAGCATCTATTGAGATGATGAAGACTTGGTGCAGAAGAGATTCTGGGGGAAAAATTTAGTTGTGTTTTGCATATATTAAGTTTGAGGTGAGAAATAGCAAAATAGAGATGATGAATATGTAGTTGGTTATAGAACAGTTCTGTAGTTGGCTCTAGCATTGAGCTTAAGCAGTTGGTTTCTTTCTACACATTTTTTTTCTGCTGTGATTTTGTCATCATTTGCATTAAGTCTCCTTCCCAGATTTTGAAGATACTGTTTTAAAGGTTGTGAGTAAAATTTGCTTAAATTCATGACAGTGAATTCTGGCATAGTTTATATCTTTTAGATGCAGGCTTTTCTCTGTAACAAGTAGAATGGTTTAAAAAATAATTATTGGGGCACCTGGGTGGCTCAGTCGGGTAGGCATCTGACTCTTGATTTTGGCGCAGGTCTTGATCTCAGTGCGCTGAGCTCCAGCCCTGCATTGGGGTCCACGCTGGGCATGGAGCCTACTTAAAAAAAAAAAAAACTACACAAACATTAAAAAATAATTATTATTAGTGAAACCGCACATTGATACCTGAAAGTCAAATAGCACTAAAACATTTATGATGAAAAAATATGTCCCCCTTTTCCATACCCCCTCACCCTCCACCTTCCCACTTCAGAATCAGCCACTCTTTTAGCCATTTTCTTTGGTATTTGCATTCTTGTTGCTTAATAATATACCACTGTTTCGTGGTACATGACTTTTAGACACTTACTGACTTCTGGTTATGGAAAAGAAAAAGACTTAGAACTTCAACATTTACACATTTGTCCACTTTGCTTTTCCTCAATACCCTGTCATAGTTCTATCACAACATTTTGATAAACCACTGAATATTTACATTTTTATAATTATGCGTGTATTGTTCACTGTTAAGCTAAATATTACACTAAGACCATACTTTTCTCTCTTATACAGTCTTTATTTTTCCTACTGTTAATACTTGTTTCATTCAGGTGCCTGGTTTTCTGTAGACCTATTGCTCATTTTTTCCAGATGTGTCTGAATGTCTGTCATTTGCTTATAAATAATAATTTCCATATTTTGAAATACACTAGTTCCATTTTTGCCCTTAACTGGAAACCTGTGTCATGGTGGCCTTTGGCTTCCTTTTTTATTTTGGAGTGGTTGTTCTCTAGTTCTTTTTTCTGCATTAAATTTATTTACCAAGTGCCATGTTGTCTTTTTTTGTTTGTTTTGATTCCTTTTAATAGTTTCATAAGGAAGAATACATAGAGATAAAATTTTAGCTTTTTGAGAAGTCTGTGTCATTTTCACATACTTGATTGATAATTTGGCTGGGTTTAGAATTCTAGGTCAAAACTTGATTTCACTCTGAATTTTGAAGGTTTTTTAGTTTTTAGCAGTATTGCATTATGATTTTGGAATAAAAGTTCAGTGACATTCTAATTACAGATCCTTTTGATGTGCGTTTTTTCCCCCCTCTGGAAGTTTTTAAGGACCTTTTCTTTATTTTCTAGGCTTTGAAATTTCATTATGACCTACCATGGTATAGATCTTTTTCTTCTGCATTATTTTGCATGTACTTGTTCATCCCTGTGGCTTGAGAGATTTCTTTCCTTCAGTAAGAAGAATATATTACTTTAAAATACAATTTCCATTGTATTTTCTTGCAGTTTTCATTTTCTATAACATTTGCTGGACATTTTGAAGTGAGCTGATGATTTCTTATTTTTCCTAATCTATATTCTGTCTCTTTGTCTTGCTTTTACTTTCTATATTTGAATCTTCTTTATTTTTTACTGGAATTTTAGTGGGATTTAGGAGAATATGGAAAAACATTTTATCATTCTGTTGTATTTAGCAATCAAAATTTTAGGATTGAATTTAAAATTGTTTGCATTTTTGCTGAACCTGATTTTTTTTCTTTTTTTGTTTTGACAGAGATGTTATGAACATAAACAGTATCGAAATGGGTTGAAATTCTGTAAACAAATCCTCTCTAATCCCAAATTTGCAGAGCATGGAGGTAAGTATAAATACCATATACTAGTAAGTGTAAGTAAATAAAGCTTTGCTAACTTGTCTGGCTTCACTTATTTGGGTTCTGTTACTCTCAGCTGCCCTAAATATTTTTCAGACAGAATGTACTTTCTTTGACTCCTGCGTGAAGATTTTTTTAAATTAATTAATTAATTAATTTTTAAAAAAGATTTTATGTATTTGACAGAGGGAGAGATAGCGAGAGAGGGAACACAAGCAGGGGAAGTGGGAGAGGGAGAAGCAAGCTTCCTGCCAAGCAGGGAGCCTGATGTGGGGCTTGATCCTAGGACCCTGGGATCATGACCCGAGCCGAAGGCAGTCACTTAATGACTGAGCCACCTAGGCACCCCGTGTGAAGATGTTTTAATACTGTAGTTTGAATTTAATGTCAAGAAAACTTTAACACATTCTACTTGATTTCTGGTTTATTCCTGTTTTGCAGATCAGTGCTGTAGGAAAGGCAGAGGAAATTAGTAGGGACAGATATGTTTAAATTTAATAAAAAAGCTCATTTAAGATATTAGAAAATTTTGCTTTAGAACTTTTGTTGAGCTGGAAAAATTTGATGTCTTACATTAAGCTTATTCAGAAAGTGTCCATTTCGTCCTTTGCTTATGAGCTAGCATCTTTTTATTCAGCATTCATTGCATAGTCATGTTTAAGACATGATTTGTATATAGTAATGTTCTGAAAATTTATGTATAGCTTTTGCCTATGTGAAGGTAGAAGATTGGACAGTGAGATGTTGGTAGAGTACAAGTAGAGTGTGTGGCTAAACTTGTGAAGGTGCATAGGAAAACTAAGCTTTCGCAAGTCTGATTTGTACAGTTAGGAAACATGGCTCTTCAGTAATTAATTTGATAATCTTTTAGTATCGAGGAAGAAGGAGAGAGCAATAGTTCTCCATTGGCTCTCTCTCCTCCTATGTATTTTTACTATAATAATAAAATTGAAGGTGGAAAGCAGGGGAAATAAAACCATCTAAATTTATCTTTTTTTTTTTGTTATTGTTAAACAATATTTTTGGGCACCTGGGTGCCTCAAATGGTTAAGCGTCTGCCTTTGGCTTGGGTCATGATCCCGACATCCTGGGATTGAGCCCCATGTCAGGCTCCAGCCCCATGTCTCTCTCCTCTCTGCCTGCCACTCTCCCAGTTTGTGTGCTCTCCCTCTCTCTTTCTGTCAAATAAATAAAATCTTTAAAAAAAAATATTTTTCTGTTAGGGTGATCTTATGTTGTGTGAAGTACCGTTATTTAATTGAAAGTATTTTAATAGTATGTAAAATGATGGTTTGTCTTAGACTCACTAGTAGTACAGAGTTTCATTAATTAAGGCACTTTTAAGATGTTTGATAAAACTTGTATGAATAGATTTTACGTATTTGACAAC
Organism: Ailurus styani; assembly: GCA_002007465.1. Taxonomy (NCBI): domain Eukaryota; kingdom Metazoa; phylum Chordata; class Mammalia; order Carnivora; family Ailuridae; genus Ailurus; species Ailurus styani. Next base: position 1,013,536 of record LNAC01000475.1, read on the forward strand.
AAAGAACTATTTTATACCATGCGGTACCATGCTAGTTTGGCTACTTGCCAAATATATTTTGTTTGCTTCCCTTTCCTTTAAAGTTATATATGATTTATAATGATTTGTACATGATTTTTCTCCCTCTCTTTTCTATTTCTTTATCTGTATTTTTCTAATGTTAATTTTTCAGGGTAATACCTTTCTTTTAATCCTTTACCTTTTATTTATTTATTTATTTTTCTTACCTTTTATTCTTAATTTTTCTATAAATTATAAGTTTTAGCCCTAAAATTTAAGTAAGTCATAATGAATATTTTTTTTTCTGTATGCTTTGTAACATGCATGTTATAAAATTAGGAATCTTTTTTTCTTTTCCTTTTCTGAGAACTTAGTATTTCCCTGAACTCTGTTAATATTTTGATTGTGAATGACAGGTACCTGACATTTTCTTTGTTGTGTGTTTGGTAGTAATCCCAAAGAATCATTTAAAAATGTATGAAAATCAGAAATGTTAGACAATTTATGTGGATGGTTAAACCATTGAACAGTGAATTTAGTATAACTTGGGTTCACAGAAATAAAGTCCGTTTTAAGGTAAAGTTTTCCGTACTTTAAAGTAGTGATTAATTATATGAGGCGACCCCTTGGAATTCCCTTGAAGAACAATAATAGAGTCATTGTATCTTGTTAGCACAGGAATTACCAGATATTCGTGCATTTTTGTATGTATTTAGAAAAAAAAATTCTGGGGATGCCTAGACTATAGAAATTTGTCTCTTTCTTGGTTTGTCAAATTTTAAAATGTTCTGATTCTGTAGAAGTCTAAAAATTTTCCAGATAACCTTCTTGAAAGTTTAAATTCTTAGGATAATGTAACATTTGTTTTTGAGATTATGTTTACTTTTTTGTTAATTATTTTTAACGTTTAATTACTTTTTTCTTTATTTTCTTTCTCTTTTTTTGAAAATAGAAACCTTGGCTATGAAAGGATTAACATTGAACTGTTTGGGGAAAAAGGAAGAAGCTTATGAATTGGTTCGTAGGGGTTTGAGAAATGACTTGAAGAGTCATGTGTGTATCCTTTTTGAGATATGTTAAAGGATTGGATTGGGATATCTTAAGCTAAAACAGCAATTTGGGAGTCAGAAGTCTTAGATTCCTCTTACTGTGTAATTCCAGAGTTTTAAATTGAGTAACAGCTGTCATCATGGAACATTTTTATGTACCTACCCTGTTCTAACATTACTTCTGTTCAGATACATTAGACTTGCTTGTGAAATACTGTAGTCCCATCTTATCCGCAGTTTCACTTTGTACAGTTTCAGTTACCCGAGGTCACCTGCTGTTTGGAAGCACATGATCCTTCTGATGCATTGTCAGGTCAGTAGTGGTATTACCCTACATCACAATGCCTGCGTCATTCATTTCACTTCATCTCATCACATAGGCATTTTATCATCTCACATCACAAGGAAAAGGGTGAGTACAGTATAATAAAATATTTAAAAGAAAGACCACATTCACATAACTTTTATTACAGTGTATTATTATAGTTCTATTTTGTTACTAGTTATTGTTAATCTCTTACCATGCCTAATTTGTAAATTAAATTTTATCATAGGTGTGTGTATAGGAAAAAAACATAGTTATATATAGGTTTCGGTACTGTTGATTATTTCAGGCAGTTTTTGAGAGTCTTGAAACCTATCTTCCACAGATGGGGGTACTATATTTATGAAAGCTCTTCCCACAATTACAAATAAAGAAGCACCCTGCAGATTTCATCATCATTATAAATTTAGAAAAAAATATACAATAGGAATAATAAGAGGCAAATAGTATACTGATGAAGAGCACAGGCTTTCGAGTATGCTTCCCTTAGGTTTGAATTTCACCTCAGCTTCTTTTTGTGATCTTAGGACTTAGTTTCCTAGTGTATAAAATGAGGATAACTATATCTCATTGTGGTGTTGTGAGGATTTAATGATGAGATAGATGTTTAACATAGTTTCAGATAATGCCAAGGTACTATACAAGATACATTTTAAGAGAACTGTGAAGTTAGGGGCAAGTACAAATGTCTGAAGGAGGATGGAGAAAAAATTGTGGGTTGCTCTTTTTTAAACAATTTTTTAACAAATATTTCTTTACCTATTTTGTGAGCTGATAGTTTTAGTGCTGAGACACTTGGAATTTCAGGTGTTTACCAAACCTTTGGCATACTACAGATGAAGAAAAGTTAGGGATTTTGCTGTCGAGGAATTTATAGTCTGTTAAAGGAAGGTACTTACTGGAAACATATACAGAAACATGTTTGAGTATTTAAAGCATAGCTTGTTCAAAAATTATCACTAATCCAGTAAATCAGAAGTGAGTTGAGAGTAAGCGAAAACTCTAAGGTAAAGGACTAATTAGTAGTACTATTGTAGGTACTTTTTCATCATTTTTAATGATTGCATAGTGTTCTGTATATATTATGATTTATTTGTGTTCCTCTTGGTGGACATATTTTTTTGTGTGTGTGTGTTTTTTTTTTTAAGATTTTATTTATTTATTTCACAGAGGGAAAGAGATCACAAGGAGGCAGAGAGGCAGGCAGACAGAGAGAGGGGGAAGCAGGCACCTTGCCGAGCAGAGAGCCCGATGCAGGCCTCGATCCCAGCACCCTGAGATCATGACCTGAGCCGAAGGCAGAGGCTTTAACCCACTGAGCCACCCAGGCGCCCTGGACATATGTTTCTTTAAATTTTTAGCAATGTTAAACTCCTTAAGTATAGATTTATAGGAGGTGAAATTTAGAAGCAGTTAAAAGATAGTTGCAGTGCTCAAGAGAGGTGATAAAGTCCTGAAATAAAGGCGATGGGGGCCAGATTATGGAGAGTAGTGTGTCTTAGGCTTTTAAAAACATGTACTAGCCAAATATGTATTTTCAGTTAAATGTGCCATCCTGGACATAATGTATTTAACTGACTCTTTTGAGGATCCCTGGCATAAAAGTTGATAGACTGAAAAGTTTAAATCTGATCTGAGAGAGAAACACTACAAGTTTCTAGAAAGGGAAATGAATTATTTTCCTATGATTTTATGGGTTTTTTGTTTTTTGTTTTTTTTTAAGAAAGGTTACTCTGGAGAGAATAAAAGCAGAGAGACTGAACGTAGGAAGATGGGTGACTGTAGTAATCAAGATCCGAAGTGAAAAGGACCTGTCTTAGGGGAGTGGGATTATTTACATATTTTCCCCTTTATAGCATTTTTTACAACCAACTATAGTTTACTTACCTGTGGTCTTACTAGCCTTCAAACTTTTTGAATGCAGGAAACAATCCATTTCGGTCACCTACACCCTGATTATTAAGATATTTTAATAATTATTTGCTAAATGAAATTTTATCTTATATATGGTTTTTATCTTCTGTATATTGACTTTTAGGAACTTTGTACTGCACTAAGCATTCTATACTAAGGATCTTGTTAGCTAAAGAAAATGTACGTGATGTAAAATAATTATATGTCATGTATATACTGATTCCCTCTTTTTTCTTTTAAAAGTAAAGATAATTCCAGGGGCACCTGGGTGGCTCAGTTGGTTATGTGTCTGACTCTTGATTTTGGCCCAGGTCATGATCTCAGGGTCCTGAGATCCAGACCAGTGATGTGGAGCCTGCTTGGGATTCTCCCTCTCCCTCTGTGCAACATGCGCATCCCGTCTCCCCCCCACCCCCCGCCCCGTGTGTGCAGCGCGCTCGCTTTCTCTTGCTCTCAATAAATACGTAGGTAGGTAATTCATAACATTTATTGAGCATTTATTTTGTACCAGTCTTTTCCATTTAGTTATAAAACTCTGGTGTGTAGATTTTCTATTTACATTTTATAATTGAGGAAACATAACAATACTAAGTAACTTACCAGGGTCACTGCTAATAAGATAGGTGAGACCTATTTTCTGTCGCTCAGAAAACTGTGTTGTTTTCCAGTATGTTAAACTTCTATCTTTATATTCTCTCCTTTTTTTTAAAGCTTATAATTTTATAAATAGCTGTAGTTTTCTGAGTTTCTTGAGGAATGTTATTGGTATATTATTTCTTGACTTGTAGGTTGTGTCCTTAACTAAATCCTTTAGGTTGGCATGTTTATGGCCTTCTCCAGAGGTCAGACAAGAAATATGATGAAGCCATTAAGTGTTATAGAAATGCGTTAAAATGGGATAAAGACAATCTTCAAATCTTAAGGGACCTTTCTTTACTACAGATTCAAATGAGAGATCTTGAGGGTTACAGGGTAAGTAAAATAGTCTTTTTTTTTTTAATTCTAAGGGGAAGGTAGTATTAAAGTGTTTAAAAGTTTTTTGAGTACTTACTGAAAACGAAATTTTCCCTTCTTAAACAGAATTTGATTGAATCTTTTTCATCTCTTCCTAGTAGTGATTGTGTGTATGTTCTGACTGGACTTACCAGATTTTTAAAATAAATTATTTTACTATGAGGCAGAATTGGATTACTGTGTAGAATGGAGTTAATTCAGTGAAAATTAACATTGATGTTCCTTAAGTAGGCAATGCCTCTGTCTGCTATTAACATGTAAATACAACCTTTAGTTCTCACATTTTTCTGGAAAGTGTATTTCTTTCTTCTTTTTCCCTCCATTGAGACTATTCTGTCTTTGTGCCTATATTTTAACCCTTAAATCATTCTATTAAATCAAACCTATATAGTCCATGTAGTACCTGCTCAGTTGTTTTCTATAGATCTTAACTCAGTAGTTGGGCCCTGTATTTTTAAAAAAGTTTTTCTTCTGTACTCTTTTCCGTGCTGTCTCTCTCTTTTTAAAAGTAGTTCAGGAAGTAATAAAGCATAGCTAGTCTTAAAAGATTATCTTGAAGGCTCATTGTACTTCTTACCAAATATTGTTTCGCTCCTATAAAGCTATGCAATATGGATGTCTAAAGCTATTTTCTGTTATTATTATCAGTGTTGTGTTGCAAATTACTCATCATTGTTCGGTAAATACGATCTTTTTAAGAGCATTTGCTTTCACTGTAAGCCTAAGAAAAAGTGGTTTTTTTCCCCCCTCAAAGGAAACGAGGTATCAGTTACTTCAGCTTCGCCCTGCACAGAGAGCATCATGGATTGGTTATGCTATTGCTTACCACTTATTAGAAGATTATGAAATGGCAGCAAAGATTTTAGAAGAATTTAGGAAAACACAACAGGTAACCACCAGAAGCCAGATGTAGTACACTGGGTCTAATTCTAAGTATAATCATAAAATAGAATTGTATATAGACTTGCAAACTTTTTATTTTGATATAGTTTCAAACTTCAAGAAAAGTTGCACGACTAGTACAAAGAACTCCATATAGGAGTTCAGTCACATTAACTGATTAATACTTGACACATTTACTTTACAATTTCTATTATCTACTTTTTAAATTTTTTTTCCTGAAACATTTGAGAGTAATGCAGACACCCTTATCTTCTACTCCTTAATCTGTCAGTGTGATATTTCCTAAGAATAACTTTATCATTATTAACTCTATACACAGTACAATATAGATTATCAAAAATTAGGAAATTTAACATAGATAGGCTGTTATTATCTATAGCCCATATTCACAATATATTAATTGTCCTGTTTATATCCTTTCTAAGATTTCCCCCCCTATTACTGGAATCATACTTTGCATTTAGTTATCATTTCTTTCCAGTCTGATTTAATCTGGAAATTTTGAAGACTTTAATTGTATTTTATGACATTGAAATTTTTGAAGAGTACAGCAGGTGCTTTTGTGGAATGTCCATCAATTTGGATTTCTTTGATGTTTCTTCATTATTAGATATAGTTAAGAATTTTTGGCAGGAAACTACAGGAGTTACGTTTAGCCCTTCTCAGTTCATCACATGAAGAAGCGTGTAAGGTCTTGTTCTGTTCAACTACTTGGTTAGGGTGGTGTCTGCCAGGTTTCTTTACTAAAAAATTGTTATTTTTTCCTCTTTGTGTTTAGTAAACATTTTGAGGTTTTATGAGTAGCCTGTTCTTCATCAAACTTACCACTAGTTTTAACATTCATCGATTGTGATTCTTGCCTGAATCATCTGTTCTATAATAGTTGCAAAGTGGTGATTCTCTCTCTTATTTTTTCTAGATTTATTATTTGACATTCTACTATTAAGTAAGAGCTTTCCTTTCTCCCCTGTTTACTTATTATATGTAAGGACTTAGGGATTCTTACTTTATTCAGTTAATAAGTTAACATTGTCATTTTTTATTTAGTTGCTCTCTAGACAAATATTTTAAGAATTTTTAGAAAATGAATTTTCTTAGTTATTATCCTTTGATTTCTTGTATGTATTTTGAGTGTTTAAACAGTATTCTAATATGAAAACAAAATTCTTACTGTTAGTATTCCTTATATCCATATATAGACATCCCCTGATAAAGTGGATTATGAATATAGTGAACTCCTTTTATATCAAAACCAAGTTCTTCGGGAAGCAGGTCTCTATAGAGAAGCCCTGGAACATCTTTGTACCTATGAAAAGCAGATTTGTGATAAACTTGCTGTAGAAGAAACCAAAGGTATTTTTTAAAATTTTTTATTTTTATTTATTTACTTATTTATTTTAAAGATTTTATTTATTTGAGAGAGAGAGAGAGAGAGCCTTTGTGTGCACAAGTGTGGGGGAGGGGCAGAGGGAGAGGCCAACTTCCTGCTGAGCAGGGAGCCTGACGTGGGGCTCTATGCCAGGACCCCGGGGTCATCACCTGAGTCAAAACCAAGAGTGGACACTTAACTGACTGAGCCGCCCAGGTGCCCCAAAGGTATTTTTTTTTTTTAAGGATATCATTTATTCTAGTATTTAGTTATGACAAAGAGCAGGACTAAAAAATCTAGTTGCTGCTGATAATTGAATAAAATTCAGCTTTTTGGTGATAGAAAATCTATTTCTTGCTCATACACTGAATAATTTGTAATGTTAGAAAATACACATTTAAACAATGGATATTTATATAGGAAAGAATAATTGCAAGAAATAAGAATTAAATGAAGTGATTCAAGATATTTTTCTTTAAAATGTTTTTGGCTTGAAAATATTAATATGGTTTGATCAAAATACAGGAGGTAATGCTTAATTTTATAAGACAGGAGTCTTATAAATTTACAGGAGTAAATTTCTTAGGAACAGCTTATTAGCAAAACCATGTTACTGAGTAATATTTATTGATAATCAGCCTTTACTGAAGTATATATTGGGCAATTTTGAGGTCTTTCTAGTTTATCCGGATGTCTTTCTGGACATAGGATATGAATTGAAGCCAGGGATTTGGGTTTATGTGTGTGGTTTGTGATAAGAGGAGTAGATCCCTCCAATGCTGCCATTTATTAGAAGGTGGAGAAAAAGGAGTCTCAGTTTTAAAAGTTGAGGAACTGATTATGGGAAATGAAAGAAGAATAGCAAGTAACTGAAAATAGAAGTATTTTTCTAAGAATTACCATCTGAAATGTCTCTTTGCCTGGGTTAGTCCAGGGAACTGATGTTTGCTGGTTTCAGATTCCTTTGGCTGTTCTTGAAGTTGAATACTAAAAAAGTATGATACTTGCTTACGTAGTGGATATAACCATTATTTGCCAGATGAGCTTTCAGCAGATGATACTGCTACTGGCAAGAAAAAAAAAATGGAAGTCTACCTCTGCTGGAGCTCATTTGTGAACTATATAGATCCAGAAGAGCCGACTTTCATTTGAATTGATCATCCCGTAACAATCTATTAGTTATAAAGGGAGGGAATTTCTGACTTTATGGGAAGATCATAAGATTGGAAAAAACTAGTTCGGGTTTCTTTATTGCCTACTGTAACTACCTGTATGACCAGTCACAAGGCTTGGACCTTTGTTTCTTTATCAAAATACATGCTAGTTTTCAAAACACTCTTAAGTACCTCATTTCATTTGATCCCTTTGATAACTGTATTAGCAAGAAAGAATGACAGATCAGGTTAGGTGAGGATTCACAATTGATCAATGGACTTTAGGAATTTGGAAGTCATTGGTGAACTTAAAAGCATTTTGTGAACATTTGGAAGGAGAGTGGTAAAAGCTCAAACAAATCAAGTAGAATTAAATGACATTGGAAGTCAAGGATTTAAAGATAGCATGCATGGATGACTCATAAAAGGAGTTTTGTTGTCTAGGGAAACACATAAGTTGGGTTGTGCTAGATGAAATGGAGTACAGAATTTTTTACAGTATGTGCTATGCTCACTGAACGATCCAGTAGAGACAGAATATTTGATACAACAGAGAAGATGTGATCTAGTGGATAAGTTGAAAGATTAGCTTTAGGTAATAACATGAATAGTTCACAGTAGCAAGAGAGGGTAGAATATATAGGCATGTAGATATATAGATGTAGTGGATATTTGGGAATTATCTTCTGATTGCTTCCATGTTCTCAGTGAAATAGGAAATAGCCATCAGTTCATTCCAAAAAGTATGTATTGATACAATAAGTATCAATGAGTCAGGTGATGGGGATGGGGTATATAAAGAGAATAGAAAGGAGCCGAGAGTAGTAGAACATTAATCTTTGGAAATTCCAGTAATAAAGGCATTGTTAGTGGTCTGAATAATTTGCAAACTTCTGGAGCGGGTGAGAGGGCATAGTTAAGCAGAAGGTTTCATTGTTAATTCTTATACCACCAGTTCCTTCTACAAAGAAGAGGTGGGAGAAAATTAAGGAAAGTAAACGTTGAATGGGTGTAGTGTAGGGGAGAAAAGTTGCAGGATTTTTTTGTTCTCAGTGAAGTAGGCTTTTGATTAGTAGAGAACAGGTTTGTCAACCTTGGTACTGTTTTGGGACTGAGATGTTGGGGATGGAAGTTGCCTATATGTTGTAAAACGCTTAACAGCATCCCTAGCTTCTGCTTATCCGAATACCAGTAGCACTACTCCATCCTTTATTGTGCTACCCAAAAAATGTCTCTGGATATTGACAAAAGTGCCCTCGGCTGAGAGCAACTGACAATAGACGTTAAGAATATGGGCTTTTAAAGCCAAGTTACTTCTTCTCAAATCCTGATTCCAACAATTAACTATCTGAAGGTTCCTCAGCAAGTTTGCTTAAGTTCTCTCTGCTTTAAAATGATGAAAATGATATAGTGTTTTGAGAATTGAATTACTTAATGCATGTGAAACCTTTAAAAGTCACTGGCACACAGTGAATACTCAGTGTTCATTTTTATCATCTGATGAGAGCAGAGGGTGCAAGGGTGAAGTTGTGGTTTGAAAATAATGCCTTTGGTGGGTGGAAGCCCATTAAGGATAAGGAAAAGTGTACCTGAGCAGTGTTTGAGGCTCTTTTGATTTTGGAGCTCATAGATTTCTAGTGAAACTGCTGTCTCTGTCCATTCATCTAATGACCTGCTTCCTTTTATGAGAAGGTGTGTAGCAAGCAAACATTGGGTTGATCCAGGCCTTGAAATTGGTTAATAAGGGAGCCTTAGGTTTTGAGGCTGATTTTGATATTTGGGGGTGTTAATATCATTTAAGGATGAGATTGGCTGTGCAGCCCAGAGAAAACCAGCAGTGAGTCTCTGAGTTACTGAAGGGTCTGAAGAAGAGGGAATGGTTTTTCTCTTAGATTGAAGGCTAGGATTAGTGAGACAAGAATAAGCTAGACAAGACAGTGAAGCTTAAGGCTATCAGATAGGGGCCCTATTTGGTAGTTGGAAGAGTTAGAAAAAGCAGGTTTTGAATGTGGCCATGACTGTGGGTTGCTATAGCTGAATCCTTTTATAATTGATTTGGAGATCATAAGGTTAGAGTGTTCGATTGGGTCAGTAACTCAGATACGAAATTGTGTTATGTCAGGCATAATTAAATAGTAGGTGATGGCTTGATAACTGTGTTTAGTGAATTTGGGGAATAACTTGGAGTCAAACAAATACCTGAATAAATCGAAGATGTGGAAACGATGGCATTTCTGTATATAATAACTTAAAAAAAAGAGACAATAACATGGTAGTCTTGTTGAAGGGTATTAGGAATTTAGGAGGATACCAAATCCACTTCCCAACATTGGAGAGGCTTTAAGAGAAAGTTTAAGGAAAAGTTAAAGTTATAATCAGAAGATATTTAGTTAATTTAATTTGTTTTTCATCAGGGGAACTTCTGTTGCAGTTAGGTCGTTTGGAAGATGCAGCTGATGTTTATAGAGGATTACAAGAGAGAAATCCTGAAAACTGGGCCTATTACAAAGGTCTGGAAAAGGCACTCAAACCAGGTAGTATTATTTAAAACTTTTTAAGTTTTAGTTGCTCCTTTTGTTGATATTTTATTAACTCATTGAAAAGTGTAACTAGAAAAATAGTGGTTAAGAATTGGTTTCAAAATCTGAATACAAAGGTATAGTTGTAAACTTCCATTTAATATGGGAGATTAAGCATTTTCTGAAACCTCTCTTCACATTTATAGAAGTAGTTGTGAAAAGAATTTCAGAAACAGCTTTCAAAAATTTATAAATGGCATGACAGCAACAAAAATTGAAAGGGAAATTCCTACTGACAGAAATGTCTCCTTACTTACAGAGATGTCTCCCTAAAGGAAAGAAGCAAGCTTAACTTCTGTGGCCACAGCAGCATGGCCTCTCAAAGGCACATGAATATAGCCAAGCTGAAAGAGCAGTACTGTTTCCTATGTGGGAAGAGGGACTAAATTTCCATCACTTAAATGAACTTGGGTCCAGAGACTCTCCCCACAACTCCCCTTCACCCTCTCCCATGAATGGGACCCATTTGTGAGGACAGATCCAGAAACATGTCATCTACAAATAGGGTCCTTAGCCATGATGGTCTGAATTGAGGCTGTCTCCCTCAAGACTGGAAGTGAGCCATTACTGATACATTGATATACACAAGAGAAACATTGTAACAAAGAATATTTTACTACTATGGAACACAATTAGAGGAATGGTAATCATTAGTACAGCAAAAGGGAGTAAATGGAGGAATCTAAGATGAAAAAAGGGAATTGCAGCCATGAAATATGAAGTTATGAGAAAGTACCAATTATGAATCTAGGAAATGAGAAGCCTACTTATTGACATAAAAATCTTAATAGATTGAATGGAAGAGAGTCCACAACTGAGGAGATTAGTGAACTGGAAGATTGAACTGAGGAGAGCTCTCAGGTGAGAGTAAAAGAAAATATAAAGAAATAAGGAGAAATGGAAGATGAGGGGATAGATCCAAAAGCTCTAAGATAAAGGATAGGCTGAAGAGAATAGTAGAGAAGCTATGGAAACATAATAACCAAGTATTTCTTAGAACTAAAGTAAACTGAGTCCTTGAATTCTGAAAGGTACCTAAAGCAGAATGGATAAAGAAAATTATGTATTTTAGATGATTATAGGTATTTAAAATATGAAAATATTAGAAAAATATTCTAAAATGATTGGATAAAATAAAATATTTGGGTGGTTATTTGAAATTTTCTTTTCACCTTCAACTTTTCTGCTTTAATAAGAATTTATATATACTTGGGTAAATTTATAATTTGTTAGAAAAAACATACAAGTTATAATTACATATAAAAATGATTTTTTCTTTGTTTGCAGCTAATATGTTAGAACGACTAAAAATTTATGAGGAAGCCTGGACTAAATATCCCAGGGGACTGGTGCCAAGAAGACTGCCGTTGAACTTTTTATCTGGTGAGAGTAATTGCAAAGGAATGAAAATGATGTTAGGATTTATAGTTTGTTTTCTTGGTTTTAGATACATGAATATGCATATTAATATTAAAGTATGCATTTTAGAATTGTCTGGGTAAATGCAAATCAACAATTTTTTCCCTCCAAGGTGAGAAGTTTAAAGAATGTTTGGATAAGTTTCTAAGGATGAATTTCAGCAAGGGTTGTCCACCAGTCTTCAATACTTTGAGGTCATTATACAAAGATAAAGAAAAGGTAAAGCAAAATACCACTTTTTCCCCACTATAATTTCTTTGCTCAGTATTTGGAATCGTTGATTCTTGATTATCTGTGTACGTAGTAAACATTTTGTGCATCTGGTGTCTGTTTTCCTGTCTTGCAGTTTAAATGCTTCTATACCTCTTTATTTCCCTATTTTCTCTTTTATTTCTGGTATTTACTTTGAGTCAATATAGGTATAAAAAATTGGTAAGGTAGTGATTTCTTCACTATTTTCTCTAATCCTTGTTCATGGTGAAAGTCAGAAGTGATTTTTTTAAACTAGGGTTTAGCTTAGTAATCTTTCACCTTTTTTATTTGATGGGAGAAAAAATTCTGTCAGCAGTTTGTTTGCTGTCTGAGCTTTACTTACTCTTTGAGCTTCATATAATCTCAAATTGCTTATTAAGAGGGTGTTTTAATCTTAATTTAGATTATTTTGCTTGCAAGTACAGTGACATCAAGACATGTTGGTTGGATAAAAAGAAATCAGTTACAGTGAAGAATCAGAAAGATGGGACAAATTAAACATGCTAATAAACACTTTAACCTAAAGCACAGAAGATGTGCTTACTTTCCAGTCTTTTGTTGAGAGGCCCAAGGTACAGGCTTTATTGATGACTTTCACTCTTTTTTTAATTGCATAAATCACATTCATAAAATGTGGTCTGTTGTTTTCAGTATCAGTATCATGGGAACTGGATGCTTATGAAGCAATGTTGATTATAGAAGCCTATTTATTAATGATTTTCCCCTTTGTGGTTGTATCATTGAAACTAAATTTGTTAGAAGTATCTAATTTATCCTTGAGTCTTTCCATGGTATTCAACTTAAAACAGTTTTTTCTTTTGTTCTCATTTATTAAGTTTGCATATATTGAATTAAATTCTGTAATGATGATAATAAATGCAACTGATTCAAACCGGTTTGGGAAAACAAAACTCTTAGTAAGCATGTAGTTCACCTTGTGGGAGCAGAACATGGGTGCACCAGAATAACCTAGCTGTGACCATTCAGTCCTCAAAATTTTCTGAAGTAATGGAGAGAGTTGGTGTTAATTTTTTGTCGGTTACGTTGAGGTCATTTAGGAGAGCTTCTATAGTAACAAATCCGTTATAAATGGATTAAGTGAAGAAGGGAATTAATAAATTAAAAGTATTCACAGATCTCTTACAAAGCAAGGAGCAAGTGGTATAGTCATGACTCAGGAGAAACCAGAACCTGGACATCGACTCACCATCCTGGGTTTCAGAAACCCACCCGCTGTTCTGTTTCGATTTTACTAATGCTTTCCCTTGGATTCTAGAATTGAGAGTTGATGCTATTATGTACTTTTGGAATTTCTCTTTTCACATAGTTTTAAATTCTTGATTCCTGAAGGGCAGATGTTAATTGTGGGTGTATTTATGTGAATTGAGGTAAAAATGAACCAAGATAAGAGTCATCCACAGTGTTACCTACAGTATTACCTCTTTTTATCCAAACTTTTCCTGATTTTTAGCTCAGCTTGATGCATATTCCCTCCTTTCTAGCAGGAAAAGAAGTTGCCAGTAAGTTTTTAGAAAGTTATATCTTTTTTTTTTTTAAGACTTTATTTATTTGAGAGAGAGGGAGAGGGCACGAGCAGGGGAAGGGCCGCGGGAGAAGGACAAGCAGATTTGCCGCTGAGTTCAGAGCCCGGTGTGGGGCATAGTACCAGAACCCTGAGATCATGACCTGAACCAAAATCAGGAATTGGGCACTTAACTGACTGAGTCACCCAGGAACCCCGAAAATTATATCTTAATACCTTAAAAAATGTATGGTTTATTTGCTTTTAAGTTTTTATCTGTAGGTTAAGAAGCTTATAAAAGGGTGTGTACATGAGTGCATGTGTGGGCGCCCATTTTTGGAATGTTGATGTAGCCCTTTAAAATAGTAAATAACATGTTTTGTACAAGAATGGTAACTGCACGTATATATATTAAAGTGTGCTTATGTGTTTGTACTCTAGGTCTCAATCATAGAAGAATTAGTAGTAGGTTATGAAACCTCTTTAAAAAGCTGCCGGTTATTTAACCCTAATGGTAAGTGCTCAAGTTTTATGTTTTAAAAACATCTTGAAATTTTTAATACATTATGAAATTCTTAATCAGAAGGTCAGTATTATTCATTATTTTGACAGTAAGCTTAGTATATTTAAACTTTTTTCTTTTTAAGATGGAGATGCATTAATTTGCACATTGTGTGAAAATACTTGGTTAAGAAGAGAATCATGTTACCTTACTGGAAAAAAAATGTAAAATTTAAAACATCTACAAAACTAGATCTAATCATACAGTGATCCTCCATCATTTACCCATCATCCAGTTTTAATAATTTTTAACTCATGGGAAAACATATTTCATCTGTATTCTTACCTGCTTCCCTCTTTTCCCATGTTATTCTGAAGCAGATCTCAAACCCAGTCACATCATTTCATCCATGACTATTTCGGTAGTCTAACGATCATAACCATAATATTATCATCACACTGAACATTAATACTTTGTTAGGATCAAAGAAAAAAGTTCATGCTTAAAATTTCCAGTTATCTTAGTGTCATTTTTTCCCTCTCTTTGGCTTTAAAGTTTGTTTGAATGAGGATCCATAATCCATATGAAATCTGTACTTTGAATTTGATATGTCTCAACCCTCTTATAAAAAAATCCATAGGTTGGTTTTCTGTTAGCTCTTTTTCCTAGAATTTATTTGTTTAAAAAATTAGGTTTTTTTCTTAAGTTTTTCCACAGTCCAGATTTTGCTGAAGGGACCTTCATGGTGTTGCTTAACATGTTATTCCTCTGTCCTCTGAATTTGTTATAAATTGGTATAGATGGGTGTAGAGCTATGCTGTCTAGTATAATAGCTGTTAGCCACATGTGGCTATTAAAATTTTTTAAAATAAATAAAATAAGTTAATTAAGTAAATTTAGTTAATAGAATTAATCAGTTGCAGTAGCCACATTTCAGGTGCTGCTCAGTAACTGTAAAGCCAGTTCCTACTACCATATTGGCCAGGGCAAATACAGAACATTTCCATACTTGCAGAAGCTTCTCATGGACAGGTCTGAGTAGAGGATTAATGAGATTCACTTTTTCTTGTTTTTTTTTTCTTTTAAATATAGGGGATGAACAAGGTTATTTCTTGGGGAGGGGGTAGTATATTCTTCCATCAGGAGGCATTTAGTGTTTGTTTTGTATGTTAGCAGCTGTCAGGAATTACAAACTGGTGATAGTCTTATCATTCATCTTCTATTATCTTACAAGAGAAATTTCCCTTCATCTGTTACCACCTATTTATCCAGTATTTTGGTTTATATAGGAAAAGCAAGGTAAATACTGCTTCTTTCCCCTTTATCTCCTACTTTTTGTTGTTACTCTTTACCCGTTTTCAGAATAATGAATTCATTTAGTAGCATCCCTCAAAGATGCCAGTGCACATTTTAAAGGTATTATTAATTCATGGGTATAAACATACTTGATGTTTTAAATCATTGCAGTTTCAAATGGTTCCAGCCTTCACATACCATGGTATAGTAGTTGATAGCTTTTTTGCAGTTTGGTATGACAAGATATTCCAGTTCATCTGGTACACTGCCCATAGCAGACCTGGAATCAATTGTTATTCCAAAGGAGCCCTGGTTCTTACAGTGGGAAAGCCCAGTATGGGACCTGGGGTGCTCATTGCTATTGGGTTGATCACTGTTTCTAGATCTCAGATTAATTTTAATAATACTTTTTAGAAGGCGTTACCATGGTTTCATTGGTTAATCATCATGATGTTCCTTTGATTATCAGCATTTTCCTACATATTTTACAAATGTGGAAGAGGTT
The DNA here is from genome assembly GCA_002007465.1 of Ailurus styani. NCBI lineage: Eukaryota > Metazoa > Chordata > Mammalia > Carnivora > Ailuridae > Ailurus > Ailurus styani. The sequence goes on from LNAC01000475.1 coordinate 1,029,339, forward strand.
CAATGACTTGCCCAAGAATATGCAGCACTTTAGTTGCAGATCTATCAGATCGGGAGTTGGTGAGTTCCACTCCTATTGTTTGTCCACTGAGCCATCCTGCTTTTACTAGGATAAAAATAAGCAATCTATTGCTTTCTTTGAAAGCAAATTAACAGTTCTTAGATTTTAGATATTGGTATTAAAAAAAGTATTTTATAATGTGTGGGTTGTATATTTAACTTGCACATTTTCTTGTGAGTGTATAAAAATTAAATTATGAACTAAAATGTAGAGTAAGCATTTTTACTTATCTCATTTTTGGGTATAGTTTTTATTCAACCTAAATTATGTATCATTGCATATCAGCATAATAGTAGAATATATTAATAAATCACCCAAAACTCAACCATATCACAAGTTGTATTTATGTATAGTTTACTACTTTAGCTAGAAACCCAATTAAGCAGTTAGGCGTTTTTTTGTTTGTTTTTTTTAAACCTCACATTAATGGAAAATCAAAATTTCTTCTGATACCTGTTTTGCCCCTCATAAATAACATCCTGATCTTTGCACATTCATAGTACTAGTACAACTTGTCTCTCCCCCTCCCCATTCCTTTCAGTTTCTTTTTTTAGGTAGTTTTTTATATCTTTGATCTCATCTGCCATATTAATCATATAAAGTTTTTACTAAATTCAGTGTATTGTGTTAGGGGCTGTAATGATACAGAACAGACAACATGGTCCCTTCCAAAGATCTTATAAATTTAAGGATGGTTTTATAGCTAGATACATAAATAAATGGTTCAAACTACTTTTCCGTATTAATAAAGATAAAAAGCCATTTGGAGGTGGGTACTCTCTTAATACATGTAATGACTAATCTTGGTTTATTTCCTCTCGCACCCACCTCCCCCACTTTTTAAAGATGATGGAAAAGAGGAACCACCAACCACATTACTTTGGGTCCAGTACTACTTGGCACAACATTATGACAAAATTGGTCAGCCATCGATTGCTCTGGAATACATAAATACCGCTATTGAAAGTACACCTACATTGATAGAACTCTTTCTTGTGAAAGCTAAAATCTATAAGGTAAAAATCCCCTCCCCCCGCTTTTTTTATAAGGTAATGAGTCTTATAAAAACTTCTTCTATAATTTGTAGATTCTAAAAGCTGTAATAAAAATGATATATTTGATGGCTTGTAAAACCTGGAATAAGTATAGAACATTTCTCAGTCTGATTACTTTTAGATTTGTCATGGTCATGATAATTTACTCATTTTTATCTCTATATACACACAGATATACATATATGCATATGGTTATTGGGATATGTGGTTATTCATTCATATTACATATTCTTATACATACACATATGTCTGGTTATTTTCTTGGTTTTAAGTAGTAACAGTATAGATACTCAAAAGTAATTTGCTGTGACATGTTTGTTTCTATTAACATTGCAGTATGATCATGACCAGTATCTGGTAATCTTAGTGAAATGAAACTGAAGATTTTACTATTTTACTTCTTAACTTCTTGGTCTTACTTCAGAATCTCCAGTCATATGTTTTAGCATCATCTTAAAGTTAGCTCTTCTTTTTCTTAATACAAATACAAATTAGTAATAATAGGTCTTAAGGAAGAGATTGTAAACTTAAAATTTATTTACCAAAAACTAATGAAATTAAGTATTATTTTGAAAACACTTTTCAAAGCCAGGTTATGCTCGTTAGTTTTGTTTCTTTGGAAAAATGGATTAGTAATGTAAATAAAATGCATCGTGGAATGTCCAGTAATAGGCAATAATGTTTCCATGGTTGCCTTAGGGTGTAAATTTGGCTGTATCTTTGCCTTTTTTTTTTTTTTTTTAACTTTTCAATACTGATCAGTACTTTTTTTAAAGTAAGCGTTTTCGTATGTTAACAGAATTTCCCTTATACTCAGCCATGGTGCCTTTTATGAGCTTTATGTTGTTCTGACTTAAAGATTTTAATTAGTATTTATTCTTAAATTCAGCCATTGTTTTTGAGTATACATTAATGTGCCAGACACTGATATAGGCAGTGAGATATAACAGTAAACAATATTATTAAAATAAGTCTTTACTGTCAGAGAGCCTATATTCTGTGTGGCCGGAAAAGTACCAAATGTATGCATCTGCATTGATTAGGGTCTTAAGATCAGTCAGAAGAATACCTTTTTTTTCATTTGTGTTTTAGTTATTTATCAATAGGTAACTAATTACCTGCATTGTAAAATTAGCATACTGACTGGTTTATTTTGCTTTTCTATAAGCATGCTGGAAATATTAGAGAAGCTGCGAGGTGGATGGATGAGGCCCAGGCCTTGGACACAGCAGACAGATTTATCAATTCCAAGTGTGCAAAGTACATGCTAAAAGCCAATCTGATAAAAGAGGCTGAAGAAATGTGCTCAAAGTTTACAAGGGTTTGTACAGCTAATGTTCTCATAAATAGTTTATACTTGTTTTTTAAAAATTGTTTCTAGTATTTTTAGTATCAAAATAGGATTTTAATTAAATTGCCATAGGAGAAAGAAACTAAAATCAATATTAGAATAAAACAATTTTCTTTTTAATTGGTTGTACAGTGGGTTTTTAAACTGATTTATATTGATGTATGTTCAGATGAATTTTTTTTAGGGGCGAAAGGAACTAATGTTAATTGATTACTTGGTGTGTGCTAGTGTTCTCTTTCTTACGTTACTCTTGAACTCCAGTCATAGAGGTCTTTTGATTATTTACAAAGGTACATTTTTTTTCAGTGATTGAAATATAATTCCAATTTTTTTTTATGATTTTATTTATTTGACAGAGAGAGACACACAGCCAGCAGGGGGAGTGGGAGAGGAAGGAGCAGGCTTTCCTGCAGAGCAGGGAGCCCGCTGCAGGGCTCAGTCCTGGGTCGCTGGGATTATGACCTGACCGGAAGGCAGATGCTTAACGGCTGAGCCACCCAGACACCCCTAATTCCAATTTCTTACACATAATAAGTGTTTCCTCTTATTCTGAAAATGGTTAAGAAGATAGTGATTTTGAAAGAATTAAAATCAATTGGCCATATTTTCCTTCTTAAATTCAATGGTGAAGTGGTGTATTTGGTAAGAAATGGTCTTGTAATTTTCATATAGGAAGGAACATCAGCAGTAGAGAATTTGAATGAAATGCAGTGCATGTGGTTCCAGACAGAATGTGCCCAGGCTTATAAGGCAATGAATAAATTTGGTGAAGCACTTAAGAAGTGTCATGAGATTGAGAGAGTAAGTATTGTGTGTGTGTGTGTGTGTGTGTGTATGAGTTTCTCATTTTATTGTTATAATGTTGAAGGTTTCGGATAACTATGGTTTTTTCTTTATAATTCACAGTAAGTAATTTCTAAATATCAGTGCTCACATATTTTCAGTTTTTTAATGGAAATATTATAGACTACATTTTTAGTAGACTTGCCTATTGTCTACTCTTTTGGCAAGAATTCATTTGAAAAACTTGATAGAAAGTTTGTAGCTTGGCTGTTTTTATTGATTTTTGAATGTTTCAAATTGCTGCTCCATCTTCAGTAATACAAAACTCATTAAGTTACCTAGAAAGCTGTTTGTTTAAGGGAATGATTAGTGATGCAATATACCCTTGATAGTCATAAGGTACAAGGTTTGAATCCTTTTTACAGTATTTCTGTGGCCTATGTAATTCCTCATTTTCTGATATATGCATTGTTTTTTGAGTCCTCTTCTGATTTATTTCTATCACGAATGGTTAGTTTTCTTTTTTTTGTGTATTTCACAGATAAAAATAATTTATATAATTTCATGCTGTTCTCTTATCAAGCCCAGAACCCCGGAGCTTAGTTGAAATGTGTTAGGTTCTGGTTGCTTGACTTAAATGCTAACCAATTTCTCTCCCACATACCAGCATAATACTGTGTAGGATTCAAATTTGTATTTTTAGAAAAATTACCAAATACTACCTATAGTCTTTGTAGGTCATTCTAAATATAAAAACTGAATGTTTAATGTGTAAATGTACTACATCATTATGTATACTAATGAATTATGTTTGCTTTGTCATGTTAGCTTTAAGTATGATTAAGGAAGGAATAAATACATATATTTCAAATCATGTGTTTTCTCTTCATTCAACAAATAATTCAGTGCCTGGTGTATGCCATGTACTGTGCTAGGGGATGGCCAGTTCTATTTGCTTATTTGATATGCAAAGTATTTTTATTGGATGATTGTAATTTTTTAAATCTTTTTATTTTACTAATTCTCTCATACACAGAGAACAAGTAATTTGGAGAGTTTGATTTCTATAGTTTTCTTTGACATTGTTTTATTTCAGTATAATAAAAAAGATAATTTTGTTAGCATTTTATAGAAATCACTGACGACCAGTTTGACTTTCATACATACTGTATGAGGAAGATTACCCTTAGATCATATGTGGACTTATTAAAACTAGAAGATGTACTTCGACAGCATCCATTTTACTTTAAAGCAGCAAGAATTGCTATAGAGATCTATTTGAAGCTTCATGACAACCCCCTTACAGATGAGAATAAAGAACATGAAGCTGATACAGGTATAATATTCAAAGATTTCTTATTATTTGCTATGGTGTGTGTGTGTGTTTGTATTTGTGTGTAACATAAATTTTTCTTGAGCTTTTTAGTAGGCACCTTGTGGGAAGATGTTATACATGTTTAGAAAATGATGGACATTTTGTGGATTTCCCTAAGCAGTAAAAGAAAAATACTGTTTATACATTCAAAAGTTAAGCAAGAATTTAATTTGTAACTGATCATTCGCTTTTAAGAAGTCGAATTTCATGAGTTTAACATATAAAATCTGGTTTACCCTGTACTATAAAATGCTAACTATCATTAGTGTCAGCACTCTACATTAGTGTTGGCTGTAAGTATTTCTAGTTATTCTTCTTTGTAATACTTAATCTGTAATTAACCTACAGAAAGGTGAATATTGCTTGAACATTAAAAGCCAGCTTGGAATCAAACTAGTAAAATTGCCTAGTGATTTATCATTTGGCCAATTTTTAAAGTGCTATTTTTATGCCATGATGCCAGAATGTATAGTCCTCCTTAGATAATTATTTGGGAAAGGATCTCAGAATAGAAATGATACAGGCATGTAGAAGGCTATAAATATATATCCAAATATTTTGTGAGTTTTTCATGGCAAAAATGTGACATGAGGTCGGTGGAAAAAGTGTGTCAGATTTTATTATTCAGTCCTGACCTTATTCCTCTTCTGAAGTTATGGTTGGTTGTGTTCTGTTTCCTTCTTCCTAATAAAGACCTTTGGATTCCTTTTGTTAATTTTTATTAAAATTTAAAATCACAAATTGAAACCCTTGTATAGATTTCACTTGACCCTCCCTATTGTTGCTGTTTTAACTAGAAAAGAATGCCATTAAGAATCTATAAAACAATTGACAGTTGATGCTGAGAGCTGTGATCCTTTGGCCTCTTTTTTTTTTTTTTTTTTTTTTTAAGATTTTATTTCTTTATCTGACACAGAGAGAGATCACAAGTAGGCAGAGAGGCAGAGAGAGGAGGAAGCAGGCTCCCTGCCAAGCAGAGAGCCCGATATGGGCCTTGATCCCAGGACCCTGAGATCATGACCTGAGCCGAAAGCAGAGGCTTTAACCCACTGAGCCATCCAGGCGCCCTTGGCCTCTTTTGTTTACCTTTCTGTTCACTCCTCCTGCCTTTCTTCTCTTCTTCAAATTATACAAATGATATACAATTCTAATTATACAAAGTTAAAACAATTCAGAATACACTAGCAAATGTGAAAATCCCCTTTCACTATTCTCCATACCCATAGATAATCTTTCAAAGGTTATCCCTATAAAAAGTTCAGTTGCTTTTGTACACAATTACATATTTCAGTTTTATGTGTATGTAAACTCCACACACACATTTCAGGGCAGTTCTTTGAGGTTTGGTTTGGTTTTCATTGTTTTATTTTTTTAGTGCTATAAATGAGTGATGTTATCTCCAGTATTCTGCAACTTAGACTTGTTTTTTCATAGTGTTGCTCCGTATCCGGGTGTAAATTATTACAGTCAAAGTCATTTTAATCTTTTTTTTAAGATTTTATTTATTTATTTATCAGAGAGAGAGAGAGAGCGCGCGAGCACAAGCAGGCAGAGTGGCAGGCAGAAGTAGAGGGAGAAACAGGCTCCTGCCGAGCAAGGAGCCCGATGCGGGACTCAATCCCAGGACCCTGGCATCATGACCTGAGCCGAAGGCAGCTGCTTAACCAACTGAGCCACCCATGTGTCCCTAATCAGTCACTTTAAAGGCTGTGTAGGGACCTATGTGGATTCTTTCCCCCTCACCGTTACAGTGCTATAGTAAATGTCCTTGTATATCATTTTGTACTTGTCTTTTTTTTTTTTTTTTTTTAATTTACTTATTTGACAGAGGGAGAGAGATCACAGGAGGCAGAGAGGCAGGCGGGGAGGGGGGGAAGCAGGCTCCCGGCTGAGCAGGGAGCCCGATGCGGGCCTCGATCCCAGGACCCTGAGATCATGACCTGAGCTGAAAGCAGAGGCTTTAACCCACTGAGCCACCCAGGCGCCCTTGTACTTGTTTTTTTAGTGTGGATTGTTAGAAGTGGAAATTACTGGGTTAAAGAGTATGAGAATTTGACATAGTGTCAAATTGCCTTCCATAAAAGGTTCATCAGTTTTTATTACCACAAACACTATGTTGAGTTTATCTTTTACTTTTTTGCTAACATAAAAAATTATCCATCCTTTACATTTTCATTATTTTGGGGGAAATATCTGATTTATAATTCCTAGATTATTTAAAGAGTTATTTACTTATTTTTAGAGAGAGAGAATGCATGTGTGCATGCACATCTGGGGGGTGGGGCAGAGGGAGAGGAGAAAGACCTAAGCAGACTCTACACTGAGAGTGGAGCCTGACGCAGGGCTTGATCTCACAACCCCAAGATCATGACCCAAGCTGAAATCAAGAGTCAGATGCTCAACTGGCTGTGCCACCTAGGTGCCCCTATAATTCCTAGATTTTTAAGACTGGAACATCTGTATATGTTTTCATGTGGCCTTTGGCTTTCTTGTGTAAATTGCCTGTTCATGCCTTTTTCCCATTTTATTTTTCAACTTGGTTTATAGAAGTTCTCTACATGTTCTGGACTTTAATCCTTTTTTATGTATCACAGAAAATTTCTTCCTGTTTCACTTCAGTCTTAACTTTATGGTGGACATCTTTTATTATGGAAAAGTATTTTTATGAGACAAAATTTCTTTAGTCTTTTGTGGCTAAGTCTTATGTAGAAAGGCTTTTTTACTTCAGAATTTAAAATATATTTTAGAAGGTATTCTGTGTTTCCTCACAATATTCTGTTATGTTTACAGTTATCCTTAGTTAAATTTTTTTTTAAAGATTGATTTATTTATTTTGAGAGGGTGGGGAGGGGTAGAGAGAGAGGGAGAGAGAGAATCTCTAGCAGAAACAGGGCTCCACCCCACTACCCCAAGATCATGACCCCAGCCAAAACCAAGAGTTGGATGCTCATCTGACTGTACCACCAGGCACCCCTCATCTGGAGTTAATTATTACATAATGATGTGAAGTAGAAGGTAGCTTATTACCCCCAAATAGACCACTGATTCCTTAACAGCATTTATTGATTGGTTGTCATATTCCCCACTCATTTAAAAAGGGGCACCTGGCTGGCTTAGTCTGTGGTGCATATGACTCTTGATCTCTGGGTTGAGAGTTTGAGCTCCACATTGGGTGTGCAGATTCTTAAAATCTTTAAAAATAAAAAAATAAAATGCCACCTTTATTATGAACTAAACTGAAAGACAGCGTAGCGGGTTGTGGGTGTCTGGTTCTAACATACATCAGAACTGCCGGTAAAGACATTAAACTGTGGTAATGACATCAGTATACAGGTTTCTAAATAGGTCTCTTTGTCTCTTCTTAAAATCCAATACTATGTCTTTAGACTTTCCTTGCTTTTATATGAACTTTCTTTTACAGTTGAACTGTAGAATTAGCTTGTCTGTCAGAAAGTTTCTTTTGGAGTTTTTAATTTAAATTGCATTTAAGATACAGATTACCATTTGGAGTGAGTGAGGATATCTTTTTTTTTTTTTTAAAGATTTTATTTATTTATTTGACACACAGAGAGAGATTACAAGTACGCAGAGAGGCAGGCAGAGAGAGAGGAGGAAGCAGGCTCCCCACCGAGCAGGGAGCCCGATGCGGGCCTCGATCCCAGGACGCTGAGATCATGACCTGAGCCGAAAGCAGAGGCTTTAACCTACTGAGCCACCCAGGCGCCCAGGATATCTTAAATAATATAGCATCTTTGCATTCTAGAATGCATTGTATCTCCTATTTGTGTTTGTGTAATTGTCCTATAACTTTGGTGAATTTACTGTTAGCATTATCTCTACATGTCTTTTTTGCAATTCTAAATGAATGTTATTATAGTTTTTGTTGGTATCCTTATTGAACTCTGATATTAGGTTTAATAGTTTTTTCAGTTGATTTTTAAATAATTTTAATCTGTAAACATTGGTAGTTTGTTTTCTTTCAGTATTTATACCTCTCTTTTTCATGCCTTATTGCATTGGTGAAGGTTGCTAAACATGCTACTTAATGGAAACAGTAGTATGCTTGCTACCTTTTTTATCTTTAGACTTAATGTTTCTAATGGTTCTCCATAAAGCTTGCTATTTGTAGTAAATATGGTAGTTAATGGTTGAGAAGTTGTGTTTTTATCTTTTCGATAAACTTAGAGCCTTACTAGCATGGCCAGATTTATTTTGCCTTCTTATGTGAATGTTGATTTGGCTGTATAGAGTAGTCTAGATTTAGGTGTTATTTGCTACATATACACATACATGCATGCATACACATATATATACACACAATTTTTTTTAAGATAGTGCAATATTCCAGCATATTAGAGTTCTCTGGTTCCTCCTAAGTGAAAATTCTGAGCCTTTATTATGTTCACACAAGTAGTAGGTAATTTAGTAGTAAAGTTGAGACTGCTTATCCAGATAACTAGTGCTACATTAAGTGAAACAGGATTTGAATTCTTAGTTTCTATATTAACTTCCGATGTGGTTATTCCTTTCTCTGTTTTTGTATGGCGACTCTGTTATTATGAACTAGGCGAGTTCTTTCGAGGCAGTGGTAGATAATATAGAATAAGATCACAAAATAGCCAGTGGGCCAGATCCATACTGCAGTTTGATTTGTTAAATGAAGTTGTATTGGGACTTAGCTGAGCCTATTTGTTTATGTATTATTTATGGCTAATTTTGTGCTACAACAGCTGAGTTTAGTTGCACCAGAAACCCATGGCTTACAGAGCTGAAAATATTTAGTATCTGGCCCATTAAAGAAAAAGATTATTGACTCCTGGTGTAGCATAGTGGGAAGAGAGAGCCCAGACTTTTGAGTTAGAGTGAAGTGTATTTAAATCCTAGTTTTGCCTTTTATTAGTTAATATTGAGTTAATATTTTTCCTCTGAAACCTCAGTTTTCTCATGTATAAAGTAATATTATACTCTAATCCATGAGATTATTGAGGATATTAAATAAAATGTATGCATGGTATCTAGTATGTAGGAAGGATGCGAGTGGTAGCAATTATTTTACAAGTCATTAAAAGGTCAGAATTTTTGTGGTTACTCATTTATGAATATCTTGTATTTCTAAACTGTAATTTTTGGTTCTTGTTTGAAATTTTCTTTTTTAGTAGTAAGAGCTTTTTTACTAGGAAAAAGAGAAACAAGTATGTATTTGTTTTTGATGATTGTCTCTTGACACATAATAAATGTCCCTAAATTTAGCAGCTTAAATCAACTATTTCCATAGCTCAGAAATTTGGAAGCATGTAGGTTGTTCCAGCTCAGGGTTTCTTATAAAGTTGTAGTTAATTTGTTGATTGGGGGAGGGGGGTGGCCAGCTACCTGAGTGGCTTAGTTGGGTAAGTGTCTGCCCCTTTGACTCAGGTCATGATACTAGGATCCTGGGATTGACCTTGCATTGGGCTCCCTGCTCAGTGGAGAGCCTCCTTCTCCTTTTCCCTCTCCCACTCCCCCTGCTTTGGGCGCTCTCTCTTTCTCTCTCTCTCTCTCTCTCTCTCAAATATATAAATAGAATCTTTAAAAGTATATATATATTGACTGGGGCTACAATCATCTGAAAGCTTAACTAGGGCTAGAAGATCCATATCCCAGATGGCTCTCTCACATGGCTTTTGGCAGGTGACCTTAATATGTAAGTCTCTCTAGAGTGTTTCTTCAGTTCCTCAAGGCATATATAGTAGCTAGCCATGAGAGCAAGGAAGAAGCCACAACACTTTTAATGTTCTGTTCTCTTGACATAACACCCCATTACGTCCTACATGTTCTATTTGGTAGAAGTGAGTCACCAAGTATAACCTATATTTGAGTGGGAGAAGAATCAAACAATTTGTAGACATATTTTTAACTGCCATATTCTGCATTCTGGACACAAATTATTTGCATTCTTCTTCTCTCTTTTTTTTTTTAAGATTTTATTTATTGGAGAGAGAGAGAGAGAACAGGAGCAGGGAGAATCAGGCTCCACTGAGCAGGGAGCCTGATGCGGTACTTGATCCCAGGATTCTGGGATCATGACCTGAGCCGAAGGCAGACACTTAACCTACTGAGCCCCCCAGGCACCCTATTTATATTATTCTTCCATGCAAAATACACTTGCCCCTTCCAAGGCCTTCAAAAGTCTCATTCCATTAAAGCATTAGCTCAACGTCTAGAATGTTAGTTATATGCTGAAGAGATTTCTTGAATATGGTTCTTTAGTATAGCTGGTATAGCTCTTCAAGTATAGTTCTTGATATGAGAGAGAGAGTAATGAGTCCACTGTGCTTTTACGTTCTGATCTTGGATGTCATACACTTTGATTTCTAGCATATTCCATTTGTTGGAAGTGAGTTAAGTATAGCCCACAATTAAGGGAAGGGGATAATAGGCTCTACCTTTTGAAGGAAAGAGTTTATGGGCATATTTGAAAATCACCGTGATGGTATATTTTAGAATGACCTTATTCATTTCTAAGTTTTACCCAAATAAATACCAGTTGCACATGTAACTTTCAGACTTATTGCTTGAAGACTATTAATTTTTTACTTTATTATCTAATATTTGTGATTTTCAGTCTTTGTTTTGAGACATTCCATAATTTGGTACCACAAGAGCTATTGTTAATTTTCAGTGTCAAGCTTTTAATTTACTATATAGTTATTTATTATTCCATCAGCAAATAATTTGAGTGTTTTCTGTATATTCTGGTAGTATTCTCCTAGGCCCTGAGAATACAAAACTTAGGAGTAAGACAGGGTCTCTTCACCAAGGAGTTCACAGTCTAAAAGAGAACCACATGTATAAACAAAGTATTGTGACAAGCAAAATATATGTCATACTGGCAGCACTGAGTAGAAAATGAATAACTGAGAAGGTTAGAGAGGCATAACTAAGAAAAAGCATAGTCTAAGGCCATAGAAATGTGAAACAGCTTGTTAGATTTCTAGAACTGCAAGTATAATATTGCTGGGGGAACCTGTATGCGTGTATGCCAGGTCTCTGCCTGGTTTCAAAACATTTCAAAACATTTTTTTTGAAGGGATCACAGTGTTCTCTATCCAATGTGGAACCATTAAATGGCTAGGTACACATAGGCACATGAACAGGTATAACATGTAATATTTTGTACGGGAGTTTTAATGAAAATGTTAAATTAGTGATTGATCATTACTAGCCTGATTAATGTGCTTTTAATTAATTAACATATTGCCTACAGCAAACATGTCTGACAAAGAGCTAAAGAAGCTACGTAATAAACAAAGAAGAGCTCAAAAGAAAGCCCAGATAGAAGAAGAGAAAAAAAATGCAGAAAAAGAAAAGCAGCAAAGAAATCAGAAAAAGAAAAAGGATGATGATGACGAGGAAATTGGAGGTCCAAAAGAAGAACTAATCCCCGAGAAACTGGCCAAGGTATTTAATAATAGTGTTGAGCAAAATTGAGTGAAATTTTGTGACCAGCTATTGTTATTTTATACTGTCTTATTTAACCAATTTGATTATAGATTTTAGAGTGAAAACTTTTAATTTTTAGTCTATTTTCTTTCTCTCTTTTTCTTCCTCCCTCCCTCTCTCCCCTCCCTCTCTCTCTCTCTTTCTCTTTCCATCTTCCTCTCTCTTTCTCTGTCTCCTTTCCCTGTCTCCTTTCCCTCCCCCCTTCTCTCCCTCCTTCTGTCCCTCCCTCCCTTCCTTCCTAACTTCCTTCCTTCCTTCCTTCCTTTTGTCTGTCTTTCTGGCTGGCTGTCTTTCTGTCTTTGTATCTGTCTTTCTGTCTTTCTTTCTTTCTTGGAATAATGATCCTGATCCAGAATAATGTAGTATGGTATAGTGGAAAGTTTGGGCTTTTGAGTCATTCTGATCTGGGTCCGCATATCAGCGCTTATACTTACTTCACTGTGTGTCTTGGACACTTTGTCTAACCTCTCTGATGGTTTTTTCATGTATAAAATGGGACTAGGAAAAAGTCCCTACTAGGCAAGGATGTTGGGATTAAAGGAACTATATGTGCAAAGAATGTAACATCTGTTATAAGTGGTAACATGCAACTTTTTATATCTAGACCAAATTGAGCTTATTAAAAAGTAAGTGTATATGTATATCTCTCACCAATGTGTCAGTTTACAGTATTTCTTTATTGGACTTTGTGATTTGAATCTAATCTCTCTAAAAGCCCCTAAATATCTTCCCCCAAGCCAAAAATCATATCTGCCGTTAAGCTGAAACCAAGGTATTAATTGTCAAATGAACCATTTTGATTAATAACATACCTATGCACTTTTTTCTGGCCCTTGGTGTTGAGCTACTCCATGTGAAAATAATTGCATAGTTTATTATGTTACAGCAGTAAATATAGTACACACATTGCCCTAGAGTTCAGTATTAGCCTCAGTAGTAACTAAAAAATCAAAATCAACTGCCTTATAACTAAAAAAAAAAAATTAAAATACCTAACAAGTAGAGTTCGAAAATAGTTTTAGGATTGTATCAGAGCAGGTGGACAGTAATATCTCATCGCAGTATTGCTAAGAACCATAGAGAAATCTAGCTTGGATTTCAAAGGATATATTGACATCTTTTCACAAATGTATAACTTCTAGGATTCTAAAGATACTACCTTTTCATTGTTGGGAGTTTATTGGAGGACTATACAGAATAGTGAGGAAGTACAGAAAATTCACCTTTTAGGCCTCATGGAGAATTACAGAGTTATTCAGGGGGTAATATCAGCTTTAAGGGCTTTCCATCTTTATGCTTCAGCTTTCTTTATTACTATCACTTTTATCACTGTCACTGTCTGCTACCACCATTCTTTCTACATGCTTTTTCTAGAGCCCAAACTTTTCTTAATGACTTTTCTTTGTAACACTTCATATCTTCCATTATCCTTCTTAAAGAGAGGATCTATTTGGATTGTTTAGTCACTGTCTAATAAAGGTTACTTACCTACACAGAGCAGAATTCTTATACCAGGCCCCTTTTAGACTATTGTCCTTGTGTCCATCTTATCATAGCTGCTTTTGGGCCAGATGCAAGTTTCAGTCTAACTATTTATAGCTAGAGGTTTGTAGAGTCTCAGAAGAAAATAATCCCTACAGAAAATGCTTTATTTGGAAAGAGCCCAGTGAAAGGTACCCACTTTCATTGGCTGCCATTTAATAGATACTGTTCTTGCCTGTTAGGCACATAACACACTTCTCTTCTCTTCCTGGATAAGTACCTCCAGGATGCCCCCTTCTAATAGCATCCACAATTACTTATATCCCCAGTGTGGTGGCAGCAGCGCTAGATTACACCAAGACATCATAATAAGGGATGATGGTATTGTAGGCTATTTTAAAAACTGCCTGCCGGATTTGGATTTACAGTCTCTAGATTCTGATTTTTTGTGATCCTGTATTTTATCATTCTTAATGTTATAAATGGTATATTTAGTGTCACCAGTTCAGGATTTTATATATGTAATATAAAATAAAAAGCATTATTAAGTTAGCAGTAATTCCACTTAAAGAAAAAGGAAAATAAGAGGTTTAGTGAGTTTATTATTCACTTAACTGAGTGTAAACTTGAACTTTTTGTTTCTCCAGCTTATCATGAGGCAGTAAGTAATTGGTATTCCCTCATATACCACCTATGCTATGTTCCTCCTTGCTTCAGGTAGTATTCATCTCAGCTGGATTATTATTTTCCTACTGTGCACACATAAACGTTCCTCCTTATCAGTGTGTTCTTAGTATTGTCTGTATAGAGTTTAATAGTTTTAAACTTCTGTTGCTACTCTGGGAGCATAGGGAGATGTATTCCTGTACAACATAATATAATACAGACTAGACTTTACATCAGTTTATAAATTTAAAAATTGCAAATGATCAGAACTGCTCTTGCAAATCTCTTATATTGCCCATTAACACAACGCAGTCCCATTCTACATCTCTTTAAACTTAAGTAAACTCAGATCTTCATGACTAGGTGTAAGTTTGAGAGACAGAAAGGAGTATGCATAATTCTGGCAATTTTCATCCAATACTCCACTCAGTGAACACAGCACCCCAACTGAGTTTGAGACCAAGGAAGTATGACTACCATTTGTTTAGTCCATGTCAGTTCCTGTGTGCCTCTCCCAGTGTGAACAGTTTGCTACAGTGATTCTCATTTTGGTACTTAATATGGTTTTTGTGCACAGAATGCAAAGTAGTGATATATATATATTAATTTCTATGTGTCTGTCTTTACAACTTTAGGGATTTTTTAAGGGTAGATTTGATGGTACTTTTTTCTTTTTCTTTTTCTTTTTTTGATCTTAAGCACTAATTTTAGAACTCACTCCTGTTGATATGCTTTTGTATATATAACTTTATATTTCATTATGCATATATGAATATAGAATATAGTTAGCTTTATTATGATTACGTATATATGTTTAAATACTTAGATTTAGTCTGACAAAAATCTTAACCTATGCACGGTACACAGAAACATGTGGGAACAACATGTCCAGATTTTTTGTGGTGGTATATGTTCTCCTTTATTAGAATTACAGGCAGAATTTCTCTTTTCTTTTTCTAAGTTTAAATACTTAAGATTTCAGTAAGTATAATGCTTGTATTGACTTCGCTTCACTGTATTTCTTGTTTCCATTTTGTGACAGCAGCCATATCTCCCTGGTAGTAAATTACCCTGGTCAGTACAATGATCCTCATTTCAGTTTGTGCTCTGAAAGTCTTAAAAAACTTGATACAGCTCCATTACAATTCAGTTTCCAGTTCTTTACCTTTCCATGGTAGACAATGCTCCTCTGTATACCACAAATCCCAACTCAATAGGACATAGAATTGTGGGAATAAGAGGCAAAATATTTACAAATGTATGAGAAAGGCATACTTAGGAGGGCTCCTCACTCCCCTCTGTCTCTTGGTATCTACAGCTAGTAGAGTGACAGTGCCATATAGTGATTTCTTGTTTAGAGCATGTGTCCTTCAGAATAATGCCAGCTGCCTTACATGCTAGTGTAAGGTAAAACTCCTAGATATCATTTTCTTGCCTAATGTGTTTTTTTGTTTTTTGTTTTTAATGCTGTGAAATATTTTCCTTAACCGGAATCTGTGTTGGTAAAACCATAATTACTATATTAGCAGAGGCAAGTTGGACAAATTCAAATCCATCAAGGATAAATTGTTATTCCCTTTGTGATGAGACAAGGCAGATACAGGCAGGCATGGATGTTCAGTGCCTTTCTGATGAATATGGTATTCCTCCTCACCCCCATCCCAGTCTACAGAGAAGAATTTTGTCTAGATATTCAGTCTAGGAGTATAACAGTAACAAAATTATGTAGTAAATATTATACCTGCCCAGGAATTATTACAAGTATATAATTAATATGACATCTATATAATTAATAAAGGGTGACAAAGACAGTTCGATAAATATAAATCTTCTTAAATGCCATGTCACCATAAGTATAGGATTGGAATAAATATGAATTCTATAGAATTTATATTAGAACAAAGCAAGATAGAATGGATATTGTACTGCTTTTTTTTAATAGCTTGATTGTACTTTACTTTGAATTTAAAAAGAATGTTGACTCATTCTGTAATATTCTCTGTCTCTCTTTCTTAACCCCTCTGCATCCTGTTTAATATTTCTCCTTTGTCCTCCCCGCACCCTACCCCTTGGCTACCTTACTTGTTCATCTCACTGCCTTTCTTTCCCTGGTTCTGTTTTATCTTTCTCTTTACTTGTTGGATAGTGTCTATCCATACATAATGTAATATCTATGGTTAAAAAGCTTTGAAGAGTTCTAGAGTTCAAAATCCCCTTCCTTTAGACTATGGGAGGTTAAAATACGACAGTATTTCTGGGTAATGGGTAAGTGATTTTTACCAAAAAGAAAAAAGAAAAAAACCCAGAAAGTAAAGTGTTTTTAATAGAATAAGGTCACATCCTCTCCCCTTCCCTCTCCCCTCATCTTGCTTCCATTTGTATAATATCTTTTATTTTTGTTAGGTTGAAACTCCATTGGAAGAAGCTATTAAATTTTTAACACCGTTGAAGAACTTGGTGAAGAACAAGATAGAAACGCATCTTTTTGCCTTTGAGATTTACTTTAGGAAAGGTAGGCAATTAGGGTATAGTGGCCCTGACAAAATTGATCACTGTATTTCTTAGATGTAGTTACCCAAGTCCAATAGTCTTACCACTGTAGGATTTTTTTCCCAATGCAGCTTCTCACAGAAATGCCTGTTACATGTATAAGATATTGTGGGGAGGTATAATGATAATATTATTTCTTCTAGGACATTAAAATCAACAATAGATATACATACATAACTAAGATTAAGGTCAGATATAGTAGTTACCATGTACAGGTGTGAATAAAATTAGTTAATAGTACAGAGCTTTGATTAGTGCTTGACACAGAGGGCGCATTGAATAAATGTTGGTTATTATTAATTATTGTTAGAAGGTGTGGTGCTTAAGGTGTATCTTAAAAATGGATCATATTTCTAAAAAGATACATAGAAAGGAAGAGGATGCATTAAAAAAAACAAGTATGCTTAAATAATTTAATGTTGACATTGTTTATATTGAGTCAGGTAAAAGATAATAGAAGGTCTTAGTCGTCTTGTTTAGACTGCCCAGACTACATATAGATACTAAGACTTTGTGGTATTGAATTGCTGTAATCCAGGTAGTTCATTGAAAAAAAAACAAAGTGTATCATTAAGGTGATGCATTTTGAAGGGAAGAGAGATTGCCTAGTAAGATCTGATAGAAGTTTGTTGCTCCAAGCAGTGTAATTGTTCTAAGAGATTGAATAAAATAGTACCTCTATAGAGTATCCATTAAAAAATCATGTTTATCCAAAGTAATTAGTAATGTTGGGTAAAGGTTGCTATATAGCATTGCTTAAAAATAGAACACAAAACTATAGTTTGATTTTAATTTTTATGAAGATATTTACATGGGTATATAAGATAGAAAAAGGGCCAGGAAGAAATAAACAAAAAAATAACGGATGGTCTCTTAATGGATTTGAGTGATTACAGTGGTTTCCATTATATTTCTGTTTTCCAAAATGATTGTGTTATAATTTAGAAAAGAAGTCAACTCCCCTTCTTTTTCTATCTTTCTTTCTTTTTTTATTTAGAGAGAACATGGAAGCTGTGTGGGGGTTGGGGGAAGAGAGGGAGAGAGAATCTTAAGCAGGCTCCATGTGTGGAGCCAGTGTAGGGCTTGATCTCACGACTCTGAGATCATGACCTGAGCTGAAATCAAGAGTCAGACACATACCGACTGAGCCACCCATGCGACAAAATACAACACATGTTCTTAAATGGAATCCTGAAGTATAAAAAAGCTGTTCTGCGTAAAGTGGGGAAGGGCAATATGAATTCCTTACAGTTGGCTTCTTGGTTGTGTTCTAACCTCTGAAGGGCTCTTCAGCATTTGGAATTCACTGTACTAGTGTGAAATGGGTAATAATAACAAAGGGTATGGCAGTACTTTTAGCTTTCTGAGTGTTAGAGTAAGGGAAAAAGAAATGTCAGAGGAGGCTGGAGTTTTGAATTTTAGTATTTGGAGAATGGTACCAAACTAGGGAAGTCTTAACAAAGGTGTTTTTAGATGGGACTTGGAAGTACAGTGAATAATCAGGTTAAATTTCCATTCAGCAGGTGGAAACACTAGTGAAGCTTGGGAACATAGGGGTGTGAGTGTAGGGATAGTATAGAAAGATACTAGAAATCACTGAAAATATAACCTTGGTGAATATTGTCCCTTTCAAGGACGAAGAGGAACCAGGGATTGATTAGGAGAGAACATGCAAGTAGGAGGGAAACCATTTCACATGAATGTCACAAAACCCAGGAAAGGACCTAGTTTGAAGTATAAATAAAGTTTTATAAGTAGTGCAGAAAAATCCCTTTATTTTTGTTAAATTAGGAGGTTAAGAAATGAAATGGCTTCAAATTTTATGTGGCATTAGTTCAAATATTGTTGAATGCTATCTAAATTTTTTGTACTTCATAAAACATTTTTTTAACATTTTTTCTTAAAGAATATTGTGTGGAAAATATTAGCTAAGTTGCTAATCTGAGGAAATCATTTGTTTCACTCATGTTGCAGTTCAGTTGTGATTGACTCTAAATTAGTTTCTCTATTTGTAATTCTCTAAATTAGTCCTCCAAAGGATCAAATGATCGAAATATATCTTACTTTTTTTTTTTATAGAAAAGTTTCTTTTGATGCTACAATCAGTAAAGAGGGCATTTGCTATTGATTCTAGTCATCCCTGGCTTCATGAGTGTATGATTCGACTCTTTAGTACTGGTATGTTTTTTGTTTTACCTTACTTAAGTATTTGATTACAGTAGTTGATAGTGACTGTATAAGTGATCTATATACGTTTGTCATAAACTCAATCATTTTAAAGCTGTTGTGTTCTAAATTAGCTAAGGGGAAAAGCAGGGTTCTTTTCTTTGTGATGAAGATCTTTATTTTAAGGCTGGAAATGTTTTTGATATGGAATTGTTCAGTCCAAATATTTGAGAATCACCTTTGTTCCTGTTTCTAAAAAGTTACATGTAAGTTGAAATTTTGAATCATACTCATCATGTAAAGCTTTTTAGTAAATTGTCCTAAAATTGAAAAATCTCTTTGAAATTAACTAGCTATCTCCTTATTTGTCTTTAGAATCCTTGGAATCATAAAATTTTTGTTAGTAAACATAGATTAAAAGAACTTTAAGGCAATCACTACTTTTCAGATATTTTCATAGATGCATGTTACTTTTAATGTGAAGTAGAACTAAAGAATTTTAGAGTGTAAAAGGTAGAATTTTATGCTAATTATTTTTCATTTTATAGTTGAGAAATCTAGGACCTTAAAAGATTAAATGACTTATTCAAAGTAGCACAGATAATTAGTAATGAAGCAGGAGTGAGAGCTCAAGTCTTCATATTCTTTCTACTACAAGAGCTTTAAATTTAGAGTAAAGTATTCCTCTAGTCAAGTGATGGTGGTGGATTTGATTTTTAAGTGACTGGAGAGGGAAAATTGAATCTTTAATAGAACAATCTGCAAATACTGTTAAATTACCTATCTCATTGCTGAATACTCAGCCACATATGAATCCATACATATTTAAATAATGAGATTAAAACAGGCATCCCAATCAGCCTTTTGAAAAATGCTAAATTGTCGTGATTAAGAACATTCTTTTGACTTCTAAGAAAAAGTAAAACCTTACTTAAATTATGTAATGCTTATAAAAAATGATTCCTGTTCTGGACACTGAATCATAGAGATGTTTTTCAATTTCTTAAATTATGAAAGTAATAAATAACCACCTTATAGAAAATAGAGGAATTGCTGTATTTAGAGAAAATTAAAAAATTTCTAGTCTCTCTTATTGTATTAAACTTTTTTTTAAAATTGTGAGTCAGAAATGAAGGCTGGGGTAATGAATGGTCTTAAATCTATTCTTGGTTAGGGTGGAGTGCACTTAAGCTGTTTTTAAAATTAATATATGTACTTTATTATGTGTAATCAACTCTTTCCTAAAAGGTAGCAAAATAATATATATAAATCCTATGGATTTGGAGACTAACCTTTGAAATAGGAATTAAAAGTGGCATATCTAAATACATTTACTTATAGTATGTGTGTGGATTGATGAACATATGACTATTTCCTTGGAACAGTTGTTTCAGGAATTAAAATGCTAATGGACTTCAGAAGAACAAAGGCAGGTTGGTCCTGATGTAAGAGTAGAATTATTTTGTGTCCCTGTTAGCTATGCCCATTGCTTCAGATGTTTAGCTGACAGCATCAGAAAGAGAGTTACAAAGTAATTCTTGTTTTGACTAAATTTAGGCAATAAAGTGATAATTTGGAGTGATAAAGATGCACTGTCTTTTTAAAAAGCCTTCAAGAATTGGGTAGACTGCTTATTACCTTTGTTAAGAGCAGGTGCGTCCTGTATAAAAATATTTGTGAAACTACAAAGGCACAGAGTAGGGGCATCTTTGATATTTCCCACAGGGTTCCTTTAACTAATATATTTGGTACTTTAAAAAAAAACTAACTTTGAAGTAATTTTTCAAGAACACATTTGTTACATTAAGTTATATTTTACTAATCTCTTCTTTACAAAGAAATTCTCACAATAGCACCTTTCTGGGAAGTATGGGGATAAAAAGGTGTGTCAATACCTATTTTATTACAGAAACTTCTCCAAGTAAATATACTCATTTTAGTCTGGTTATGAGTACCCTCCAAATCCTCAGAATGTTGTTATACTACCATTGTAATCAGTATCTGGTACATAAAGTAATTTACCATACAGGTCATCTTCCTGTCCCCCTTTTAATTAAGAAGATGATTTTTAAGTTTTTTTTTTTAAGTTGTAGGACTTAGAGCACTTAAACTATTACATCTCTGCTCGATGCTAAGTCAAAGATAGGAGCTTAGATATTCATTTGTTTTATTATTCGCTTACATGCTTTTAAAATCATTGGTCATCTTGTTCTACAATGAATCTTTTGTCTTTTCCTCTCATTTGTACAGACTCCTTTCTTCTTTTAACTGCAGATTACTTTTCTTCTGTACTAATGTATTTCTCTCCTAAAAACTTGGTTAGTACTCTCACTTACCTACTTCACTATTTTGAGTGGTAATCACTTAGGTTGTGCTTTAACCTAGTAGCGAGTAGTTTTTATCTCACACAAAATATGAGCTTTTCCTACCTAAATTATTAACGAAAATGCTAGCTAGACTGGGAACCCAGGGAAGTTCTTTTTGCTAAGAATCAGCCCCCTTTTCAATGCGACTGTTAACCATTGATGATTACTAAATTAATCTGCTCATAAGCTAATAGAATGAACCAAACATTATTTTAATTTTAAGATGTTGAAAGACTCAAAAGCCTCCTGAAGAAGGTTTTATTACCCTTCCCTCAATCAAGTATTGCTTTTCCATGATTCACAAGACATTATTCTGTCAGAAGATAGCAAGGAAGAAAAGTAGTCTGGGATTTTTTATTTTCCTGAGACCTCAATATTTTTTTGTTTTAATCACTTTCAAAGGATTTTTTGATTGATTGTAGTCTTTAGCAATAAAAGCTTATCTAGTAGACCTGTGACATTTGGGGTTGCTCCTTTCCTTTAAAGACACAGGTAAAATTCTATAGGATTCCATATGACATTCTAAGTTATACTGCAGCAGATTTTTTTTTTCTAAAGATTATTTATTTATTTATTTGACAGAGAGAGAGAGAGATCACAAGTAGGCAGAGAGGCAGGCAGAGAGAGAGGAGGAAGCAGGCTCCCCACTGAGCAGGGAGCCCGATGCTGGCCTCGATCCCAGGACGCTGAGATCATGACCTGAGCCGAAGGCAGAGGCTTTAACCCACTGAGCCACCCAGGCACCCTGCAGCAGATTTTTTTGTTGTTGTTGTAATTAGTATCTTCCTGGAAATTACAGTTCCAATCTACATAACATAGGGGAGCAAACAGTGTCAGCCTCAAACATTTTGTGATTTAGTGACAAATGTTTTTGGAAATAGCTATTATTGGGTGTTACATAAATATTTCCTCTATATCCCATATGTATGTGTGTGTGTATATATATATATATATATTTGTTTTTAATTGTGTGGGCTTTTTTTTTAAAGCAGTTTTGATTTTTCTGGGGAGATTGTTTTAATCTGAGGAAAACAAATTTAATAAAGGTAATAAAAACCTTCCACCTGTAACCAACTCTAATGTAACTATACAGTTACTTTCCCATCTGCATATAGTGTCTGGAAAGCACTTCATGCAAACCAACAAGGCCCATGGAAATAACATATTTTATAGCAAACCTGTGGTTTTTTCATAATGTTCATTGTAATTGGCTATAATCTATTTTACCAACTTTTCTTTCAGTTCTCTCTGCACTCCTGCTTCCCCTGAAAAACAAATACTGATAAATTGCAAAAGCCAAGTTGAAAGTACAGCCATAATGGAGGTTAAGCTAAATTCTTTAATAACTTATTTAATTGGGGTGAAAAAAAACCCCTATTTAATTGAACCACTCAATTCTATAGAATGATAGAAGTAGTTATTTAACCAACAAAAGGCATATAATTAGTTGTTCAGGTTCATAATAATGATATGTAGAATATTTCATACAGATGTTTACTACCTAAGATTTCAGTGTTTAATTTTAAACTTAGGATAGTGATCCATTAGGGGCATAATGAAAGCAGTTTAGTAAGTCATTACTAACATTTGAAAATCTAAAATAGAAATAGAATAGAGTAGAAAATACCAGAATGCATAGCACAAAGTTAGGGTTAGTGTTCTGTGTAACTATTGCTTCACATAATGAGTTATGTACATAGGATATATATTCATCAGTACATTTGAAAATGACCACCATGGTTCCTAACCATAAGGAAAATATATTTTCAATC
Organism: Ailurus styani; assembly: GCA_002007465.1. Lineage (NCBI taxonomy): Eukaryota > Metazoa > Chordata > Mammalia > Carnivora > Ailuridae > Ailurus > Ailurus styani. The sequence goes on from LNAC01000475.1 coordinate 1,052,444, forward strand.
TATGACAAAAATAATAATAATTTGTCAAATTATATAGTTAGCTATTATAATTAGCTCTTTTATATATAACTTTTCTTTACTGTGCTCATTTTAGGTTAGGTATTTCCTCAATTTTACAGCTCAAGAAATAAGTTCAGAGAGGTTGTGACTTGTCCAAGCCTAGATCCATACCCAGGTCTGTCTGGCTCAAAGCTTCAGACTGTCTCTCTATACCAAAATAATAATGAAAAAAAGCATACTAAAATTCAGTCAGAGTTGGGGGAGAGGGTCAGCTTTTCCATCTCTAAATACCAAGCCCTGGGAATATGATTACTAGCATGTATTCATTACAGGAAAATACTTTGGTGATCCTTTGGAATTTATTATATAATGATGACTCAGTTTACATAGCCCCTGCAAATAAAGGTCAATGAAGTTAATCATGTTGTCTTTTAAAATTGCTAAATTTTGTACTGCCTTACTTGGGTATAGAAGATGGAGGTGAGAAAAATTCTGTTGTCTTCAGCACTGCGTAATTACTGTGACAGTATTTATCAGGTAGGTGTCATCAAAGCCCCTATTTTACAGACTTGATTTAAAGTTGAGGGGGACAGCCGTTTGGGGCTTGGAAGGCTACAGAATTACATCTTTCATTATCTGTTTTGCTTTCTGTTTTTTTTTTTCTAAAAATGAATCATTTATCAATGAAATGTCTTTGAATGCCGTTAGAAAATCATTAGATCATTCTGCTGACACACATTCTTCATATTTATATAATGAGCTCTTTAAATGTTGAATTATAAGTAGGTTCATCTAGTTTTTACATATAATTGCTTTATTTCATTGGACTCTTCCACGTAGATAATTTTTTAACTTCTGCAAACTATATCAGTATCTACTAATTGAGTTTGTTTTTAATTTGCTCAGCAGTGTGTGAAAGTAAAGATTTACCTGATACAGTTAGAACAGTATTAAAACAAGAAATGAATCGTCTTTTTGGAGCAACGAATCCAAAGAATTTTAATGAAACTTTTCTGAAAAGGAATTCTGATTCATTGCCACACAGATTATCAGGTAATCACGTTATTTTCTTTTTATCTACCCTTCTAAAACAATTTCAGTTTTTATTGTAATGGATCAGTGACAAGGTTATACATTTCTCACATGGAAGAGGCATTGTGATTATCTCACATTTTAGTCTTATGAAAGGCAGCTTAAATATGCTTCCCATAAGTTTTTAAATTTTTTAGGCAAAATTATTACTGTGAAACAAGGTCAGTAGTTTTTCCTGGTTCAGCATTGTCTTTACAACAAAGCAAGTATACTGCATTTAGCTGTATATTACATATAATGAAGGAGGGAGGAGCTTTCTGTTTTTTCCTTTCTCCCTTCAACATGCTCTTAAAATTCATTTGGATGTGACCATCATCTTCTACTTCTCATGCTTATATAAGGTATTAAACTAAACAATGCAGGACACCTGCAACCTTCTTATAGGCAGGGGTCCATGCTAGTAGTCCAGAGTCTGGACTTGATGGGACCATGTGGGTAGTGCTTTGTAGGATGCTTTTAGAATATCTGGCTAAGAAGCCCAGCAGCTTTGTATGCCTTTGTGGAATTCTGAATTCAGTTTTTTGGCTTATACCTTCAAGGATGTCTCCCTCCTCCCATATATCCAACCCCATCACATTTAGTGGAGTATTCCCCTCAGCCTCAAATAATGTTCATTTTTAAAAGAAGAAAACTATCCATTGTCCCATTACATGAAGACAACTATTATTAGAATATTTTATTTCTTCATAGTTTTTTTACTTTAATTCTAGTTAGGCTTTTTTTGGTCTATTCTCTCAGGGTTTTGTTTTTTTTAAATGGTGTTTCAAATGGCTATTCCCGTTTCTCTAATAAAGTGCCTCATTCTATGTGCACATATGTTACATTTTATATTTGAATGGATTGAGGATAAGATGCTGATTTTACTTTGAAATAAAATAAATTTCTTTTCTTCTCCTTTAGCTGCCAAAATGGTATATTATTTAGATCCTTCTAGTCAGAAGCGAGCTATAGAGTTGGCAACAACACTTGATGAATCCCTCACTAACAGAAACCTCCAGGTAAAGAGTTTCTCATAATCTCTATTAAGAGTACCTGACTACTTTTCTGTTTCTCTTTTCACGAAGAGAATAATTTTCACCAGAAAATTGTTTTTTGTTATTTATGCAAACTGTTTTACCAAACCATTATGAATCCACATTAGAAAGTAACCTTAAATTTATTTAGGATTGTCTGTGTCTGCACACATGCATAGCAGGCTACTTGGCATTCAAGAACTAGTTCCACATCTATTACTTACAATATTTTTTTCTAGAAATATGTTTTAGTAAAATCATATATATACATTCCATAGTTAATTTTAGATTTCAGTTCATTCATATCTGTGCATTTTTTAAAAGATTCATTTATTTTAGAGAGAGAGAGTGTGCATAAGCGGGGGGAGGTGCAAAGGGAGAAGGAGAATCCCAAACAGGGCAGCTCAATCTCACCACCCCAAGATCATGAACCAAGCCAAAATCAAGAGTCGGATGCCCATCTGACTGAGCCACCTAGGCGCTGCCATATCTGTGCATTTCTGAGCAAGCAGTGGTCTCCGTGAGGATTTTTTTTTTTTAAGATTTATTTATTTACTGAGAGAGTGTGCATGTGTGCATGCAGGAGTCAGGAGGGGCAGAGGAAGAAGAGAATCTTAAGCAGACTCTTACTGATCCCCATCCAGGGCTGGATATCACCACTCTGAGATCACTACCTGAGCTGAAACCAAGAGTCAGTCCCTTAGCTGACTGAACCACCCAGGCATCCCCTTGGTGAAGATTCTGACATATTGAAGATATATATGCCAAGGGTCAAATTAAAACACTCATTTTATAACTTGTAATGTAACATGAGATTAAATAGAGTAAAAGATAACATGGGTGTGTCGGAAAATACAGATTCTAGTTTAGACTAAAAACAAAGGACATAGTGCTACTTCCTGTGATAACTGGCCAGATAAAATAAGCATTTGATATATTCCTTTAATAGCAAATGAAGGAAATATCTTCAAGAAACATTTGACTTTTTGATGGCTAATATGTTAATACATCATTTAGATTAGAACATTTCTAGAGTGGCAAAGTTGTTGGATACTATATGCAAACTACGTGATGTTTTTCAGGTGAAAAGATAAAACAGGAAATGCAAGTCAACATGAAATATTTTAAAATATAAGAAGATATACTTAGGGGTTTGGTTGAAACAGTTATCAGTTTTTAATGAACAAATTTTTCTTGTGTATATGGCCTTTGGTTTGAGACCCCCTTTCCCTGCTTAGTTAGTAGGGAAACCTACAATTTGAATATAAGGGTGAAAAGCAATGTTTGATATTGCCAGCTGTCTCTAAGCCTCTTAAAAAACAAAACAAACTGTGAAAGGTGTAAGTAACCGACATTACCATAGAAATTTTGACATTTATACACAGGGCCAGCCTGGGCTGAGGCAGGGTTGCCACCTGGGGTCAAGCACTTGCTCAGAGTGAGGGTGTCTTTAAATGCAGCACCGTATACATTTGCTTGCCCAACAAAATTCATCCTTTTGTGTAAACTCTGAAATTCCAAAGATACTAATTCTTACGGAATGTATATGTGGGAGTAAAATGCTTTTGTGTATCTGTATGTTCTAGAAAATCTGTGGATAATGAAATATCTAATGAATTCACAGTAAAAACTTCTTTTTTGACAAGTTATAACATGACCTTTTCTCTTTCTTTAGACATGTATGGAGGTATTAGAAGCCTTGTGTGATGGTAGCCTAGGAGACTGTAAAGAAGCTGCTGAAGTTTATAGAGCAAATTGTCATAAGCTTTTCCCTTATGCTTTGGCTTTCATGCCTCCTGGATATGAAGAGGATATGAAGATCACAGTTAATGGAGATAGTTCTGCAGAAACTGAAGAACTGGCCAATGAAATTTGAACATCATTAAACAAGCAAATGGAATGACTTTGGACCATATCTAGTGTATAATATTTTTGTCACGCACCTGCTGCATTGCTCTAACTTACACAGAATGAGAAGAGTAAATGTTCTTGCCTTCAAATAGTGTTTTACGTTTTTTATCCTGCTGAAAAAGTATATATAAAATATCTAACATATTACAGGATATAGGTTCAGTTTCTTAAAAAATTAAAAGCTGCTAAAATTGAGGAATTAAAAAAAGATACCTTATTCTATTCCTACCTACCCACCCATGTTTTTTAACTAATTTATATAAAATCTGGAGGCTGTTACAGCTAACAAAGCAGGTGTGTGGCAGAAATATTACTTTAAAATTTGTCTTGTGAGATTTTACTATATCTCAGACAGCATAAACGCTGTTTTAGCACTGGATTCTTTCACTGAGCACAAAGAGTTGTTGGGGCTTTAGCATCTGACTGATTTTGTTACGGGGTTGATTCTGACCATAGGAAGTATGCAATGTGAATCACTATTTACAGAGAAACCTACAACAGATGCTTGATGTTGTAGAAGCTGGGACATATAGATACCAAGCAGAACTATAAGAAACCTAGAGGGTGTTCAATACGCTTGTTGTGTTTCCAAAATTCACTGTACATGATCAGTTTGGTGTTCTTGTACCACAGTTTTTAACTGAAGGAACCAGTTGGAACAATCTCAATTTTAACTAAAACTTGAAGAACTAAAATAGCAATGCAAACCTTTCCGCATTGTTTTGGCCAAACTTGTTAAAACTGTAATGCAAGAACCAAATGCACTGTGATGTGGCACCAACTAATTAGCACGCATGAATTTTTTCACCCAAGAGTGAAAAAAGAAAATCTACCATGGCTTGAAGTTAAAGAGCAGAACTCCTGACTACCATTCTATGACTGATCAAGAGACTAATAGTTAAAAACCTCAGCAGGCCTTGTTCACGATATGCAGAAAAAAAGTGCTGCAGTTTAGATACCTCTGGAATTTTTCCACAGTGTCACAGGTTTGTAATACTTGAAGCCCTACATTTCTAAGAATATATTTCTTGCTCAGTTGTTTCAGGCAAGCCCAAGACTTTGTAATTTTTAAAGGGCCCAAGATTTTTTTTTTCAATAACAGACCAGCTTCTTTTTCCTGCAGTTAAAGATGTAATTTCCTTTTTGTTGTCAAACATAAGGTACCAAATATGATGCAATAAATTGTTTTGAAAAACAGTTGTGTGAATATTTCAACTAATCTGTGTTGGGCTTCTGTGAAAATACACAGGTGGAAACAGAGGTGCAAGCCAGAGGCAATGTAACATGCTGTACAACTAGTGCTGATGGGAGCGTTTAGGATGAGCCAAGTGCCGATGTCAGGGGAACTCCGTAATGCAGGTGTAGTGCTGCTCCTGCATTAAGATTTCATTGAGGGCTAGGATGGTGGCAGGTACTATGAATGTAATTTCTAACTCATTATTGGAAAGGAAAACTGAAAACTGCAATTTTGATGGAGAAAACGAGCCTTAAAATGTTAAACCTATATACTGAGAACTGGCCTCAGGCTCAATATTCTCATTGCATTTGTAAGATCTGAGCAAATTAAAGTGACTCAGTTGTATATATAATTGACCTTTTTGTGGTACTTTTAGTTTTAGGACGTATATTCTAAAGGGAATATTCAGGAGACCTTCTGCTCCTACTGATTGAACAGTTGTGCTAAACTCAACCTTTCATAGTACGTGACCTGCATTCCACGTCCCAGTCTAATGAATTAGTGATGTAAAGAGAAGTACAAACTGAACTCCAGTGCTTTGTTATGTTTTCTTAACCGGCCCTGTCTCAGGAACATCTTAACAGATGGCAAAAAAAAAAACAAACTTTTTTTCAACTTCTCCTATGAGTGGCAACTGAAGTTCTTATTGTTGGGAAAGAACACTAGTGCTACCTCTGCCACTACTGAGGTGTTGGGAGGAGGCACCAGCCATATAATAGGGGGTGTATGTGTGAATTATGTTTAAACTCTACTGTATATTGAAATGAAATTCATATATTTGTCTTGATAATGTTCAAATGATGTAGATTGTCTTAGAATGAAAATTCATAAATACTCAGAACTCTTGATGCAGATGCCACCCGTGAGGAGCTAAATTCCTAACATGTATATTGTACTCCAACCCAATTTTACTGGAACTATTGAATAAATATTTTATTTTCTTTCAGGTTTACTTGATAGTGGATACATTGTCTGGTGTCAGAAGACCTTGACAGGGTTCACTTTATGTCCAGATAGCACCCCTAAAACATTGTACTGTACTGTCTTGCTCTGAGTAGTATTAACTGGATCATCTCACATTTGCCTCATTCACTCTATTAATTCCAAATGATACTGTGGGGGAAAACAGGGTTAGAAAAACCAGTGGGGGAAAATGCAGTGATGTTGTATTCTAAACAAGTGCCTTATGTTTATTGCTGAGAACTGGTGTTATCAACCCTTTTCAGAAGAAAGGGTCCCTTGACCTGTATTAACATAGGAAAGTAAAGTTATTTTTGTTTTTCTTTATCTTTACTACTCTTGTCATTTCTCATTTAAAAACTAAATTCCGACTAGGTTAGTTTACTCAGCTTTAATTAGATGGTTGAGTCCTACATTTTCAACATTTTTCTATATTTATTATGCACAAAATAAAGTGTGATCTATAGTAGCATGGCTAAAAGTAGTCCCAATATTAGGGAATAGCTTTTCTGTGGGTTTTATCAGGGCTTTGTTTTCCAGTGATGTTTGTACTCCATGGTGTGTTGCTGTTAGAGCCTGGAAATTAAAGCTGTGATTGTAAGAGGAGGCCAGAAAGTGTGGTCTAGTTTCAGGTAGGTGGTGATAAATTCAGGGAAGTCTCTCTCCTGCACAATTCCTAGGAATATTCCAGTTGCCATGCGTAGTGTCTTTTTGGGAAAAGGTAAAAAGTGAAGTATAAAATTTTCTTAGAAGATAACGTATATTCTTAGTAATGACAAGCCTTAAATTTTGAAATAACTCTTACTGAGAAATGAGTTCACGGAAAGACGGACCTGTGAGATGGTAATCTTCGTGTTCTAGCTTATGCTCCACTTTAAATTACAGGCAAGGTTGCTTGAGGCCATCCAGCTACCATCTAAACTTTGTTGAATCCACTGCCGAAACTAAATTAAAAACAAAATCACATGAAATGGCTGTATTGCCCCATAGGGAGCTGAAACCTTAAGTTTTGTTCCAGTTTTGATGGTTAGAAATCTCACTACTTGTAGCAATAAAACATTTTTGGAAAAGGCTATTGTTCTTTATTGAATTGCACTTTAACCTGTTTTAGTATACAGCCTACAGGGTGGATGTTAAAACTATTGGTAGTGTGCAGGAGGTTCTGGAGAAAATGCTCATTTCAATAAAGCAGACGAGTATCTTACATACTGTAGGTTATACAGCTGAGTTAACACTGCTACCTCCATCAAAACCTACTCCTTTTATGATGACATAAAGATGGGCAGGAAGAAAGGGAGCACTATGTGGTAGAAAGTGGGTCTTCAAGGTTTCCAGCCTCATTTTGTCCAGTTGCTTTTGAAATAACACCATCTTGGGACTGTAGCCAAAAGAAAAAATCGGTACTGTTTAAATTAGAACTTTTACTAAGTTGTCAATGATAAGTCAAACTTGCAATTCATATTCAGTGCTCTTCATAGAGTGCTAGATGCCAAAAACAGAATACAGACTGTTTCAAGGTGGCTTGTAATGCAAAAGTAAACTTGTTATTTGGCAATCGAACAAAGACTGTAATGTAGTTCTTATGTTTTTTATATTAGGTCTGTGTCTATTTTTACAGTTTGTATTATTTCTCACAAGTACAACTCCTAACTAAAAAATAGTGATCTTGATCCTGAATATGTGATGAAAATTTTCCTGTGATATACTGCTGTTGTTAAATCAACTTGGTCTCAATACGTACAAATTATCCTCTCATTTAGAAACAACATAGGAGCAAGGAGATTTTGGGAATATGATTTGGGTCACCTGGCTTGCTTTCAGCTAATAATTACATTTGCCTTCTAGATCTAGTTACTTGTGCATTGTCTTAACAAACAAGAAGCCTTTCTCCACACCATTCTATGTTATCTTTCCAGTCTACTATAGTTTCCTAATGGGCTTTTATGAACTTGCCACTTGTTCACTTTCATTTGCAAGTTTACCAGGTTCATTGCCTAGTGCTTGATGCTTCACCACAATTGAGATAGGTGCTGGGTTTTCTAAAGTGTTCTTCCAAAACTCTGGTGTTTCTTCATTAATAATGAGTAATTAAATTAGCTACCACTTTTTGTCTTTCTAAACTAATTTGCCTTCAAGTAGTCAGACTACTGGTTGATATCTTTAAAAATGAAAAGGGAGCCATTTAAAGAAGTAAAAAATGAACATCTCCCAGATCTTTTCCTTTAAAGTTCTGAACTATGGATACAAGATACTAATTCTTCCCTTCATTAACTTCTAAAAAAATTTACTATGCATTAATAACAGTAATAGAAGTATTTGGAAATGTATTCATCTAGCATTGTTTACTGTTAGCATAATTAGAGTATTCCCATTCATCATCTTGTGCCTCTCTGTTGGTCTTCAGGAATTTCCTCAAAATACCACAGATCCATTATATTTTACTTATGCTGAATACATTTCTCACATCTAATTTTTGTTTTTTTTCCTATAGTTTTGTCAATGGAATGGTTGTGCCTGGCCTTGTAGGAAGCAGATGACTGGAGGACCATCCTCTTAACTTTTTCAGTTGCCTGTTCATTGTCGCATAAGTTGACAGTGATCTACTCATCCTTCATGTCTTTAGCAACCAGCCACCCAGGTAACATCACATCCAGTGGAATAAAGTCACTACAGAGATTGTCATTCAGTAGTTGCTTTTCATCTTTCCAACAGTTTAAAGGGATTGGTAACACACACACCAACCACCCATCTAGAGAGCTCTGTTTTCTATAGCCTGTCTCTACTTTTAATCATTACAAGTAAAGAGACACTGGGGTAGGGTCTGCAATGGTTAGCTCTAGACACATGACCTACAGCCAGTGTTCATCACAACCAGAAGATGTGGTCCACAGTTGATCTTTACTTAGGATAGGCAATTAAATCCTTTTACGTCATGTATTTAACCCTGTTTATTAAAATCTCAGGGGGCACTATTTAAAAAACAACCCTCAATACCTGGGCCTACCTACAGAGATTCTGATTTGAATGATCTGGAGTCAGGCCTGGGCATGGGTCATCATCTCCTTTCCTCTGCACCCCCAGTGATTTTAAGGTGTAGCCAAAGTTGAGGCCCACTGTCCTTGATGAAATTTAAAATATTTTATAGTAATTGAGTTTTTTACTTAGCTTGAAGAAGGAAGCAACTATGTAAGTGCAAAAAGATTAACTTTCCCCCATCTTACATTAAGGGGAAGAACTTAGGTTTGAATTTTCTGTCAAGACCTTTGTCAAGCTTCTGTCAAGACTGTTCAAAGTCTATGACAGACTTTTCCCTACTTAAATCATGCTGCTACTGTACTACCAGAGATGCTGGTATTCAAAGAAAAAAATCACTTCATAGTTTTGTTGGATGTCATGGTAATTTGTCTCCACTGAAGCAACTTTTTTTTTTTTTTTAAGATTTTATTTATTTATTTATTTGAGAGAGAGCGCGCGCACGCATGAGAGGGGAGAAGGTCAGAGGGAGAAGCAGACTCCCCACGGAGCTGGGAGCCCGACGTGGGACGAGATCCCTGTACTCCAGGATCATGACCTGAGCCAAAGACAGTCGCTCAACCAACTGAGCCACCCAGGCACCCCTGAAGCAACTTTTAAAATATAATTGCCATGGATAGATAGATGCTTGAGTTTTTGAGTGGATGAGTACCAAAGCAAAGCATGGACTTTAAAATAAGAATGGGTGCTAGATAGTACTCACTGGAAATCCATGCATACCTAACCCTCAAATACATGTTTTTTTTTCTCCCTAAAGGACATTTTGTATAAACGAGTGGATTACTGTTAATAGATCTCAGATGTGAAAGGGACTATGATTCTTGGAAAGACAGAATTCAAAGCTAAGTTTTGGCCTGTTAGTGTAGAACCTGGAAAGGAGATTTACATAATATACAATCCTATATCAAACTAAAACCTGCTTTGTGAGATCTGTTGAAATGACATTCTGGGTAGATAACCCAAAACTATCCAATCTAGTGTTTTTCTCTAGTAAACTAGGAATTGCTTAATAGACAAGCCTCAATTCTGTCTAGCTTGTTCTTGGCTGGTTAAAGGATTTGATAAATGAGTCTGGTTTTAATACTGTTCGTCGCCATTCTTGAGTTCGTAGAGATAGATGATCTTCCCTCACCTTTGCAAACTGGGAAATCTAAATTGTTTTAGTCTCTTTGCATAGAAGCCTGGCCTTATGTGTTAGTTACTTTTCTCTGATCCTTGTGACTAAGTGCCCACTTTGTGGCTTGGTACAATCGTGTGATGTAGTTGAGAACATAAGCTTTTAGGTGAGACAGAACTAGGTTTATTTAACTCCTGGTTCAGGTCCCTTAGGCAAGAAAATAAGAATTTCTAGTTCATCGTTGTTGGAAGGATTAAGTAACATATAGTGTATAGAAAATGATTAGCACAAGGCCTGACCTGACACATCGTAAGCATTCATTATAAATACTAGTATTTGCAAAAGCATGTTCTTTTCTGTTTGTCAGTATTTGACCTGGTTATCCTTATTTGTTGACTACAGTACATTGGGCCAGCATATCCAGGAAATAATTTATAATCTTTTCCTAGATACAGCTCAGCTTTTTTTTCCCCCTAGTATTTTACTTCACACTTGTGAGAACTTTACATTGTTTTGCCTTTTCTCACAGTAGAGAAAACCACCTGTAATACCTCCATCCTTCAATGATCATTTTGACATTCATGGAAACTTTTACTAGTGTTAGCAAACTTGACAGATTTCTTGATGCTGCAGTTTAAAGTTATTTAGAAGGTGTGAAATTAGGCCAGTCTCAGTGTCCTTCCTTCTATTTATCCAGTAGTTAATGAATGCCTACTACCCTCAGGAATTGTGCTTCGTATTGGGAATAGATGACATAGTCCTTGCTCTCACATTTTTTACAGGCTAGTAAAGGAGACAGATATCAAGAAACGAGTGCAGCAGCAACTTATAAGCCTCTAGAGTCAATACTCATTTCTTTTTGAATGAGCTAGGAAAAGCTTTACAGAATATTCACTAGAGCTTAGAAAGATAAAGACCAGTTTCCTAGACATACAGTAGGTACTATAGACATAAAGTAGGTACTTTAGCATGTACCTAAAGGCACAGATACATGAAACATGTATTCAGGGACTATGTAAACTAGTGAGAATAGAATCTAGGAAATGAGGCTACAGCTCAGATTAAAGTATGTTAGATGATTTACTAAAAGACTTAATTTGGCTTTGTGTAAACATAGGACAGTTATTAAAGAAATAGGGACGGGTACATGAGAGAATTCTGCCAGCAATGTGATCATGAGCGTGGGGAGAAAGATTTGGAGGCACCAGAGCTAATCACAACACTCAAGTTGAGCTAATGAAGAATAGCTATCACTGAGCTCCTATTGTGTGGCAGGCAATGTAGGGAGCACTTTGCATTTGTTAGCTCATTTAATCCTTGAAGAGACCACATGACTTAGTTATTGTTCCCATTTAACAAAACTTGATTATAATTTGCTCATGGTCACACAGTTTATAAGGGATAAAAATCTTCATTCAAGCCCAGGTATGTCTAACTCCAAAGTGCTTGTTTCTGATCAATATAACCCCTGGCAAAATTAGTAAGGACTACAACAGTAAGTATGGGGAGAAGAGCAAGATTCAAGAGATGTTAAGAAGGTGGGATTTACAGGGCACCTGGGTGACTCAGTCGGTTAAGTTAAACATCTGCCTTCGGCTCAGGTCATGATCCCAGAGTCAGGCTCCCTGCTCAGCGGTAAGTCTGTTCTCCCTCTGCCCCCTCCCCCCATTCGTCTCAATTTCTAACTCCTCTCTCTCTCTCAAATAAAATCTTAAAAATGTGTGACCTAGATCAGCTGACTTGTTGGAGGGGAGAGGGCAGTGCTTGGAAAAGTAAAAGTTAATGATGTCCAGGGTTTGGGCATGAAACACTTTGTCTTTGACAGTATCATTAAACAGTTAAGAGTTGGGAAGAAGAAATTAAGGGGGAAAGACAGGTCTTTTCAGAATGAATTTTAGTTGTTTATAGGACATGTAAGTCCCATAAGATTAGTAGGCAGCTAGGCATATGGGTCTGAAGTTTAGAAGAGAGGTGACTTGTAGATTTTGAGGAATTAGTTGTGAGTAGTGTAGCCTGGACAAGACGGCTCAAAAGGGAATAAACAAAGATGATGACTTGGAAATGCCAAGAGAAGTGGGTAGAGGAAGAGAAGCTAGCAAAAGAGACCAAGAAATAATAGTCAAAAAGTTAGGAGGAGTAGAAGATAATAATGTTGGGGAATCAAAGTTTTGCAACAATTAGGATCAATGGGGTCAAAATCAAGTTATTATAATTTGTGTTAGTCAAGGTGGTAACATTTTAAAGGTCTGATTATCAGATGTTGGTGTGGATGTTGAAAGACGACATAGAACTCTCAGGTACTGTCTTCGGGAGTATAACCTGATAGTCATTATGAGGGCAATTTGGCAATATTCATTTACTAATATGTGTGCTTACCCCTATGAACCAGCAATTCCACTAGGATATATACACAAGCATAAATATGCCCTGTAAACATTCGTACATATTTGCCAGAGAGACATGGAAGAATGTTCATCACAGTATTGTTTATAATAATGAAATTGGAAATAAAGTATCTATGACATAAGAATGAATAAGTTGTGCTATATTTTCATTTAATGGAATGCTGTCCAGTTAAAATGAATAAGCCAGCATTAAGTGAATCAGTTATCCTCCAAAACAGTGGTGATTAAAAAAAAAAAGGCAAATTAAGTGGCATATTATATTTCTTATATGTACATTTATTAATGTAAGACAATACTGTGTGGTTTATGGATATATTCATTTAAAGTAAAGGTTTAAAGGGGTACCTGGCTGCCTCATTCAGTGGAGCATGTGACTCTTGATCTTGGGGTTGTGGGTTTGAGCCTCACATTGGGTATAGAGTTTACTTAAATATAAAATCTTTAAAAAAAATAAGTAAAGGTTTAAAAACAGGTTTGGGAATTATAAACCCAAAATTCAGGATAAAGTTTCTCTTTATAGGTAGGAAGGCACATAGGTAGCCTATAATTCTTATTTCTTAAAAAATATTCTTAAATGTGGCCAAATGTTAATTAAGATTTGATGTCTTTGTTAATTTTGGGTCTATATAAGATAATTTCTTGAAGTTAAATAAAATACTTTTATTGATTTTTTAAAAAACAATTTTATTTTTCATACCCCACTAAAAAAAAATAGGTAGATAAAAATGCCTTTACATTGAAATAAAATTTCCTTTTTTTAGGGGGCAGGGGCAAAAGGAAAGGGAAAGAGAATCTTAAGCAGGCTCCATGCCCAGCACATAGGCTGACATGGGGCTTGATCTCACAACCCTGAGTTCATGACCTGAGCTAAAATTAAGAATCAGATGCTTAACTGACTAAGCCACCCAGGCGCCCCAAATTTTGCTTTGGTATTTTTACTGATTTATCAAGAATGAGAAAATAAAGGGAAGATCACCAGGATGTGTTACATAATTTTTCAGGAGGAAAAGTGGCTCCCATAATATCTAAATTTATTACCCTTTGTAATTACTCAAATGTAGATATAATCCCTTCTTTACAGATGAAGATACAGGTCTCAGAGATGTTAAATGACTTGTTAAGGGAACCCCGCTAATAGTAGTGCAAGTGCTGCATTAGGTGTTCAGGTTACAGACCTGTAGATGTTAGAACAGGAACTTGAACCCAGGTTTTTTGTTTCAAGGCAAACAAAACTATGTATGGTGTGTTCCTGGATCCTACTGTTTTGCCCAGAGAGCTATTAGTGAAGGTAAATGTCTTGTGCTCTTGAGAAGTCCCTTAGAAGAAAGAATTTTTGAAATGAGATATGGATATTTTCTAAAATATGCATTTTTATACAGTATCTGTTTATCCCTTTACATACCACATACTTAATGCTGACAGTGCTTTATGTTTCAGACTTATCTTTTTTTTTATTTTCCATAAGCCCCTGTTATGCTGGCATTTGGATTTCCTTTTACAATGAGAAAGTGCATCTTAAAGATGGTGAAGATAAATGTTTAAGATCATTTACCAATTCCATGAATTAGAACTACCATCCTTGTATCCCTCAAGTGAAACACAGTGTCCTGCAAAAGAAACTACGCTAGTGGGTAGGATGCTGGTGGTCAAGAGCTATATGTTATAGATTTATTAATTATCAGAGATTGCCAGGCTTTCTTGTCTTTGTACCTGGATCATGTTAACCCTTCAGATCTCAATTTATTTAATCATTTTCTAGGAGATTTCAACATTCAAGTGGATGAACTGTCAAACATCCAAGTATCACAGTTCCCAGGCCATGTCAACCCATTCCCTTGGCCATACTCCGTACTTTGTTATAGAATAGTTCTGAGTGATTTAAATACTCTTCTCCCATCCATATTTCCCCCAGTATGCCTGATCCAGAATCTCATCAAGAGCTCTTTTCCTGTAATATTGCCTTTCATTTTATTCTTGGTCCCACTTCTTTCCATATCTGGCTTTGATCTCTTAATTGGTCACATGACCTGCTCTCGCTCACCAGTGCTTTCCATCCCTTCAGTATTTTTCCTTTCCTGGTATCTCTCTCCCAAAACACATTTCTGGAACAGTGCTATATTATGCCTGGCATCAATGCCCTCAACTCCCTTCCTCCTTGTCTTTCTCCTCCATCTGTCATCCAACTCACAATTTTGGATCAGTCCTATAATATGCCTGGCCCTATAAGCCATTCAGCTAAGATACTAGAAACAATCATAAAACCACTATACTTTCATGATTTCCAAACTCATTTTGGTAGTTAACACACCATTAATGCCTTTGTCTTAGTGATCTATTTCAAACTGTCTCCATTCTCTTTAAAACCCCTTTTCACTCCTTCCTACTTCCTACAATAACATCAGTTATTACTTGCTACTTCACAAAAAATAATGAGGCCATATAGTGAAAAACCTCTCCTTTCACAGCTATAAATTTATTTATAACCGTTCCCTTACTCCCTTAGTTTCTGAGAAAAGGTATTTTTTCCAAAGTCCACCTTTTCTGTCTCCTTTGGGACCTGGCTCCATCAATTTTCTTTCTCCTTCTCTACATGTTCTTTTTCATTCAAACTGCAATCATGCTCAGATCTCTCAAATATCATGACCTCTCTCTTTTTAACATTTATTTATTTCTGGTTTCTGCCCTCAATCTCTCCTTTCCATCTTACCTCCAAAGCATTTTGAAAGAGTGATATTCTCTTGAAGTCTATGTCCTCATCTCCCATTTCTTCACCTTGTTCCTTGGCTTCAATTCCCACCATTCTGTGGAAACTAATTTTGCTAAGAGATGACTTCTAATAGCAAAAGCTAACATTAGAATTTGTGCTTAAAATAGTTTTCAGTAATGGTAATGTTTTCCTTCATTTTACTCAAGAGGAGTCATTCTTTGACCTGAAGTATAATATTGTAACTGGGGTATAAGGTAAGCACAGATAGATTCTATATTCTTGGTCTAATTGTAATACTTTAGCAAGAAAGAAAGCCTGGCAATTCCCATTCCTTTCCAAGGCCCAACAACGTATTTTTCACTTTCTTTGTGAAGCATCCCTTGCCATTTTAAGCCACAGTGATGCTCCCTTCCTGGAAATTCAACTACTGCCTTACTACTCATATGAAACATCTGATTGCAACAGCTCAGGTTTGTATTTAGTTCTTGATTTCCTTGGCAGTTTGCTACCAAACTGGGTTTTGCACCTGGTACTTTGTATTTTTCTTTCTTATATACTTTTTACTACCCTGACCATAAGGCCATGAACAAAGGAAATGCTCACTGAATATTTATTAAGTGAGTGAGTTTTATCTCACCTGGAAATGTATTATAAACTTCATATGTGCCCTTAATTTGATTAGCACAAGGTAGATAATTTCTATCATCAAAATCAGCCTGTAAGATATCAAAAAGAATTCTATCTCCATATTACTTGACATTGTTAGAATTTTGTGTAGGACCAGCTAATGGATTGCCTCAAGTAATAATATGTTAGACAATAGGGTTGGGCCTGATATGCGGCTAAAGCACAGGTTCAGAAACTCTGTTTTAAAAGTTTATCTACTGCTAATAAAGGTTGGGGAGACTAGTTCACACAAATGTCTGAATAAATTAGACTGCCAGCTTAAATACATTAACTTACAATAAGAAAAGTCATCATACAGGGTGACTAATCCACTTTAAACAAGTCATAGGTCAGAATATGGCTCAGTGAGGCAAAATAAGCGACCAGAAAGTGCTCAGAAAAGATCGCCAGTTATTTCAATTTGCATTTTGGACTAGAGCTTAATAGCTGGAAAGTCTAACTGTTCACGTAAAGTTAGAAATTAGATAAGTCATAAAAGAAAAAGCTTAGGCTTTTTAGAATTTGCCTCAAAGTCAAGTATATCATGGGCCATTAGAAATTAAATCAATATGTGAGCACTGCTCTAGGTCAGATATTTAACTGATAAGACTCCATCCCTACTTGCAGTAGCTGTATGTCATGGGCCATGGATCCAACAACCTAGAGGAAACCCTGTGTTTGCAAAGGAGCAGTATGAGCAGCATATGTGGTATTTCCGTGTCTCCAAGGTACAAAACTTGTTTTGTTTTTCATTTTGAATTTGGGGGTTGTGAGAGAAATTCATAGGCTATTGGTTAGGTTCAGTGAAATTTTAAAAACAATTCATGGTTCTAGGATCTTTCCAAAATATCTTTACTGCTGTTTTCAAGTCCTTATAGACAACTCTAATTCTTCTATTATGTAATAGCCAGTACTTGGAAATGGTCAGAACTAAATTCAAACCTCAAGGACCAGATGAATTCTATCCCAGGGTTCTGAAGGAATCATCCATCCAGTAGGACCACCAAGGTGGCAGTAGAAAAAGTAGTCTTCTCAAGCGAAAGCAGTTTTCCATGTAAAACCAGGAGACAGAAGGAGTATTTTGTTGCAAGGATGAGAAAATAATGTGAGTTTGTTTTGAATATACAGGATTTCCAGAGGACACAGGGATAAAAAAAAAAAAAAAAGAAGAGGAAGGGTTTGGGAGGAATGTAGGGCGAAATGGGAAAGGATGGCCACCTGGAGAGCCTTGTGTTGGGGAAGTGCTGAGTATGATAGGGAAGTGAAGACTAATGAACCTTACAGGTCTCAGGACATACTTTGAAATGATAGTTGAGAACTGGCCCAAGGTAAAGACCTAGGAAGCATCAGTTCTGAGGAAGGGAACAGTTGGTAACCAAGTCTGAGGATACATCTCTTTCTATCCTAGCTGGTGTTAGAGACATAAAGCTACTAGCAATCTTTATTAAAATTTCTTGTGTATATTCAACACATATTGATTGAGCATCTCTTATATGCCAGGCATGATGCTTGATTCTAGGGGTGAGGTTACAATGGTAAGTGATAGGTACAGCTTCAGTCCACAGGAAGAGTAAAACAGTGTGAGATACAGGCCAGTTGCAATGGTCTGAATGTGTTCCACCCACAACCATATGTTTCAATCCTAGTCCCAAGGTGATAGAATTTGGAAGAGAGGCCTTTGGGAGGTTATTAGTCATGAGACTAGAGCCCTCATGAATGGGATTAATGCTCTTACAAAACAGACCCTCTCGAGAGCTTACTTACCTTTTCCAACATGTGAGGTTACATACAATGAGAGGTCTGTAACCCAAAAGAGGGTCCTCACCCACTGCTGGCACCCTGACATTGGACTTCCAGTCAGAACTGTTAGAAATAAGTGTCTGTTGTTCACAACCCGCCCAGTCTGTGATGTTATAGTAGCCCAGATGGACTAAGAAAAAATATAAATGTAAGACAATTATATTTTTTATTATGATAGGGGAAATGCAGGGTGTAATGGGACCCAGATTTAGGAAGATCTAGGAATGCTTCATGGAGGGAATGCTGAATAAGCTGAGACCTAAAGTTCAAGTGTGAAGTAGCCAGCTGAGGAGAGGGAGCAAAGAACAGGTGAAGAGGAAGTATGATTATTTTAGGCAGAGAACAGCATATGCAAAGTCCCAGAGCAAGAGGAAAAAAGGCTGTGAAATTGAAAGAAGCTTATTCCTGTCTTATAGGGTTGTCGTGAGAAATAGCTGTGTCTGAACAGAGTAAGTGTCCAATAAATATCAGGAATTATTACTGTGCCTAGAGCATGAAACTGAGGGTGAGGTTCGTGAAAAGAGGTGAGAAATAAGTCTATGTGCATAAGCAGAAGCCAAAGTGGAGGTCCTGTAAACCATAATACCAGGCATTTAGTCTTAATCCAGGAGTTATTGGTAAACCACTCACAGGTGGTGAATAGGACGGTAAGTTTCATGCATTTTAGAATGATGGGCCAAGACTAGCGGCATGGAGACAAGGCAGAAGATTGTAACTGTGGCCTGAGTTAGGGCCAGTGATGATGGAGAAACATGGATGAATTTCAAGAGATATTTAGAAGATAGATACATTAGTTTTCCTAGCACTACATAACAAATGACCACAAACTTGGTGGTAAGGACAGAAATTTGTTCTTTCACAGTTTTGGAGGCCAGAAGTCTAAAATCAAGGTAGTTGGGCTGGGCTGGCTGTCCTTAGTGCTCTTTGGCCTTTGGCAACATGACTTCGGTAGCTCCTTGCATCTTCTCAGAGGCCTGCACAGGGCCTTCTCTCCTGCTTTTGGGACTCAGTTCTCTCTCCTTCCTCCTCTTCTTTCTCATATAAGGATACCAGTCCTGTGATCTCATCTTGAGATCCTTAATCACATCTGTAAAGATTCTATCTGAAAATAAGGTCACATTCACAGGTACCAGGGGGTTAGAACTTGGACATCTTTGGTGGGGGGCACAGTTTGATCCCATATAGAATTAATGGAACCTGATGATTGGCTGGACTGGGAGTGGGGGAAGTTGAAGGAGAAGGAAAAACCAAGAATAAAATCCATGAACACCTGGTTGAGAGTGATGGTACCATTCACTTAAATAAGTTAACAATGGGGGAAAAATAAGTTTGGAAAAGGAAGATGGTGTCTTTATTTTAAGGTACTTGTGGAAACCCAAGTGAAGATCAAGTAAGCACTAGGTCATGTAAATTGTGAGCCCAACAGAGGGAGATGTGGGCTGGGCATGCAGACTTGGATGGTAATTGAAGCTATGGACATGGGAAAGATTGCCAAGGGAGAATGTGTAGAATAAGAAAAACCCAGATCAGAACCTGAGATACACAGAATTTAAGGGTAGGACAAGAAGAGTAGCAGTCAGGGAAGTGGGAGAAAAATAGTAAGAGAAGCATGTCTTGGAAAAATTCAGGGAAGAAAATTAAAGCAGGAGTGAGCTGTTTCTAAGGACTTTTGGAGAAACTAGAATGAATGGAAGATAGGCAATGCAAAGAGGGTAAAAAAATATTTCAAAAAGTTTGACTTTGAAAAACACAGGAGAGAGATTGGCAGCTGACCAGAGATGAATTCAGAGGATTTTTTTTTTCTTCTGAGTTTTATTTAAAAGGGGAGCGACTTGTGCCTGCTAGGAAAAATGTCTGTAGTCAGAGATTTGAATGTAAAGGCTAAGTCAAGATCATTAAGAAGGCAGAACATATAGGAGACAAATTCAGACAGGAAAAAAAAATCATCTCTTCTACTTAAAGGGAGGAAGAGGGGAAAGGAGGGCTCTAGAAGTGCTAATTTGATGGCAGGAAGTCAAAGGTTTTTTTCATGGGTTCATTCAAAAGATATTTTTGAATGCCTGATTTATTCCAATCATTGTTTTAGATGCAAGCGATACAAAAAACAAAATTAAGTCCTCATCTTCTTAGAACTCACATTTCAGGTGGCAAGATAGAGTAGATATGTATATATTTGTGTGTTTTACAATGCCAAGGTATGGTAAAGCTATGAGGAAAAATGAGTATAAGGAGAGAGAGTTTTGGAGGGGTATCTGTTTAAATAGAGTGCCTAGGTTCAGCCTCTCTGAAGTGAGGAATGAGAAAGCGAGGCGTGGTGGATCTAGGTAGGAGAAGCATTCCAGGCAGAGGGAACAACAGATAGAAAGGCCCTGAGGAAGGAGTGTGCTTGGTGCGAGCAAAGAAAAGCAAGGGTACAGCTGGAGCATGAAAAGGGAGGAGAGACGTACAAGAATGGTAGCAGGAACCAGGTTACAGAGGTCTCGTAGCTTTTGGTACAGACTTCAGATTTTTAGTCTAAGAGTGATGAGGATCTCTTGTAAGATTCTGAGCAAAGAAGTGACATGATATGATTTTTGAAAGAATAACGTCTGCATGCTTAGAGTCGATGGTGGGGAGAAGAGTGGAAGTAGGAAGTCCAGTCAGGAAGTTGCTGCTCCAGTCAGATGAGAGATGAGGATGGCTTGGACCAGGGTGGTTGTTATGGAGGGATAAGGAATATTTGAATTTGGGATCCCTTCTGAAAGTGAAGCCCACAGGACTCACTGATAGATTGAAAAAGGGATATCATATTAAAAAAAGAGTCTCCAACACCTCAAATAGAACATTGGCTAAGATATAAATGATTCCTTCAAATAAATTCTAGCCCAGGTGTGTGAAAAACATCTGGATTAGTGCATAATGCAGGGAGAAGGGAAGAAAATGTATATTTGCTAGATGCCCGTATGTCCTAGTTTTTTGTGTCATCTCTTTTAATCCTCTACCACCTTTGGTGGTGTTAGGATTCTTAATTTTAGAGATAAGAATTTTAAAATTAAAAAATTTAATAATTTATTTAAATCATAGTTAATGTGTGACAGTTAACACATGAATTTGAACTCAAGACTGTCTAACACCTAAGGTCTTTTTACACACTGTCCTTTAAAAATATAAAGCAGAACAATAAAGAAAACACTTTTACAATCCTTGTACAAATTTTAAATTTTAACTTACTTTCAAGTAAGATGGTACTTGAAGAAAAGCAGCTTTAGATCATTCAAAGGTGTATATTCATTTTGGGAGCAATTCTGAAAGATTTTTCGGGTTTTCATAGGGCTTCGGAGGTAATGGTCTAGTTATTTCAGACTTTCAATTTCGCTTCTTAAAGATTTATCACTAAGTACAATTTTTGCACTTATTAGCACTTATGCCATTTGGTTTTAAGCACAAAGATAGATGCAGAGCTGGAGACTATTTTCCCTGAGAATTTGGGCAAGAGCTCAAAGAGAGAGGGGGAAAATTAATGAACAAGTGTACCTAGTAATGTTAACTCAAGCTCTGGTCATCAAAAATTTAAGGAGGGAGCATAGCATGGATAAAACTGGAACAGGGGAACCCAAATAAGCCTATCCATAGTCCCAAATCTCTGACGGAAGTTTCTTCACTATCTCAGCCCTGGAACAATTCAAAGTAAGTCTGTTCCTATCTGGAAAAGATTCTTCACAAGGTACCGGGACTGAAGTTACTTTGTTTCCTAATATTCCTCTCAGTAAATGTTTATACTTTCTTTTCAACCATGAAGAACGTGACATTGGGGATATGCTAAGAGCTGTCACCAAAAGCAAGGAAGGAAGAGGCACTGGGCCAGGGCAGCTGCAGGTGGACCTCTGCATGCCTGGCTCTGCCCCAGCCATGCGACTCACTCACTTTCTCTGAGCCCCAGGATCCTCATATGTTAAATGGGGGATAAATGAGAGTAAAACCAGGACCTACCTCATAAGTTCCTATGAGAATACAATGAGATAATCCATGTAAAGTACTGAGGAAAAGGGTTCAACAAATGTTACTGTTAATAAGTTTCATCAGCAGCGTGACTTCAGACAAGTGGCTTCAAATTTTTGCTTTATTTCCTCAGCTATAAAATGATGGATAGAACTAGGTGATACTACAGGTTTCTTCACAACTTTATAATTATGATGTTGTGTGCACTATTCTTAAAGTGATAGAAAAAGAAAAAAAGAAAAAAAAGAAACCTCTCTATGGTAGCCACCAGGTGGCAACAGTGAAGAGTTTATCTGCTATCCCATTTTAGGGAAAACCTCACTAATTTTTCAGGATACAAATTCAAAAAACAAACAAAAAATGGTTTAATCATCCTTAATCCTTATTTCAAGGGAACTATTGTGAACATTTTGATGTATAACCTTCCATCCAGGTTATTTCTTCACCTCTGTATGTAAATTATTATTTTTAAATTTTATATAAATGAGGATCCTATTGGATATCCTGGGTTAATTTTTTTAAGATTTTATTTATTTATTTGACAGAGAGCTAGAGAGCACAAGTAGGCAGAGCAGCAGGCAGAGGGAGTGGGAGAAGCAGGCTCTCCGCTGAGCAGGGAGCCCACGTGGGGCTCAATCCCAGGACCCTGGGCTCATGACCTGAGCAGGAGGCAGCCGCTTAATCAGCTGAGCCACCCAGGCACCGCTGGATATCCTGTTTTATAATCAGCTTTTTCCTTAATATGGGAATATATGTGAACACCTTCCATAGTAAGTAATGTAATTCTACACTACATAATTCTTAAAGGCTCCATGATCTTAAGCAGGTATTTGTTTAAGCCATGATTTGTCCGAACCATCCTCTAATTGTGGAACACAGACTGTTTCTGTTGTTTTGTCATTACAGGCATTGCTCTGGTAAACAGCTTTGCCATTATCTAACTATTTCTCGGGAGAGATTTCTAGAAGTGGAATGTCCGGGTTAAAGGATACCCCCCCCCTTTTTAAGCTTTTGATACAATTTGTCTTTTCTCATGTTTTCTTGTCTGGGAGAGCAAAGTCCCTGGTTAGTACCTTTCTTCAGAATTTAATTTACTATTCTACAACACTTATTCTTCCTGTTGAAATTTAAAATATTTTTGTCAAGTTTTGCCTTTCCCTTTTCCCTAAAACTTTAGTTGGGATTTTGATTGATACTGTGTTAAATTTATAGATTAACTTGGGGCAAATTTGCATTCTTATAATATGCTTTTCCATTCAGCAACATGGTATTCTTTATGTATTCAATTCTTCTGTCAGTAAAATTTCAATGTTATTTAGTTTTCATTTAATTAACTTCTGGATATCTTATATTTTTTGTTGTTATTAATAAATATATTTTCTATATTTTTCAAATGGGTTTTGCTGTATATAGAAATACTATTAATTTTAGGATTCGTGATTCTATAATTGGCCTCATTACTGAACTCATTTAATTATTCTAATATTCTTCAGTTTATCCATTCACTCATTCAATAAATGTTTATTGAGTGCTTACAGTGTGCCAGGCACTATTCTGGGCCCTGGAAATCAGCAATAAACAAGTCTGTTGTTAAGATCTTTATACTCCACTGAGAGGAAATACTAAATTAATAAATATATTACAGGGTGATAAGTGCTAAAAAGTTGTGGGAAGCATTTGTCAGCCACAGCAGGGTTTCCATATTCCTGGAAGATTGTCTATCAGCAGCACCAAAGATTTAGTCTATAAAGGGAGCCTCCAGGGTTCTCAGTATTCCTGGATTTACATAACATCTTCAGAGAGCCTTTCAGCCAAAATCCCAACCAGATTTTAGAAGCACAGAGTTCAGTGGGCTCCTGGTAAGTCTGCTCCCCCAACCCTCCAGATCTCAATATCTTCCTACTTTACCATTATAAACTGCCTAAGAGAACAATCTCAAGAGACTAATTACAGACTTAAAGAACAACCTCAACAAGCTGTAATTAGACCTTCCTTTAAAAAAATTATAAATAACCACATCATATGTCATATGTCTATTTGGCTCTTTTTACAGGTCAAGTCTTTATATAGATTCTTAACCCCAAAATGCCTTGCTTTAATCTAGCCTAACTTCCCATTTCTTTTAATCTACTTGATTCTTCTGTTGTGCTGAGATCAAATGCCCTATATCTTTAAGTTTTTCTAAACATTCCCTTTATCTTTTTTTTTTTAAAGATTTTATTTATTTATTTGACAGAGAAAGGTTACAAGTAGGCAGAGAGGCAGGCAGAGAGAGAGAGGAGGAAGCAGGCTCCCCGCTGAGCAGAGAGCCCGATGCAGGCCTCGATCCCAGGACCCTGAGATCATGACCTGAGCCAAAGGCAGAGGCATTAACCCACTGAGCCACCCAGGCGCCCTCCCTTTATCTTCTTACTCTAACCAAAAACCAAGCCATTTCCTGAAAATATGCCTTCCTCTGTAGTACTGATTTTATTTATTTATTTGACACAGAGATAGAGACCACAAGCAGGGGGAGCAGCAGAGGGAGAAGGAGAGAGCCCCCATGTGGGACTCAATCCCAGGACCCTGGGATCATGACCTGAGCTGAAGGCAGATGCTTAAAGACTGAGCCACCCAGATGCCCTCCTCTGCAGTACTCTTGAGTTGTGGTTTTTTGGTTTTGTTTTTTAATCCCTCATTCCACTAAACAAAGGGCCTAAAGATGAGGTAGGTGGCTTGCTTGCTCCCTATTGCCAATTCCACACCTTTCTCTTCCTTCCAAAATCCTACTCCCTTAGGCACATACCATTATGCTACATTATCCATTCTCCCTTCTTGTGACAGTCACCTACTGTCCTGGCAGTCCATTTGCTCTTATCACAGAAGAGTTCAGCATGTGGTATCCTGCCCATCTCTCCACCACATTATTCTTGAGCTCAACAATCCATCCAGTACCTGATCTGTGGCCCTACATGATCTGGCTTCTGCCAACTTCAACTTCTACATCCTGCCACTGTTAAGACAGAAATGGAAGCGTCTGAGAGTGTATCCTTCTTGTGAGCTAACAGGTTGGCCTGCCACAGTTTCATACACATATACTGACAGAAGACACCAAACTCCTGGACCAGGGACATAGAAGATTGGTTACTCATAGCAAATAGCATTTACAGCAATATTTTATGTCAGTTCCTCATGTCTCAGTTCCCACAAGGTGACAGGTTGAGGGCCAGATGTATGTGCAGTGGGCTGCATCACAGGAGAATAATCTGAATTTAGGAGTCTAAGCTTTTATCAAGGCTGCTGGTTACTGGATCATTCCCCCCTCAGGAGAGATTACTCATTATCTTGAAATGAAAGCAAATTTCCTTCAGAGGAGAGGAGAAAGGCATCTGTAGGTTTATTACCCTGGAATGTAATAAACATTGGGGTTTTTTTTGCTAGATATTTATATTACTATGCCCTTTCTCACCCAAAGAAGGCTACTGTGAACCTACCCAGGTTGATTGCCTGCTAAAACAAAAATATCACCATTCTCAATAGAATGTAAACAAGATTTAGAGTCTCAAAACAATATTCAAAATGTCTAGGTTACAATCCACAATTGCTAAGCATACTAAGAATCAGGAAATTTTCAATTTACATGGGGGAAAAAAGATGCCAACAATCGAGAGAACAGAGATGATGGAATTATCTGAGAAAAGCCTTAAAGCAGTTTTTTGTTGAGAGATAATTCTCCATCGGATCTCTTGTATTTCCACATGTCTTTTTGGGTAAAGGCATTAACAGCTTTTTTCCTGGACTGTCTTTTCAGGGATGCTTGTATAGCAAACATCCTTGAAAAATAGAGATAACATCTTCCTCTGAGGATAAAAGTAGATTTGTTTGCTGCCCAGGATAAAAAAAGATCATGTCTCTCTCTAGGGCACAGTCGGATAGGTTTGCTAGCCCCTTATTAGGCGAGTTTCCCATAGAGTTCCTCTCATAATGCAACTCACTTCAGGTACAGGTATCACCTCGTCCTCGAGGCATCACTCTGTGGAAACTGGGACTCAGAAAACTGGCATAAATGCTGATGCTTTGCTTCCTGCTACTGCTGTGGGTAATCGATTGTTCTTTGTTTCGGACCCAGGAGTTTTCTGCCACTATCTACGAAACGTATTAACTTATTAATAAGTTAATTAATTAATAATTGAGTAATTAATAAAGTAATTAATATAACTTATTAATTTGCAAGTGAGGGAAAACCTCAGGCCCTTCAAAGTTCTTGACTATTATAACTATTCTCTCACAAGTCTGGCTGGCTCAGTTGGTCTCACATCTGACTTTGGCTCAGGCATTGATCTCAGGGTCCTGAGATTGAGCCCTGCATTGAGCCAAGTACTAGACTCCACACGCAGCAGGGAATCTGCTTATTCCTCTGTCCCACCCCAACTCGTGCTCTCTCTCTCTCTCAAATAAATAAAATCTTAAAAAAAAAAGTTCTCTTACAAGCAATCAAAAGCACTTTTGAAACCAATAAGAAATATAAAGTATCAGCAAAGATATGAAAAATATAATGAAAACCAAATGGTTATTTTATTTTTTTTTTAAGATTTTTATTTATTACTATTTATTTGACACACAGAGAGATCAGATCACAAGTAGACAGAGAGGCAGGCAGAGAGAGAGAGGAGGAAGCAGGCTCCCCGCTGAGCAGGGAGCCCTATGTGGGCCTCGATTCCAGGACCCTGAGATCATGTCCTGAGCCGAAGGCAGAGGCCTTAACCCACTGAGCCACCCAGGCGCCCACCAAATGGTTATTTTAGAATTGAAAATTATAGTAGCCAAAATTTTAAAAACTCAGTGAGGTAGTCTTAGGAGCAGAGTAGAGATGACAGAAAAAAGTGTCCATGAACTTGCAAATAAGTCAATAGAAATTACCCAATCTGAAGAACAGAGAGAAAAAAAATACGGCTTAACAGTGCATAGAATCTGATGGATCTGTGGGACAATAACAAAAAGTGCTGAAAATAAATTTTTAAAAAAAATTTATTTGTCAGAGAGAGAGAGAGAGAGAGAGAGAGAGAGCAAGCACATACAGGCAGGGGGAGGTGCAGGCAGAGGGAAGAGCAATCTCCCTGCTGAGCAGGGAGCGATGCGGGGCTCAATCCCAGGACCCTGGGATCATAACCTGAGCCGTAGGCAGACACTTAATCCACTGAGCCACCCTGGTGTCCCGCTGAAAATAAATTTGAATAAATAACTAATGAAAAGTCTTAGATTTGGCAAAAGACATAGAGCTGGTTCAATAAAGCCCAAACATGACGAACATTAAGAAATCTCTGCCCAAACATCATAACTGAAATGCTGAAAAATAATGACAGAGTCTTGAAAGAAGCCAGAGAAGTACAATGTATTATCTGCAGGGTAAAAATTTGACTGCAGATTTCTTCTTTTTTTTTTTTTTTTATTCATTTGACACAGAGAGAGAGATCACAAGTAGGCAGAGAGGCAGGCAGAGAGAGAGGAGAGAGGAGGAAGCAGGCTCCCTGCTGAGCAGAGAGCCCGACGTGGGCCTCGATCCCAGGACCCTGGGATCATGACCTGAGCCGAAGGCAGCGGCTTTAACCCACTGAGCCACCCAGGCGCCCCTGCAGATTTCTTCTTATCAGGAGTCATGTAGTCTAGGAGAAAGTGGCACAAGGTTTTTTAGGTGCCGAAAGAAAAGAATGGTCAACATATAATAGTATCCAGTGAAAATACTGTCCAGAAATTAAGGTGAAATAATGGCATTCTCAGAGGGAGAAAACTGAAAGAATTCATTGCCAGCAGACCTGTTCTAAACAAATTGCTAAAGGAAATTCTTCAGATAGAAGAGAAGTACACTAGAAAGAAACTTGAAATATCAGGAAAGCAAGGAAGAACACCAGAAATGGTAAATGTCTGTATAAATATAGAAGACCATTCTCCATTTGAGTTCTTTAAAATATGTTTGACATAGAAAGCAAAAATAACAACATTGTCTCATGGAGTTTTCAACATATGTAGATGTAACTGATGACAAGTATAACATAAAGAGGATAGGTTGTATGGGCCTATTATGATGGTAGGGTTTCTACATTTCACTTAAAATGGTAAAAATTATGTTGATTTTAAATTTAAAAATTTAAATACATATATTTGCATTCCTCGAACCTTGTTTTCGTGTCAGGGTCATTGCAATTGCTTCTCCCTTTGCCTGAAAAACCATTACTCCATATATATTCATCACCTGCTCCCTCACCTACTGGGGCTTCTGCATAAATACCAGTTCCTCACAGAAGTCTTCCCTTAACCACCCACATGAAATAGCTACCTCTTCCAATCATGCTCCCACTTCTTATCTTGCTTTATTTTACTTCTTTCATGTATCATTAGCCAAAATTTATGATATATGTATTTTTAAAGATTTATTTATTTATTTGAGAGAGAGAGAGAGAGACAGAGAGAGTGCGTGGCAGAGAGGGGCAGAGGGAGATAAAGTTCTAAGCAGACTCCCTGCTGAGCGTGGAGCCCAACACAGGGCTTGATCTCAGGACCCCTGAGATCATGAGCTGAGCAGAAACCAAGAGTTGGACATCCCAACCACTGTGCCACCCAGGCGCCCCTTATTATATTTTTGTTAAAATGTTTATTTCCTCCTCTAGCATACAGGCTTTCTATGAAGGTAATGTTTTACCTCAATGACTTCAGTATACCAAGTGCCTAGGCCAGTGTACTGATTTTTCTTTTGCTTAACCTGTCAAGAACTGAGAAGGTTGTCTGGAAATTTGCCAAAAAATCTGTAGGTTTTTTTTTTCTCATATATATTCCAAGTCCATTTTACTAGTTATAAATAGGTTTAGATTTTATCTTTCTGGTGAACGAAACCTTTTTTTCTTTTTTTTTCTTTTTCTTTTATTTTTTAAAGATTTTATTTATTTGACAGAGAAAGATCACAAGTAGGCAGAGGCAGGCAGAGAGCGAGAGGAGGAAGCAGGCTCCCCGCTGAGCAGGGAGCGATGCGGGCCTCGATTCCAGGACCCTGAGATCATGACCTGAGCCGAAGGCAGAGGCTTTAACCCACTGAGCCACCCAGGTGCCCGAAACCTTTTTTTCATTAGATAATGATCCTTTCTATTTCTAATGATGTTTTTTGTCTTAAAATCTTTTTCTCTGATATTAATATAGGTAGGTGAGTTTTCTTTGGATTAGGATTTGCCTGATATGTTTTTCTATCCCATATCTTCTGTTTTGGCCCTTATGTTTTGAGTGTCTTGTACATGGCAAATAACTAGATTTTTTTCTCTTTATTTCAATCTGAAAAATTTTATCTTTTAATTAGTAAACTTAATACACATCTATTGTGATTTTTGATATTTTTGGACTTGTTTTTACATCTTACTTTTTTTGTTTATGTTTGCCCCTGCTTTTTCTAAGCAATTTTTTTCACCCATTTATTTGCACTTTTTTAAATTGAGTTTTTGGTTAGATTTTTTAAATTCCATTTTTTCTCTATTTATTGGAAATTCATACATTCTATATTCTTTTTTAGAAGTTTTCTTATAACTCTAACTTTAAAAATGAAAAGGTAAACAGCATATCAATCCTCCTTCCAAACAAAAACAATGATCTTAGAATAATTTAATTCCATCGACTACTCCTCTCAACACCTACATGCTATTGATAGTCAAGATATTAGTTTTGTTTTTTAAATCTCATAAATCAGACTTTTTTTCTTAAGACAATGTTTGGATTGACAAGATTTTTACTGTTTGATTCACTCACCATATTACCTTGTATCTCAAACATTCTTGAGGATAATTTCCTTCTTAAATTTTTTAAAAAGCTCTCAGAAAGTATTTATGTTCAGATTTGTACTAAATGCTTTTCTATTAACTAATTTAATCCTCATTTAACAATTCCATGAAGTATATACTATTACTGTCAACATTTTACAAATGAGAAAACCGAAGCCCAAAGATGTTAACTCACTTGTCTAATGTCCTACAACTAATGAATGGCAGAATAGGGATTTCCAGGTAGGCAATCTCCAAAGTAAATGTTCTTAACCTCTAGGAAATGCTGCCACTCAAATCCATTATTTAGGAGTTCCTTTAATGCAGGCCTCTGTGGTAAACTCTCAGTTCTCACTTATCTTTAAATGTTTCGATTCCAATCTTGTTCTTGAAAGATAGTTTGGTTAAGTATACAACTTGGTTGTTCATTATTTTTCCTTCAGCATTTGAAATGTATTATTCCATTAAATTCTGGTTTCCATTGATGCTGATGAGAAATCCACTGTGGTTTTTTTTTGGTTTTGTTTTAAGATTTTATTTATTTGTCAGAGAGATAAAGAGAGAGAGAGAGACCGAACAAGCAGAGGGAGTGGCAGGCAGAGGGAGAAGCAGGCTCCCTGCTGAGCAAGGAGCCCAATGTGGGACTCCATCCCCGGACCCTGGGATTATGACCTGAGCCAAAGGCAGACGCTTAACTGACTGAGCCACCCAGGTATCCCCCATTGTGGTTTTTTTTTTTTATTTTTAAGATTTTATTTATTTATTTGACAGAGAGAGAGAGATCACAAGTAGGCTGAGAGGAAGGCAGACAGAGAAGAGGAAACAGGCTCCCCGCTGAGCAGGGAGCCCGATGCGGGCCTCGATCCCAGGACCCTGAGATCATAACCCGAGCTGAAGGCAGAGGCTTTAACCCACTGAGCCACCCAGGCGCGCCCCGCCCCGCCCCCCCCATTGTGGTTTTACTTGCTGTTTTTTGGCAAGTGATCAGTCATCTCTCTCTGGCTGCTTTTAAGATCTTTTCTTGTGAGTTCTTCAATTTCTTTGCAGTGTGTTGTTATGCATTTCTTTCTATTTATCCTGTTTTGGTTATGTGATTCTTGAACCTCTAGGTTCATGTTTCTCATCATTACTGCATAAGTTATGGTACTATTTCTTTAAATATTGCCTCTTATTATAGCAGTGGTTACCAGTGGGAGGTAGGGGACAGGGTTTGACTGACAAGGGACATGAGGGGAATTTCTGGGGTGATGGATATGTTATATATATATATATATATATATATATATATATTTTTTTTTTTT